>CM028694.1:44567074-44877592 GCA_016771965.1 Brassica carinata
GAAAGAGGCATTGCTCAGCGTGATGGCTTGAAAATTCATGAGGTATAATTTCTCCTCACATGCGGATGTTGTGTCACGCATTGTGGAACATTTGTTCCTATTGTCTTACGCAAAGGTTTTCCCAGGAACAAAGGTCGGCTGGTGCTATAATAGAAAAGGGATTTAACTTCGATGATCCAAGGCTTATGCGAGGAGCTTGGACAGGTAAGCTACTAATCCACTCACCAATTGCCATATGTTTGATATAAACTGTTTTGTTGAAAGAATTCAAAGTGGCGTGTACTATTATTGGCATCTTTCAGATTGAATACATCTTTTCTGATAAAACCGGAACTCTGACAAGGAACTTGATGGAGTTTTTTAAATGTTCAATTGGAGGGATAAGTTATGGATGTGGTATTACTGAAATAGAAAGAGGCATTGCTCAGCGTGATGGCTTGAAAATTCATGAGGTATAATTTCTCCTCACATGCGGATGTTGTGTCACGCATTGTGGAACATTTGTTCCTATTGTCTTACGCAAAGGTTTTCCCAGGAACAAAGGTCGGCTGGTGCTATAATAGAAAAGGGATTTAACTTCGATGATCCAAGGCTTATGCGAGGAGCTTGGAGAAACGAACCCAATCCCGACCTTTGCAAGGTGTCTTTCATATCCTGTAGATTTTACTCGCACTCTACCTTTTCATGTGGTTTATGATTTCACTGACGTCTATGCTTACGTTCTGTAAATGCTATGGAAACCATTTTTAGTCTTGAGTTGCCTTCTCCTGATACCAGACCAGGACAGTGGATGATATCCCTTCTGATAGTTTCTTTCATGATACAGAGTTAATATTTTAAATTATACAGAAACTTTCCTTTAAGTCGGTATTTTGGATTTGAATAAGACCTGAACTTAGGCCTCTGTTCTGGGAGCCTTGAATGCGAAAAGCCTACATAATATCATAAGACCACTTCCATTTACAGACTCATAGCTGAAATGTTTTGTGGTATAACTCTGTAGGAATTTTTCAGATGCCTAGCCATATGCCACACAGTCCTTCCTGAAGGTGATGAGTCCCCAGAGAAGATCTTTTATCAAGCTGCATCTCCAGATGAAGCTGCTCTAGTTACAGCCGCTAAGAATTTTGGATTCTTCTTCTACAGGTTATTCTCATTTACATTCGATTTTCCAGTAGACAATTTGAAAACACAAGCAATCTTACAAGAACAAACTTTCAATTAGTTAGCTAGACCCGTAATCACGCGTTTTAATGCCTTTTATATATATATATATATTTCTTTGAGACAACTTTCATTTATTTTCAGGCGTACTCCAACTACGGTGTATGTTCGCGAGTCTCATACGGAGCAGATGGGAAAGATCAAAGATGTGTCTTATGAGATTCTTAATGTTCTCGAGTTCAACAGGTTTATATGGCTTCAGAATGTTAGCTTGTTATCTCTTTGCCATGATTAAGCATACTAATGAAATATTACACCATGCATTAAACAGTACAAGGAAGCGCCAGTCTGTTGTGTGCCGTTTTCCAGATGGGAGACTCGTACTCTACTGTAAGGTAAATGGTTTTCTAGGTAGTTGGATGACTCTGTGTACTTTGATAATCAAATTTGACCATTGCTTGGAATAACGTCTACAGGGTGCAGATACTGTAATCTTCGAGAGATTGGCTGAAAGTGTGGATGATGTTAGAAAAGTAACAAGGGAGCACTTGGAACACTTTGGATCGTCCGGGTTGCGTACCCTTTGCCTGGCGTATAAAGATTTAAATCCTGAAGCCTATGAGAGTTGGAATGAAAAATTCATCCAGGCTAAGTCTGCTTTACGGGATCGTGAGAAGAAATTAGATGAGGTAATGCAAAGATAGAAAATGGCAATAAGAACTTGTTAAACTGGGTATTCATCAGGCAATATCCTCTTTGATATAGCAAGAAAAATGATGTAATCTTGGTCTATGCAGATTGCAGAACTCATTGAGAAGGATCTTATCCTGATAGGATCAACTGCAATAGAAGACAAGCTGCAGGAAGGGGTCCCTAACTGCATAGAGACCTTATCAAGAGCTGGGATTAAGATCTGGGTGCTAACAGGGGACAAGATGGAAACTGCAATTAATATCGCATATGGTAAGTGCTGGAAACTATGTTTTTCTTCTTTTCCTTCTTCCATGTTTAATTTTATGCTCCTTGATTCTTCTAATGTTTCAGCTTGCAACTTGATCAACAATGAGATGAAACAGTTCATTATCAGTTCTGAAACTGATGCGATCAGAGAAGCTGAAGAGAGGGTAAGTCATACAGATGCCCTTTAATATTTGTGTGTATGATTATCATTCACTACAGTCCTAATGGTTGAAATATATCTAAAACTAGGGAGACCAAGTTGAAATCGCGCGTGTTATTAAGGACGAAGTAAATAAGGAGCTGAAGAAGAGCCTTGAAGAAGCTCAACAGTATCTGCAGACTGTAGCTGGACCAAAGTTGGCTCTCGTCATCGATGGGAAGTGTTTGATGTATGCATTAGACCCGACTTTGCGTATTACTCTGCTCAGCTTGAGCCTGAACTGCACTTCAGTCGTCTGCTGTCGTGTTTCTCCTTTACAGAAAGCGCAGGTAATTTCAGATGAACTATTTTCTAAAGTAACGATTTTGTTACGAGATAGACATGTACTTGGTGGGAGCATATTGTTACCTATTAATTTTTTTTCTTGGATTTTTAATCACTGACACATTAATGTTAATCTCAGGTTACAAGCTTGGTGAGGAAAGGAGCCAAAAAGATAACACTTAGCATCGGTGATGGTGCTAACGATGTTAGCATGATTCAAGCAGCTCATGTTGGTGTAGGCATAAGTGGGATGGAAGGAATGCAAGCTGTGATGGCTAGTGATTTTGCCATCGCTCAGTTTAGATTTCTTACGGATTTGCTTCTTGTCCATGGACGGTGGTCATATCTTAGAATCTGCAAGGTTGATTTTCTCTCTCACCCTCAAAACTTATTTTTACAATAGTTTGATGTTTACTAATGGTGTTTTGTTATGGCAGGTGGTCATGTATTTCTTTTACAAGAATCTCACCTTCACTTTGACTCAGTTTTGGTTCACATTTAGAACTGGATTCTCTGGTCAAAGGTTCTATGATGATTGGTTCCAGTCACTGTACAACGTTTTCTTTACAGCTCTTCCTGTGATTGTTCTTGGGCTGTTTGAGAAGGTACAACGTTTTCTTTATAGCTCATTATATTTTGGATCGATTATTCAGAAATGAATTGTGTTTTTGCCAGGATGTGAGTGCATCCCTTTCAAAGAGATACCCTGAACTGTACAGAGAAGGCATACGTAATTCCTTTTTCAAATGGAGAGTTGTGGCAGTTTGGGCTTCTTCTGCTGTGTATCAGTCTTTGGTATGCTATCTCTTCGTAACTGCCTCAGCTTTCGACGGCAAAAATTCATCAGGCAAAATGTTCGGTCTCTGGGACGTGAGCACGATGGTCTTCACATGTCTGGTCATAGCCGTGAACCTGCGGATTCTTCTGATGAGCAACTCGATTACCAGATGGCATCATATCACAGTTCTTGGAAGCATTTTAGCATGGCTCGTTTTCGCTTTTGTGTACTGTGGGATCATGACGCCACGTGATAGAAATGTAAGCTTCACTTCATTCCCTTGGTATGTTACATCTTCTGGTATCTCATTTTTTACTCTTTTGCAGGAGAATGTCTACTTTGTCATATATGTTCTTATGAGTACATTCTACTTCTACTTCACATTGCTGCTTGTTCCTGTCGTTGCTCTTCTGGCAGATTTCATCTACCAAGGGTAAGTAAAAACTTGGATCTAAACACTACAGCAAATATGCTTATATCTCATTTGAGAATTTGGGAATGTGCAGGGTGGAGAGGTGGTTCTTCACATATGATTATCAGATAGTCCAAGAGATTCACAGGCACGAGCCGGATAGCTGCAATGCAGATCAACTGGAGATAGCGAACGAGCTTTCACCAGAGGAGGCGAGAAGCTATGCGATATCCCAACTGCCAAGGGAACTATCAAAGCACACTGGTTTTGCATTTGATTCACCTGGTTATGAGTCGTTCTTTGCGTCTCAGTTGGGTATATACGCGCCACAGAAGGCTTGGGACGTGGCTAGGAGAGCTAGCATGAGGTCACGACCCAAAGCACCAAAGAAGAAATGAAAAGAGGAAACCAAAAATGGATATATATGAGTTGTGTTGTATATTATAGGCTGACACTTTTTACAGTTAACAATATTACATGGTATTAAAATATATGTAGAAACCATGGCTTAGGTGTTTTTGTTTGTAATGCTTTTAGTTTCCCACATTGCTATTGTAGCCATTAGGAGCCATTAAGCACACATCAATTTTATTGGTTAAACGAATCTGAAATGAAAATGGTGTGTATTCATTCCACTATGTACTAAGTGAATGAGAAGACACTAAAATGATACATAAGCAAAAGATAAACCGGAATTTTAAAAATAATATATGGTTGGAACAGAAAAAAAAAGATACAAATGAATCACAAAAAATAATCAGGAGTCTTGCGGGTAGTATCTGGTTCGACTTGACGAGGAGCTGGATCAAACTGGAGGAAGTTCTGGTCCATGTTCTCTCCTATCTCTAGAATAGCTGCCATGTTTCCACACCTGTAGCAATAGTTTGGTGCACTAAACACCGTCACTACATTCTTGTCCTGTTTGAAAAGAGACAAGGATCAATCCAATGGTTAGAACCTTAAACAACTGAAGATGACCCCTCCAATGAACATACACATACCTGACACCAGTTAAAGCCTTCCATGACAAGCTGATGCGCTCTTGATATGAGACTGAGTCCATTGTTGTGATTGAACTGAGTTGCGATATCTTGTCCAAATGTATAACCAGCACCTCGTGGAGATATTCCCCACCCGCATCGATCATCAGGATCAGACCATAGTAAATCACACATTGGTCCTTCGTGTGGAACCTACAGATCATCACACCATACACTGAGTCAAAGAGATGACCAATGAGAGAGCTAGAGGATCCAGAGACCAAGAAACAACTAAAAACTCTTCTAATCCGATCCAAACTAAGGACTTAAGCAGAGAAGAGAAGGAAGTACCTCCTGTATCCGATCCAAGCTTCGGATATTGTCAAGAGTATCCAGAGAAGGTGAAAGCCCTCCATGCAAACAGAAAACCTGTAATTGATAAAAAAAAATGTTCTTATGTCAAAAGGTGTTGTTAAAAAATGTCCCAAAACATCAACTGGAGAGAAGAGCTCAAACCTGACTCTCTATGAGAGCAGTAAGAGGAAGATAATCGAAAAGGTCCGTGAAATACTTCCAGACATTTGCGTTTCCGTACTTCCTCAAGCATTCGTCATAGAAACCATAGCTAAAGAAACATAAGAAGTAAAACACACATCAAACGGGGCAATACTTTTTTTGATTAGTCACTAAAACAAAAGCTTACACTTGAGTAATCTGCCGACTCTCGTGATTCCCTCGCAAGATCGTAATCCTATCTCTGTATCGCACTTTCAGAGCCACCAATAGAGAAACTGTCTCTACTGAATAGTAGCCACGGTCTGCAAACAAAAGAGTCAATGTTAAAAAACCATATGATAACAACATAGCACAGTAATAATAACTAAAGCTACTCTCCACAAGCACTAGTGCAAGCAAGCAATTGAATGGTAAGAAAGAGAGACTAAAAGGCCACTATGGAAAAAATAAATATCAATGTAACGAAATGAATAGCAGAAACCATAATCTGTACTTCAAGTCTCTCTAACGAGACTAAACTGTTAAAAAAAAAGTTGTTCTTACCCATTACACAACACACAAAGCAACACACTTTAAACCTTAAAAGATGCTAACTTTACATAGAATTCACCAACTAGAATCCATAATCTGTACTTAAAACTCTCTCTAACGAGACCAATCTGTTATAAAAGATGTTCATTCCCATTACACAACACACAAAGCAACTCACTTTGGACAATTAAAAGATGCTAACTTTACACAAGATTCACAAACTAGAATCTGTAATCTGTAACGAGAACCAAACAGTTAACAAGATAGTTCAATCCCATCACAAAACACACAAAGCAACTCACTTTAAACATTAAAAGATGCTAACTTTACATAAGATTCAAAAACTAGAATCCATAATCTGTACTTCAACTCCCTCTAACGAAACCAAACTGTTAAAAAGATATTCATTCCAATTACACAACACACAGAGCAACTCACTTTAGACATTCAAAAGTGCAAACTTTATGTACGATTCACCAACCAAAAAACATAGATCTAAAAAAAAAGGGAAAAAAAAAAGTAAATAATGAAGAAAGAGGACAGACCTACATAGTCTCCCATGAAGAGGTAGTTAGTATCGGGAGGATTACCACCGATTCGAAAGAGCTCGATAAGGTCATAGAACTGTCCGTGAATATCGCCGCAGACGGTAACGGGACACTTCACGGGCTGAACGTTCCATTCCTCGACGAGGATGGCTCTCGCCTGATCGCAGAGCGTCTTCACATCGGCTTCGGATAGCGGTTTACACTCCATCAGCTGGGAGATCTGACGGTCTAGATCTCCGTTCGGCGGCATCGCAAAGAGCACCGATCCTTTCAACCTGTAAGGCGGATGGTGGATGGAGGAGGAGAAGATGATGAATCCACCAGAGAGATCAAATCTCTGGTCTTTTGGCTGAGAGAGATGGAAAATGGATTTTTTTTTGGAGTTTTAGACGGAAAGGAAAGGAAATGAAAGAGGAACACTTGTTGCGAGCGAGACGGAACTAAACAGATGTAATAAACCGGTTAAGGTTCCGGTTTAGGATTTAATTTTTATTTTGAGAGCAAATATAAACGTACAAGTTTGGTTTGGTTTGGTTTGTTGGTTTTAGGTTTTGGTCTACTAAGTTGGTGAAATGAGAACTTGTCAACGAAAAAACAAAGAGGATTGGTCTTGCAAGGCCGTCAAATATTTCATTATATGGGTTTTTATGGATAGTGGAAATGTCATGGGCCTGGAGAAGCTTGAAGGAAGTTGGAGCTAAAATTAAAATCGAAAAACAAAAACACACAGATAATTGGTCTCTACAAAGTTGCTGCAAGCGAGGCAAAAAACAAACAGATGTCACGACCCGGTTAAGGTTCAGGTTTAGTTTTTTTATTTTAATTTTGAGAGCATAAACGTACAATTGCTTGGTTTGTTCGATTTGTTGGTTTTAGGTTTGGTCTACTAAGACCTTGATTGGTAGAACATTAGCATTAGCATTATGCTCTACATTATTCAATCAACATTTGTTAGAAAAGCATTTAAAAGAGCATTTACTACATGCTAATGCTCTCCAAATACTCTCTCGGCAAAATGCTCATACGAAGTTTCAGTTAACATTCAGATTTATAATTTATAAACTTAAGAATAATATATAATTAGTTCATTTATTTGATTTTTAATAATATCATAAAATTATTTTTATACCCAGAAAATGAAATTTTGATTTCTAAAATAAATTTACCATATAAATATTTTTTTAAATATTATTTCACATTTAAAATATAATTTTATTATATTAAATTAATTTTATAAATTATATTTTAAATTAATTATATAAATTAAATTATATAAATTTATTAAATAAATTATATAAAATAATTATAGAAATTATATTTTAAATTAATTATATAAATTAAATTTTAAAATATAATATAATTAACTTAATCACATAAATTATATTATATTTTAAATGCGAAATATTATTTTTAACATAGTTATTTTAATTATAAAATTTATTTTTTAAAATAACATTTTCGATATAAACATAATTTTTGAAATTAGTAAATAAAATAAAATAATTATATATCTTTTATATATTAATATAATATATATTAATATATATAATAAAAAATATATATATATATATATATATTAGAAATATATTCATTATAAATAAATATATTATATATTATATACTAATTTTAATAATAATTTTAAATAGCATGTCCATAATGTTCTACCAATCAATCTATTAGACAGCTAAAGAAAAGATACAAAGAACATATCGCTTTTATAAAGATACGCCTAAAATTAAAATCGAAAAAGAGGGGCATTCGGAGAATTGAACTCCGGACCTCTCGCACCCTAAGCGAGAATCATACCACTAGACCAAATGCCCATTGTTGTTCTCTAAATCGATGAAACTATAATGAAATAAGACTGCTCCAGGATTTATTTTGTAACTTTTGTTATATTCATTGGTTATGGTCGATATTATATCATTCCAATCAAATATATATACATGTAGATATGGTCATATAGTTACTCATAGTTTAGCAATTAGTATAAAACTTAACCACACTTTTTCTCAACAGGATATAAAGTATATTGTGTACCATTGGAGTTTTGAAACACAATCATCAGCCTCCAAGGTTTTTGCGGATGCTAGCAACATATCCTTCCTGGTCATTGATATGGTAAAGCCTCTTCAAAACGTCTTGTGGAATATGAAGCTCTGAGGCCAAAGAGACCAAAGACACAAACTGTGTCCCAGGATTCTGACTAGTCAGCCCAGAGACAGCTAAAGCCGAGCTCACTGTATCGATGTTGTAAAGAAAATGTATCAACCCTTTGGGAAACACGAACGTCTCACCCGGATGAAGCTCCTGTGTAAAGACCCGACCAGACGTATCCACGAACCCGACCAGAAGCACACCGTCTAGGCAGACGGTTACTTCGGAGGCGCGTGGGTGTACGTGCGGTGGGACGACTCCGGAGGCGCCAAAGTCGATCCGGCCCATCGTGAGGCCCATTGTGTTGAGACCCGGGAGGTTGGTGGTTGTAGTGAGAGTGACGTTGGTCCTAAACGGGTTGGCCCGGGTACTTCCGGGTTTGGATAATGCGGACGTTGTGAAGTCGGAGACGGTGACTTTTGTTGGATCTTTGCAAAGATCGCCGTTGAGGAAGATGTGTTGGTGAGGTGAGTGAGGTGGAGAAACGCAGTAGTCTTGGAGCGGGTCTGGGTCGGATCTAACCCGACCCATTAGAAGTATGAACGCTAATAGTAAGTTTAGAAGCATGGGATTAGTTCTTATTGTTGGGTTTTACATTTGGAGATATGAGTTATATCTATGGGGTGTGTAAGTGAGTGTATAAATGATCAATTTGAGAAAATGATGTCTAATAACATGCTTAATTTATCTTTTTCGTTTTTCATTTTTTATATTTTTGTTTTTTGTTTTCTTAATTCTTGACCTATGATATTTGTTATGCTTCTAAAGTTTTTATTATAGAAGATGCAAGAAAAAAAAAAGTGATGTCAATTTCATTGCGGTGCTGCAAAATTTTTGTTTTAAGCAAAGGCTGTTGGTGAAGTTTTGTTAGCCGTTAAGCAAAGAAACGAAAACTTTCCTTTATTCAATGAATCTTATCATCAACAACCTTGTTTAAGTAAGTTACAAAAAAAAAACAACATTGTTTAAGCAAAAGCTATTGGTGAAGTATTTGCGTTTTCTATATCAATTCATATACAAACTGAATATCAATAACTTCAAATCATATGATAAATAAACTAGAATTGGACAGCACTTCTTGTGGAACGTAGATCGTGTTTTTTTCTAAAGCGTAGGACTTTGGATTTAAACTAGGGTTCTGTAGCACTAAAAGTGATTATCAAATTAAGGTTCAGTCTCACCTTATATAGAGTTCAATAAATTGAGTTGATATTTTTATATTAAGATATTAATGAACATGCTTTTCAAAATAATCAAATGATTGGTTATTTGTGATTAATGTGCATTTTAAAAATCTTGCTCTTCAAATTATTAAATCAAAATGGGGTTGACTCATTTGTAATTCTTAAAACGAGTGGCTTATCAATAGAAATGCCTTTTGAGTCCATACTAAAAAGACAAACACGCAAGTAAACATTTTTTTTAATGGTTTTGCAAATATTTAACACAAATAATAAGAATATTCAAGTCACGAGTTTGAATTAATAATACCAAATAGCAACATGGAAACTTTTTTAGTAGCACCGTAGAGGAGACTTTATAGAAAGAAAAGAAAAAACGCATAGGAGATCACTAGTTTAACGAGATAGGATCTCTCCTGTCCTAATAAAATTTTGAACTAAGGTTCAATTTTTTCTTATAACAAAATTTGTATAAAATATTTTAGATGTCGCAAACTAGCTTAGCCATCGGACGAAGGTAAAATGAACATGTCAAGTCAAGGGTAAAGCATAAAACGTGGAAAGACACACCCAGCAGCGATCGGGACACTACAGTAGCCAAAGATGACAAAAGAGAAAAGATAGAGATCCATTCCCCACATGAAGGGACAAAACGCAACCCAATGAACTTTTTTTGTTAATTTATTGCAATTTTTTAGAACGCCAAACGTGAGGAGTATCCTTTGGGTATGATTTTGTTGTCGACAATAATTTTTTTTTTCTTGTTGGTACATACATTGCATCTACAAGTTTTAAAAATGAGAATTCATCCTTCCAGAGTGGCTGGATGTATCATTGACAGTACATTAATAGGTTATACTAATATGATCATTTATTTAGTGTGAAAATAAAACTTCTGGTCAGTACTATTCGACTGTGAATTAAAGACTGATCACAATAATTTGGGGGGGGAGGGGGGGGTGTTGGAGATAATCATGAAGTTACTTAGGAAGTAAGTTATACAAATCCTAGTTTGAGATAAACTTAAGAAAGTTAATCCCTAAGAGTTTAGGAGATTATAATATCTATATAAATAGTTGCAAGAGTGTTGCATACCTTTGAGAGTTTTAGAGATTGTGTGTTGAGAGCTTAAGGTTTTGGGGAGGGGGTGTTGGAGATAATCATGAAGTTAACTTAGGAAGTAAGTTATACAAATCCTAGTTTGAGATAAACTTAAGAAAGTTAATCCCTAAGAATTTAGGAGATTATAATATCTATATAAAGAGTTGCAAGAGTGTTGCATACATTTGAGAGTTTTAGAGATTGTGTGTTAAGAGCTTAAGGTTTTTGAGTGTTTCCTTAAAAGAGATTAATAAAGAGAGTTCTTTATTTGAGTTCATATACAAATCTTTAAAACAATATTTGGTATCAGAGCCTAAAAGAGAGAAAGCAAAATCGTGAATCATGGGTGACATAGTAGCAGTCACACGAATGCAGTGAAAGAGGGCGGATCCTCATCGATCAAGTGCCCTATGCTAACCACAACCAATTATACGGTTTGGGCAATGAGAATGAAGATTGTACTACAACTTCACAAAGTATGGGAAGCTGTTGAAACAGAGTCGGATGACAAAGAAAAGAATGTTATGGCAACTGCTCTGTTGTTCCAAGCAATTCCAGAGACTCTAATTCTCCAAGTCGGGGATCCATGCACTGCAAAGAAAATTTGGGACGCAGTCAAAGTGCGACATGTGGGCGCCAATAGAGTACGAGAAGCAAGACTACAAACCTTGAAAACAGAGTTTGATCGACTTAAGATGAAAGATAATGATACTATTGACGAATTTATCGGAAAGCTTTCAGAAATCTCGTCAAAATCAACAGCCCTAGGAGAAAGCATCGATGAACCAAAGTTGGTTAAAAAGTTCCTGTCAAGTCTACCGAGCAAAAAATATATTCATATTGTTGCATCACTGGAACAGCTCCTTGACCTAAATACCTCAAACTTCGAAGATATAGTCGGGCGTCTAAAAACATATGAAGAGAGAATAAACACAGTAGAAGAAGAGACACATGATCAGCAACAAAGCAAACTCATATATGCTAATATGGAAGGTCAATCACATCGTGAATACCAAGGAGAGTACAAAGGAAGGGGTCGAGGAGGAAGGTACTATAATAGAGGACGAGGAAGAGGTCGATCATACTGGGATAGTAGAGATGCAACAAAGATAGTATGTTTCAGATGTGATAAAACAGGTCACTTTGCTGCGACATGTCCTGATCGTTTGTTGAAGTTACAAGAAACTCACGAAGAAAAGGAAGAAGAGACACAGGAAGCAGATCGCCTGATGATGCACGAGCTAGTATACCTGAACGAGAAGAAAATTAAAGCAGAGGAATTCGAGTCAAGCACGGATGGAGATAGAATATGGTACCTAGATAATGGCGCTAGCAACCACATGATCGGGAACGAAATTACTTCGAGAGATTGATGAGACGATCTCGTGAAAAGTAAGGTTTGGTGATGACCTTAATCGATATTAAAGGAAAAGGGTTCATCTTACTCATCAGCCAAGGCGGAGAGAAAAGATGCTTGCCGATGTATACTTCATACCAGCGTTAAGAAGTAATATCATCAGTCTAGGGCAAGCAACCGAGTCAGGATGTGAGGTGAATATGAAAGACGATTACCTTACCTTGTACGACAAAGATGGGAAGTTAATTACACGAGCCCGCCGGTCAAAGAACCGCTCTACAAAGTCTGTTTTGATATAGTGAAGAGAAGTGTCCAAGCTTGATATTACTAATGAATCGCAAGATGGCATGCAAGACTTGGGCATATAGGAGTTGAGACGATGAAACTCATGATACGAAAGGAACTCGTACTCGGCATACCTAATATCAGCATCAAAAAAGAAACATGTGAGGCGTGCTTGCTTGGTAAACACGCTAGACAAGCGCTTCCTCAATCAACCTCGCTAGAGCGTAAGAACCTTTGGAACTCATTCACGGTGATCTTTATGGCCAATCACACCAGCAACACCGTGAAAGAGCAGTACATATTTGTGCTAATAGATGACCACACTCGATACATGTAGACAATCCTCATGAAAGAAAAGAGTGATGCGTTTGAAAAGTTCAAAGTGTTTAAGAAATGGTTGGAGTTCAAGATGTAGCTAACTTCAAGATTAAGGGGAAAAATGTTGGAGATAATCATGAAATTAACTTAAGAAGTAAGTTATACAAATCCTAGTTTGAGATAAGTTTAAGAAAGTTAATCCCTAAGAGTTTAGGAGATTATAATATCTATATAAAGAGTTGCAAGAGTGTTGCATACCTTTGAGAGTTTTAGAGATTGTGTGTTGAGAGCTTAAGGTTTTTAAGTGTTTCCTTAAGAGAGATTAATAAAGAGAATTCTTTATTTGAGTTCATATACAAATCTTTAAAACAATAAGGGGAGGGGGGGGGATAAGGAATATGTTTTTGTTCAATAGTTGATTTTTTTTTTAAAAAAGAGCTCTCATACACTGTAAATTAAATAAAAATCATACGTCAACCTTAGATGTACGGTGCTGCGGCGGGCTTCGTCACCCGCACCTTCTACACGTCAACCTTAGTCTGGCATGTAATCTTAATTCTCATTAGATCAAGTAGGGTCCATTAGACAGTACATTTAGAGTTACAAATGGCCTATACAGCATCCACGTGAAGATCTATTTACTCTGATCCAAGCGGTGTTGTAAAAAAAAACACATTCTACCGTCAAAAAAGCACTAAAATGAGTGCCAGAGACAACGGATCTATAAAGACTATTTATGGAGATATATGCCCTGAAGAAAGGGAACAAGAGTTGCCCATTTCCAGCTTTACATATCTCTTTTTCTGTATTTTCTAGGAGTATATGTCTCTTGCTTGCTCTCTACACGACTACACATGCATGAGACTATCAATGATGCGTCCACTTCTTCTAGTAAAATTAATACCGTGGATTGTTTTTTTAGCTAAGCTATACTTATTAAACTTTTCATT
Organism: Brassica carinata; assembly: GCA_016771965.1. Taxonomy (NCBI): domain Eukaryota; kingdom Viridiplantae; phylum Streptophyta; class Magnoliopsida; order Brassicales; family Brassicaceae; genus Brassica; species Brassica carinata. The sequence goes on from CM028694.1 coordinate 44,580,797, forward strand.
ATTAGTTGATCAAAAAAAAAAAAATTCATTATTAGTAAATCAATACGTGGCTATTATAGCTAGGATTATTTCAAGACAAGAACTGATTAAGTGTTCAAGCTCTCAAGTCTGGACTATATCGTTCTTTTTTAGCAAAAAAAAAAAGAGTCTGGACTATATAAATATTCATTCATGTGTCGGATGCAGACATAAATTACTATTTATTTTATGTATTTAGAAGAAAAACGTTAGCTCTTTGATTCATGAAACTTCATACATGCTGGAGTTTGCCTGAATTATTTACAAGTTACAATATGAGTAGATAATATGAAGGGTTTCTTTCTATCTACCATTTCCTCATTAACTAAAGCTTAAAGAAGACTTAACTTTTTGCATTAATAATTAAAATAATAGTAATAATAATAATTAAAATCATTATAGGAAATTCGAAAAGCTTTAGAAACGAAAAGCCCACGTGGAGCAAGATTAAAGGAGATCTACAAATTGACGGCGTCAAGTCAACGTGCAATGTAAAGCACCGTCAAAGATAAAAATAGTTAACGGAGATAAATATTACACGGATCAAGTAAAAAAACAAGCTTTATTAATCTAACTAGATATGGACCCGTGCGTTGCACGGGTATTATTTGATGTTTTAATTTCACGAACACATAATAGGGATAAAAATATTTTTTCACATTAGTTTTGAATTTTCCGTATATATTGGTGTCATTTTAATAACAATAATCTGTTTTCTTACATAAATTTGATTGATATTTCTATTTCAATAATCATGGTGTTTTAAATAGTGTATTGATATTTTTTTTTAATAATACTTCACTTTTAATTATTTTTCAAAATAATATTAGTTATAGATAATTAAAACATATAAGTGTGAACTCTCCATATTATTTATATTGTGTAAGAAAAATTAAAAACAATTCAATTCAAAATATTAATGTTACACAACACCAATCAATATGTTCTATTGATAGTCAGCTAAATATCGAATATATTGTTAGATAATCAGCTAAATATCGAATATATTGTTATATAAAACATTAAATTTGTTTACTTTAACATTCATGGTGTGACTTTAACCTTTTTTTCTATATATAATATTTTATAAAACACTATAGTCGCCATACTTTAAAAATCTGAAGCTCTCGAGTTGTATTGACTCTTGATAGTGCAATATATAATTGTAAGACTGGACTTGTCGAATAGACTAACCTTTTAAACTTTAACCTTAACTCTTGTTGATAGTAATTGGATAGCAAACTCTTATAGGAAATTGAAATATTTTCAGTTTGAAAGGTCATCTTACATCTGTTGGTATGAGACTTATTCTAGGAATAAAAATCTGTTTTTCCACATTACTTCCGGTTAGGATTTCAGCTTTAATAATCATGTTGTCTAGGTGAGTTATTAGTGACAATGTTCTATTGCAAAGTCTTTTTCTTTGATTTGAATTCCTTAATAGTAGCATCTACAACAGCATTACCAATTTTATATATCGATAAGATTAAACACAGATAAGCATAATCACACATAAGCATAATAGTCACATTAACTTAGCCACAGCAACATAACATCTATATAGGGATGGATAAAATATCCTTAAATTTTGATTTGATTCGTTATCCATTTCAATTTGAAAAATTCCAAATATCCGTAACTCTACAAAGCAAAGCAAATATTTATATGCAACATCCAAAAAAAACGAAGCAAATCATAAATACTAATATTTTTAAGAAGGGATATCCGATCCGTTATGTGCATATATATACATGTATTAAAGAGTATATATATATAAGTTATATAAATATTATATTGTATATAAGTTTTATAGTATTTTATTTACTGAATTATTAAGTTATTTATTAAAATTTTAAAAAATTAATAAATTTTATCTTTTTTGGAATTTTTATTTATTTTTTAATTTTTAATTTATTTTTACGGATCGAATCAGATATCATGTCAAAATTCTAAAAATTTCTGGATATCCAAAACATCGAATATCGAGGTGGCTACGGATTGAATCAGATCAAATAATTGATTATTCTGACAAAAAGGATCGGATCAGAATATCTCGAAAAACCCAGATATCCGATTCATTTCCACCCCTGCATCTACATGTACAAACGCCTAAGTATAACTGTAACAATAACTAACGTACGGTAGCATGATAATTATATTTTTTTAAAAAAAATTTGAACATCAGTTTTATTTCCTCAACATGTCACACCCAAAAAAAGGATAACACGCGAAGATGTGAAAAACATGAAGAAAAATCCACCTGATATTTTTCTTGTGTCTCTTGTCAATATATGAGAGAGAAAGAGATTAATCACATATATAGATGTGAATAATTATAATTCATTTTGGTTTATGATTTTTAAAAAGAAAATTCGAGAGTTTAATCACATATATAGATGTGAATAATTATAGTTCCTTTTGGTTTCTGATTTTTAATAAGAATATTAATTATTCATAAAAAATATTTGAAATAATTATTCTACAAATCTTTTTGATTAGGATTTGAAAAAAAAATTACTATTAAACACTCTCTCACAATTTTATTTTCTTATGTTTAAGATATTAGGAAAGGATAATTACTATCAAATTTTTTTACAATATATTTTCTTTAGAAATTTAGAAAAAAATATTTTAAATAAATAATTTGACAAATATTTTTTTGTTTAAATTTTTCTTTTTTAAAAAGTAGAGAAAAATACCATTAAAGAATTCTAAAATTACTTTTGTTTAAAACAATTGTTTATATTATCTTGTTATATATTTTATTAATCATGAGATATTTTAACACATGTAAAAATTTTAAAAGGAAATTTAATACCAAATAATCTTTTCAATAATCTTTTTTGGATTTTTGAGAGGAAAATTAGTATTAAATAAGTTATTTTAAAAATTATTTTTTTCTTTAGGATTTTAAAAAGGAAAATTTTCTAGATAATTACTACTAAATAATTTTTAAAATTAAATTTTACTATTAAATAGTTTTGAAATTTATTTTTTTCAAAACTCATTTTTTCTATTAGTATATATATATATATATATATATATTTAATTATGAGATATTCTAAAACATGTCACAATATTAAAAATAAAATTACTATCAAATTATATTTTGTTTAATATTTTTAAAATGGAAAATTATTATATAATTAATTTTTACAAAATCATATTTATTATCTTAGTATATTTATTTTTAATTATGAGATATTTTAACACATATCACAATTTTAAATATATAACTTCCAAGTATCACAATCATTTTAATTAACAACTTTTAAGAGCCAAGTTTAATACAGTCTTTTACAAATTATTTTTCAAATCTTTGTTTTGTTTAGGATTTTTAAAGGAAATTTCTAAAAGAATATTAGTAAATAATTTTTTAGTTTCTTTTACTATTAAATAAAATTTATTTATATCAAAATTCGTTTTTTTTTATCTTATATATATTTTATATCATTATAAATTTTAACACATTACTCAATATTAAAAGGAAAATTACTATCAAATAATCGTTTGCAATTATCTTTTGTTTACGATTTTAAAATGGAAAATTACTGTTATATAATTTTTATAACTACTTTTTAATAAATTTTTTTTGTTAATATCTTAGTATATCTATTTTTAATTATGAGATAGATAAACACATGTCGTAATCTTAAAAAATTTATTGACACATGTCGCGATCATGTTAATTAGTAACTTTGAAGAACCAAGCTTTATATAATAAGATAATCCGGGACTTCCCATCTTCTGCCGTCGTACCGGCGATTCCTCCGGCATCGGCGAAGACTCCGGCGACGATGACAACACATCGTCATCTTCATCGTCTAACAGAGATGAGAGAGGCGAGGAAAAGATCTCCACGGGAGATAACGTCGGAGAAGAGTCCGACGATTCAGGCGAGACAGTCAACGGCGGAGAAGAGTCCGACGAATCAGGGGAAACAGTCAACGGCGACGGTGGAGGAGGAGGAGGAGGCGAGGTGTGAACGGGAATAGAATCTTCCGGAAGCTTCCGTTTGTTTCCGTTGGGAAGCTTAACGTCTCTGGTTAAATAGCTTCTCAGGCGCTTCACGTCGGCGAGTTTCACCGGTTTTAGCAAGAAGTCCTCCGCACCTTCCTCAAGACATCTGCCGAGATCAGTTTTGGATCAATCAACAGTTTCTCGAAAACCCCAAAAAAAAAAAGTTTTCGACTTTTTATTACAAGAACTCACCTGTCGATTCTGGTTAAGACATTCTCTGAAGACATTATTACAACCGGAACTTGTCGGAAACTGGACGATTCCTGTTTCAGATTACCGGGAAATTCAGAAAATATTCAAAATAAAAATTTGATTATAATCTGTAAGACGGCATGTAAAGTTTGAAACCTTGATCTTCTTAAGAAGCTCGTAGCCAGTCATCCCAGGCATACAGTAATCGGTGATGATCAAATCAACTTTCAATCTCTGAGAATCAGTGATTTTAAAAAAAAATTAAAAATTAAATCTTTTTTTTTTGGTAATCTAAAAAAGTAAAAATCAAATCTTGATCACTATAGTTCCAAGACTTACATCTAGTTCTGCAGATGCTTTCTCATTGTCTAGTCCTAGAAACTCCAGAGCACGCCATCCGCTATCTACCGCCGTGACTGAAACAGAACCGCAGAATAAATATTTCATTTTTTAAAAATAATTTTCCGGCGAGGAGAAATGAAGACGTTTTTAAAATAAATAATTAGGAAAAGACAGACCTTTGCAGGAAGTAATACGAAGCAATCTTTCGATGACAATCCGATCAACGAGGCTGTCATCAACAGCAAGGACATGAACTTCATCTAAATCCAACGGCGGAGATTCCATTTTGCCGATACCGACGCTCATAGTCTCCGAACTCCGTAGGCAAGAAACGCCACCGTCTCTGGCCATAGAATGAGTAGTAGTAGTAGTAACGGAGAGGAGAAGATCAAAATAGCACAGAGAGAGCGAGAGAGGAACAAGAGCTCACGCCTGTGTTTCTTTTCTTGTTCTTCTCCTCCTTCAGACAGTTTTTATATTTAGATTCCTAATTTCTTTTTTCTCTCACTCTCAAAAACTATAACCAAACTTTTTAGCGTCTTTTTGTATTTTTAATTATTATTATTTTTTCTTATCCAGCGATGAAAAATCCAACAAAATCTTTGGTTCACATTCATGTGAAAAAATATAATTTTTATTGATCTGTGCCGTGCTTTTAGGGTTGAAAATTGAACTTTAATTTTGTAAAAATCGTACGATTGAAATTTCTGAAAATCCGGTGGGGTCCTACGCGAATATCATCGAGAAAAAATATTCCTAAATGGAATATATAATAGAGGATAAATCCGAACAGATGAATAGAAAAAAAAAAATCTTGAGATATTGACCAATAGCATATCGTCTTCAGTGTATGTGAAAACCTGAAAATGGATATTGACCAATAGTATATCGTCTTCAGTGTATGTGAAAACCTGAAAATGGATTAAAAGTAGCTGAAGATGAGAAGCTGGTTTGGTAACCATTACAATTCACATAAGCTATTTGAGTAAACCGGTTCAATCGGTGCTCCGGCTCCGTTAAAGATTTGCTCTTTCCAGAGTTTTTACTTCTTACAGTTAAAAATAAAAACAAAGAGGAAGGTGGACAAATAATAATACATTTGACGTCCACATTAGAATTAGGATACGCGGGGCCCACGAAAATCTAAAAACCGGGGCCCATTATTATTCGTTCGAACATTTCTTTTTAAGGCATTGGACTTTTCCTCTTTTTCTCCAAACATAATTTGCTGTTTCACTCTTTTAGACACCACAGCGTATCAAATCTTAGAGATTGCTTTTGCTTTGTCTTTCCCACTCAAAAAATAAAAAAATTATTTATTAAATTTTACTGTTTTTGTTTCTAGCGAAATCAAATATTTATCGAATTATTTTCTTTTGTCAACTTAACTTGTTAAAAGGTTTAGTTCAAAGAGATTTTTGGTTTAAAAACACTTCTTTTACAAGTATAAAGAAAAACTCCCAGTGACGTGTGAAATCAGATTTTACAATGACACATGCTCATTTTTTTTCTTTAAGAAAAATAAACTGCGAAATTTTAAGATTGATTTGTGAATTGATTTTTCAAACGATATGGGCCAACGAATGATAGATCAAATCTTCATGATGTCAACTAGAAATCGAGGGTTGAACCCAGAAAAAAACCATAATAGTGATGACCGATGTGTCGCATATACATTCAAAGTTTTTCTCTCTGTACATCAACCAAAAAAATGAAGACATTGACATTTACCTTTAAATTTATTTTGGTACTTGATTGCGATTTGGAGCAACTTTTAATTCAAAATATAGTTTTAAAGTATTGTCTCAGTCTTATTTAAATCATCGCGCACCAAAGATATATACATGCTACTCCTCATAGTATCTTTTTTGTCAACACGCCTTGTAGTATCTCAAGCACTAAAAGTGACTAATTAGTTGACCTAACTATACTATACACAGAGTAGTATTGAAATTAGTATTATTGAAATTCCAAAACAATACAAGTTAAAGCATTCTGACATTTTGGGTGTCTCGGTAATTTGTTGACTTGTATTTATGTTTTCGATCACGGAGAGTGGACCTTCTTCATTTGGCAGATCGGAGTAATATATACTAAATAAGCCCCAAACTGAAAATTTTAGTGGAGGCCCAATATTGTCTGTGTCCGACCCATATTTTTACTTTTCCCTCTAAATGGTTACCACCAATTTAATTTTCTTTTTCGTTCTTGAAATTGTTCATTTGAACGTTTTGATCTCTAATTTTCAGTAATAAAACGGTCAATAAATGTTATGTATCCATATTTTGGAAACATATAAAAATAAAATTTTAAGTAACAATTGTTTCTTTATAAGAATACAATTGTTTGATTTAATCTAGTCAATATTAATACCTTGAATTTAAGTAATTACGACTTCTTCATTTATATATGTATATAATAAATGTTTGTTTTCAAATTTATTGATCCATTACATATATGATATAGTTTAACAATATATAGGTCTTGTCATTTTTGGTTGTCTGATTTTTATATCCTATAAAATATACTAAAATGATATATAAATTAAAGTTTAAGTACTCATGGAGTCGTCTAGAATAGAAACAAAGACTTTCAATCAATTGGAGAGGCAAACTGCTAGGACTACATTTGGATACTAGTTATTTTTTCCACTTACTTAAGAAATGTAAACTAATTCAACTTTAAGTTATCGATTTTTTGCTTATACATGCAAATACCATTTTTATTTCTCTAATAATGTAAATAAGTAGAATTCCTGAAAAGTTTGATTAGAGCTAGAGTTCAGTGTAAAAAACAACGTATGAACTATTAAGACTCTAGTATGTCTTATATAAAAACAGAATGTCTTGCCGGTAATTTTACAAATTGAGTAGGTTGAATTGTTTTATTTTTCTTAGAGAAATTATATGGATATGTTTTTGTTCTTTGTGTGTTTCATATGTATTTGTTTCTTTGAATAGAATACATGCTAAACATGGAATATATTAAAAATTGAGATGCATAGATAATGTCTCAACTTTTGCTGAGTTAGTAGTACTTTTAAAATGTTTTGATGCACATTTTGTGCATTTGGCACAACCCTTAGAAGCTATATCTTTTATATAACCAATTAATAGATTTAAAAGTCAACACTAGAGTCAAACCTTAGAATCAACATGATAGAAAGAATATTTACACATTGTAGATTAAATACCTCTCAAAGATGGTTTTGTATTGATGTTAAGTTGCTTGATAGCAATATAAAGACATATAATAATTAAGAAGTTGGGGAAGAGATAATTTGTAGATGTAGATCATATATATAAATATATATATTTTTTATATGAAATATTATAAAAACCAACCCACCCACATAGTAGCCACCACAAATAAGCTTTAGGAAAAATATAGTAGGTTTAAATCATTCCACATATATATATATATAAGATGATTGTTGGTAGCATACTTATTTGGAATTCTTCTTTTACCAAGTTGATAGAGTAGTACATTTTTAATAATTAAAAAACAAAATAAAAGACCTGAGAGAGGAAATTGCATGAAACACCAATTGGTAGCAAGAAAATCCACCAATCAAGGGCCGTAAGTTGTAAGAGTTAACATAATTACAACACATAATGTATTTTGATCTATCTTTTAAGTTAAAGAGCAGTGGGGTCTTAATAGAACAACTATCCAAACCAAATGGCATTTCATTAGAATTATTTTTAATAAAATAAGATTATCTTATGACTTGATTCACCTGAGAAATAAAATAAGCTACACCATTTTTAATACCATTATATTTCTATTTAAAATAATGTCTTCTCATGCTTTATGAAGATTTGCCCAAGATCTTATTTTGAAGATTGGACTTAGGAATAATTTTTTTATTTGTTGTATAGTATAGATGCTTGCATCATTGCCCACTTCTTGTATTCCTTCATCTGGCTACTAGCAATTCTCCCTGATTAATTTAATAATTTGATTAGCATTCATTAAACATGGTCAAGATAGGCTTTTTCTTTCTTTTATCACTAGACAAATAAGAATTGGTATAGGTGGAAGAGATTGCGATAAATTACAGAGAAGCTTCAATCCATCTTCCATTATCAGTTCTATATGCGAGCAACTTCAGTTGATGGGAATTTTCTAACCTATACATATGGCTAATATAATATCTAAGTGTATATTTAATACCAATTAGTTTTTTGTTGGTTAAGAACACTGGACGACAATTCATTTGTATTTGCTTTTGAGTGAAATTTTTAATAGAAAATTGTCATTTTGTCGCTTAGAAATGAGTCTGGATGTAAAATAAATGATGGATATGCGTGCCACTGCCAAGTATCGTACTGACTTTTAATATTACTGTGGGATTCAGGTAGTAGTATTATCCTTCCCTTTGCAGTTTGGTTATATATTTTGGGTTATACTGGTTGGTTTTATTTCTTCCCTTCTTTCTTTGACTTTAATTTTATTTTTAATGTGATAACAACATTTAATCTTCTCTCTAAGCTTAGAATATAACTTTTGTATCAATTGTCACAAGTGGTGTGATCGCTGCATGCCTTTTCAAATACACTTTTAAATTCATCATATCTCAACTGAATCTAACTATTTTATTCACGCACTAAACAGAAAGTATTTTTCCATATTGTTTTAAAGCCAAGTTTATAAAATTTAAGCAAATATATAACATATTATGCTTTATATGCATACGACAAAAGATAAAACAAGTTGACAAGTTAAGTCTTTATATAGTATAAATAATTTTCTATCCCATTCTATTGTATATGGTTCTATTATGTTGGCGCGTGGTAATCTATATATACTGGACTTTAACTCAATATGCCCCAAGTACTCTTCAAAAATTTTCATATACCCCTTTAATATAATATAATTTCTTTTTTATTTTTTTCTAAGAGGATAATATGGTTAAGGGATGGCTAAAGACGAATTGCCCCTTAGTGAACTAGAATATTTACACGGCCCAACCTAAAGATCCGACCCATCCAAATCCAATTACAAAATCCGACCCACCTAAAGCCAAAACGACTGCGTTCCACCTAAATCCATCGTCACTTTCTATTCCCTCTAACCAATTTTTTTTCCCGAGAAAGTTTTTCTGCAATGCTTTCTCTTCTTCAGTTTGTGAATTTTCGATTCGTTTTTTCTTCTGTTCTTTCGCTGATTGATTTGTGGTTTATTTGAACACACTCCGAACTCTCCCTGAATAGTTCCACTATCAGTTTCTTTGAAACCCTAGGTATTTGAATGTGCATTCTCTGATACTCTTTCGTTCTTAGGTTTCTAGAACGACGGTGTGAGTTTTGTGAAAGATAGTGAGTAGATTTAAGGTTTGTTTGTCTCTAGTTTTCGAGATCGAGAGAGATTGTGATGAATAGCAACAGAGGAAGATATCCGTTGGGACGTGGAGCGCCGCCGAATCCTGATTATCAGTTGTACCAGCAGAACCATCAGCAGCAACAATGGCAACAGTGGTCACCTCGCGCTGGAAACGCTAATGAGGTCCAGAAGACGACGTCTCAGCCGCACATAGCTAGCAGCGATCCTAAGTAAGATCTCTGTGTTACAAATATGCTTTGCTACAAATGATTCTTGGAGATAAGAAAGGTTGTTATGAATGGTTTTTGGTTTGCAATAAGTAATGATTTGTGCTGTTTAGGACAAATGATTGTTCTTTACTGGTCCTTGATTAGGATTGTTCTTGTCTCTGGTTTTCTGGCTTATGTCAATGGATTTCTTAACGTTTTTCGTTTAGAAATTAGTCTTTGAAATCGATCATTTGTCTTGGGAAAAGTTTCACTGAAGGTTCTCCTTTTCTTGTGATAGATCCCCATTGACAAGTGATGGTACGTTTGTAGTCAAACGCGGGAGAAAATTGCCTAAAAGTTGTATCCATTGTTCTTTCACAACACTTGTCCAGTATCGACCATGAAGAAGAGGTTCCAACTCACAGACATCAGTCACACCACTTATGCAAGTTTATGATTTTTACTCGGTATTGTTTTGTAATTTTGTTTCTGGTTTTGTTGCTTTAGTTTTTTTTATACTTACTAGTAAATGATTGAGTAGTTATTTATTTGTTAATGTTATTATGTGACTCATATGCTTGATCTTTATTGATTAGTAATTTGTTCTCTCGTTTTTCTCATCTGGTTTTGTAGATAGCCAAGCCAATAAAAAGTATGTTGTTTGGACTTAACCCACCAGTAATTTGCTCTCTTGTAACAACGCACATAGAAAATTATGATCGCATTAATTCACCAGCCATTGTTTTTACATTTCAGGCTAGTTTGATCAATCTGACAGGAGCTGTCAACATGATGAGCAGGCAACTGACTCTTTTATGTGAAGCTAACGGTATCACAGTATCAGCAATACCAGAAGCTGAGAGACCACATACCTCATGGATGTTATCTAAGTATTTTGGATGTTCCAAACTTGAGAATGCTTTTGAATGTTTAAAACTTGGTGTGTTGCAGAAGAAAAGTTTGGAAAACTGGATTTATTAAAATAAAGGAAAAAAATGAAAATAAATAAGAGAAAAAATTGAAAAAAAAATTATTTCACATGTAAAACATGCAGCCATTATATATAAGATCTAGTGATTCTACAAAACTATCATCAAACATCGACATAAAATCACCACGAGAGATAAACATTTATCTTTTTATTTTAAATTTTATAAAAAAATTATGTTTCATAAAATTCGTTTTGTTTTGCTCTTATTAAACTAATAATATAAAAAGTATTCATGTAAAGCATATATAGCACATATTGATATTCTAATTACATTTAGTAATTCTTGGTAATCTTCAAGGTAATAGTAATACTACCTTACACATAGTAATATTTTGGCAAATTTTAAGTTTTATTAGTAAAACCTTATCCAAATGAAATATTTTATAGTAAAACCAATGATTTTATACAATGAATATCATTAAGGAAGAGTATTACATAAACAATTTACCAGAAATAAATAATTTTATAGATTCTCCTTAGTATAACTTTACTATTCACATAACAACCATGAAAGTTAGAGAACTATTTTGGAAAAATGATAAGTTTTCCTATAACTATATGAATTAATCATCTAAATAGTATAAAAATAAATATTTACTATATAAATAGTCTACTAATAGAAAATATATGAGTTCTATATACTAAATATACATACTACTTGTAATATATATGTTCAAATTACACGTAATAATACTAGTAATCCTAGTAATCCATATTAGATATAGTAAAACCAGTAATCCTAGTAGTCCAAATTACACATAATAAAACTAGTATTCCTAGTAATACATATTACACATAAGAAACCAAGTCCTAGTAATACATATTACACATAATAAACCAAGTACAAAACACAAAACAACTTAACCCGAACCATTTCCACATTCAAACCATTCTCCCATACCTCTTCTTCTAGCTATGGCTTTGCCTCTTTCCCTTTTCCACGAGATTCTTTAACTGATGGAAACTTTGTTTGTTGTGGTTTCCCTTTCTTCGTTTCAAAATCTGAAGGATATACTTTTAGTGCTTTAACTTCTTTTTTGTTTGTTAATCTTTTGCAAATACACTCAACTAATCGAGAATACGTGACCTGATTTCTTCAACAATAATGTGGATTTCATCTTCTCCTTCACGATCTCTCGAGATCTATTTTAATTCAGCCTCATCCTTTATATAACATCCTCCGTAACTAAAACAAATGATTGTGCAAGACGGATTTTGTATTTTCCTGAATATAATATTTATAAAATTACAATTATCATTTTAAATATAAGTAATTCTCACATCGTATCATCTTCTCTTATTAATACTAATTCATTTTTGTTCAATTATTCAAAATAATAATCCGAGTAATACTATATGTCCGTTTTGTAGTACACAGAAAAATTTTCCAAAAAAAAACCCAGAAATTTTCATTTTACGAAATAATCTACTTTTTACGACCATATTGTTCGGATTATACCACTTCTATCATATTTACGACCGTTTAAAAGTTCTACTATACTACGGACCAGTAAACATAGCTTAAACCTAAACACAGTTTTAAAAATCAATCTCCCTATAAATTATCTAATCTTATATTATTTACATTACCCATGATATATACTTTCTTTTAATTGTAATCTACAAAAAAAAATCATCAAAAGCTGACAAAAATGAGTCTGAAACCCATAAACACGGTTATGAAAAACATTTTTAATTTCTCAAAATTTACGTCAAATCTTACTTTTTTTTACATTACCCATGATAGAAATTTCATTTTGATGAAATTTTTAAAAAAAAAATCGTCAAAAACTGATGTGAACTACATGTTCTTTGAATTTCAAAACTATGTTAATGGAGGATGAAGAACATGAGCACGATGGGGAGAGAAATAAAAGAATGAGCATAGTGTGATTTCATTGGTTAAGACTATTTTGTGGGGTCAGGTTGTTTGAATTTATGGTGATTTATTTAAATGAATAATTTAATATATTAATGAAGTGGAAGATGAAATGTAAAATATATAATAAAGAAATAGAAGGTTAATTTAGGCAGTACAATTATAAAAGGGTAGTAAGAACAGAGAGGGGATAAGGAGAATGATTTTTTTTCAATAGGGGTATATTGAGTTACTCCCCATATATACTTGAATAAAACTATTCCGTGTTTAGTGTAATTTTTTGCATAGGAAAACTAATAGCACCTATCAAGATTTATTTTCCAAGATCATTTCTCGTCACTTCTTAGATTCAAACAACTAATTTTATTATAAACCCTAAAAAATAAAGTCGATGCTGTTCATGGCATATTAAATTCCTCCACGATATATTATAGTACAGATGCAATGCATCACTAGTTACAAATTATTAAACAAAACATACTCCATCTCTCGACCTTTGCTATATAAAGAAGATCATTTACGTACACATCTCCTATAAAATTAATTAAACCCACCAGAATACATACATTCCGACAATGTCTCGTACAGGCGAAAGCTCCTCAGCCTCGTCTTCCGACAAGACCATAAAACTGTTCGGTTTCGAACTCATCAGCGGTAATCGTTCGCCCGAAGTTACGACGGCTGATAGCGTAAGCTCTTCAGCGACCAACACGGCGCCGTTCAAAGCGAAAAGACTCGAGTGCCAATACTGTGGCAAAGAGTTTGCAAATTCTCAAGCCTTGGGTGGTCACCAAAACGCTCACAAAAAGGAGAGGTTGAAGAAAAAGAGGCTTCAGCTTCAAGCTCGACGGGCTAGCATTGGCTATTATCTAACCACCCACCAACAACCAATAACGAAATCATTCGAGAGACAATGCAAAACGCCGTCGTATTGCGCGTTTTCTTCCATGCATGTGAATAGTCAGATGGGTGTGTTCAACGAGGAGTGGGCGTCGATGTCGTCGCAGATTAGCTTCGGTAATAAGGATACGTGTCAAGATCTTAATGAGCAAAATGGTGAGATGGGTAAGATGTACGGTGTGAGACAAAACATGATTCAGTTCCAGAGAGATCTGACTTCTCGTTCTGACTCGAAGAGAAGCATTCAGTCCTTGGATCTTCATCTGGGGTTTGCCGGAGATATGACAACATATGATTAAATAATACTATTTACTAGTGATGTATTTAAGTATTTTAATTGGAAAAGATGAAAACAAAACGAGACATAGTATTCTTGATGAAATTTGAGTTTTATTTGGTTAGGCTATGTATGATTTATTTTAAAATTGATTTCAGCAGTTGATGTTGTAGAGTCACAAAACAAAACGAAAAGAAACAAATCTCAAGCATATTACATATGTGGAAAATTTCCAATCACCGTCATCCAATAAAAAAATCAAAGTAGATTGGATGAAGACTTCAAGTATTGATAACAGTATCATTCTATTGTTGCTTAGTTTGTTAGCCAAATACTAGTTGAGAATTTTTTTTTTTTTTTTTGAAAAGTAGTTGAGAAGTTTTTTTTAATCATTAATTATTGTGTGTTGCGTTATAAATGGTGCATTGCTTAATTGATGGAAAAACAAGTTGAAACATTCATTTTTTTAAAGCTAACATTCACTTTCTTGTTGCTTAGTAAATTTATGGTCATTACGTACTTCTTTACTGGTGCATTTATATATTTGTGCATACATACTTCCAGGCTGTACGTATATGTCTTCGTTACAACTTACAAGTAATGGTTATACGTGCACGCGTGCATACATATAATTGGTGACAAGCTTTTGCTCAAAAAAAAAAAAATTGGTGACAAACTTGAAAATAACTACCTATACCATTTTTATTTTTTGTAACACAGCGTTACTAACACTAACTACCCATACCATAATTTCGTTATTTCCTTGCTAAGCAAATTTATGAAAGATGTACCAAAAATATCTTAACATTGTAATATTGATTTTACGTGGGATGCTTCGAATTTGTAATTACTATTTTGAACTTTGAAATATTAATATTATGTATATATAACTTATATATACGTAATAAGTTAATATATAACTTAACTTCTGTGTCTTCCAGTACCTAGTTATTGAAATTTTCATATCCTGGCCAAAAATAACATTAATTCAACGAGTATTTATGTTTTTTTTTTCAAGGAAAAGATAGTGAGAGGGAAGGAGAAGTCCGTCAACTGTGAATACTTCGACTAATAAGAACGAATAAGTGAATTAGTGGTGATATTTCTTGAGTTAGATTTTATTCTTTCAAATAGATTTGGTGTAAGATCGATTCGAAATTTCCCATTAAGTCTGATAAATATGTCTTTATCTATTCATAGATTGTCTGTTATAAAATATAATAGCTAGTCGGCACTCGGCAGGTTATATGTTTTAATCAATTGCATGCGTATGATAAGCTTAAGATCCAACATCCAATGTTGGAGGGAGGCCCCCTTTTATTGGGTAACACATGTCACTTCCGACACCAACGGAACTAATGTGCTTATTAGATGCTTATCCCATTTTAATACTTTCAGTATATATTTCTTTCAGGTTTTCCTTTATTGTCCATTTCGAATGTTTCCTTGTTTTGGTAAATATGTTTTGTTAACTTCGGAACATCGCTACTTGTATATATGTGAGGAAACTATACATGAGTTTCGATCGCGTTGGGGATTCGCCTGAAAGGCTAGAAGAGTTGTCAGTTACATTATATTTTATTTTCTAGAAATTAAATTCTAGCTGTTGTTTGGATATATGATTTTTATTTATTTTCAGCTTAGATTTTATTATTCTTAATTTTTTTGTTTGTAACAGAATATATCGAACCTAATCATCAATACCTATAAAAACGCCACATATATACATGCTATATAAAACATCGACGACAAACCAGTCATCAAAAACCGTAATGCGAATTCAAACCCTATCATAACTCATTTAAAGAATCTTCAACAAGGATACCAGTTACCACCATGTGAGTGAGATTAGTATTCGTGTTTATCTCATAGTGCTTTTATTGTTTTAATTATTTCTACTGACAATAAGTGAAATATATTCCATTAGTCTTGGAAAGCAAAGTTTTTTTTTTTTATATATTTTTACTCTCACAACATGCAACATGTTATCGTAGCATATGAAATGTAATCATAACTAGATATCTATTTAAATAATAAAAGCTCATTTTAAAACTAAATTTAAATGATTAAAAAAGGAAGAGATAATGTTATCTATTGTCATATCAAAGATAGATCCAAGCCAGGTAAGGTTAGCTTGCTGGTCTTAGTTGATTAAACATTTGCTCAACAAGACTTCGCCATCTGTACCACCAATCCTTCTTTCAATTATGGATTATAATTTACTAAAATGGCATATCCACCCATTATAAAATTTACTATTATTGATATAATTGCTTTCTTAAAGCAAGACTATTTTTCAACTAAGACCAGCAAGACTATTTTCTTAAAACTACTAAGTGGTTTATCGTTACATTTGACCATCAAGACATCAATTGTTTCAATAGTTTTACATAGAAAGTTTCAAAACGTCGTATAAAATGAAACAAACATATCTTCTAAAACATCTTACAAAAAAAAACAGAGGGAGTATATTTTTTTCTTTTGACAATAGAAAACTAGTATACATTACAATATCTATATTTTAAATTCGTTAATTTAAATTATTATATAGGTGTAATTGTTTGAAAGACTCGTTACGTGTGTACTTACAAAGTTAACATATTTTTAAAGGAAAATATTTGTTCGGTTCGTCAAAAGAGGACAAAAACTATCGGTTACTTTATTGGTTTGAATTATTCTCGATCCGTTATTAAAGTACTGGCGTTAAGATGTAACTATAGAGACTGATTTAAAATGAATCGTTTGATGTAAGATAATGTGGTAGAGCACCCGTGAAGACGTGTACTAACTACTAAGTGACAAGTAAAACTAATTATCTTAATTAATACATAGTTGGCCATTTCCGTGCATCATTAGTTGCTAAGTAGTAAATATTCGAATTTCACGTCAGTTGCAGACATCAAATACACCCTAATGTATATTGTTTTCTATGCAAAGAACATTATCACTATAGTCAGTGCTCGATCAATGAAAGAAGATTGATCAGTGAACGATTACAAAATATATTATTAAGTTTTTGGTAGATCCGAGAAAAGCTTCTTTGTGCCATAAGTCATATATTCCCCATTTATGTCTTCCTTTGTTAAGGGGGAATCGTTTACCTAAAATTTGTAAATCTGTTTATAATTACCAAAATCAGAAAGAAGTTTAATAAGTTTAGGGGTTCCATTTTTCAGTGTCAAATTAAGAAACTAATAATGATTTTGACATAATTCATTATCAGACTTTTTGGCTTCTTTCTATCCGGTTATGCCCCTAAACACAAGCGGTTACGGGTTCCATATTATAAAGCAAACGACGTGGTGGTTTTGTGTCGCATGGTAACACTCACGTAACTTAGGGGGCACGTGACAGTTTTTTCAACACTGAAGAAAGAGATATGCATCGATAGGAGTGGATAACAGCTGTAAATGTACTAGAAACTATGCTAAGTGCTCTATTCCATTTATTAGTAAGTGTTCTATTCCATTTATAAAAATACTTAGTCTGATAGAAACAAATAGAACACCTTCATACGAAATAGAACCATAGACCATAAATCAATCCCCACATCTAAATACTAAAACCTAAACCTGAATCCGTAAACCCAAACTCAAATGTTAAATCTAATTAAAGTTGCAATATTTTCTATACTATATTTACATAGAATGTTTCTTAACAAACTGTTTATTGAGATTCAAAAAAGCAGCACAGCTTGTGCTGCCTATTTGGTAGACATATGTATCTATTCCATTCATTATAACACATATATTATATTTTCACTTTCTATTCTATTTCTTTAATACATAACTATTTAGCTCTTGTTGGGTCATCTGAAAACAGAACCATAAACCTTAATCAACCCCTAAATCTAAATACTAAACCCTAAACTTGAATCCCTTAACCCAAATCCAAATGTTAAATCAATCCCCACATCTAAATACTAAAACCTAAACCTGAATCCGTAAACCCAAACTCAAATGTTAAATCTAATTAAAGTTGCAATATTTTCTATACTATACTTACATAGAATGTTTCTTAACAGACTGTTTATTGAGATTCAAAAGCAGCACAGCTTGTGCTGCCTATTTGGTGACATATGTATCTATTCCATTCATTATAACACATATATTATATTTTCACTTTCTATTCTATTTCTTTAATACATAACTATTTAGCTCTTGTTGGGTCATACGAAACAGAACCATAAACCTTAATCAACCCCTAAATCTAAATACTAAACCCTAAACTTGAATCCCTTAACCCAAATCCAAATGTTAAATCAATCCCCACATCTAAATACTAAAACCTAAACCTGAATCCGTAAACCCAAACTCAAATGTTAAATCTAATTAAAGTTGCAATATTTTCTATACTATACTTACATAGAATGTTTCTTAACAGACTGTTTATTGAGATTCAAAAAAGCAGCACAGCTTGTGCTGCCTATTTGGTAGACATATGTATCTATTCCATTCATTATAACACATATATTATATTTTCACTTTCTATTCTATTTCTTTAATACATAACTATTTAGCTCTTGTTGGGTCATACGAAACAGAACCATAAACCTTAATCAACCACTAAATCTAAATACTAAACCCTAAACTTGAATCCCCTAACCCAAATCCAAATGTTAAATCTAATTAAAGTTGTAATATTCTCTACACTATATTTACATAATATGCTGTTTAACAAACTGTTTAAAGTAAAAAAGGTATTGCATTTACAGAACATATGTGAATAATCCAAAGTTACAGTGATTTCTATTCTATATAATCAAAATAGTATAAAACAAAAAACACAAGTCAACCCGTGAGTCGTAGAATAGGTACAATTTATGATTGCATGACAGTAGTTCATGCTTCCCTCAATGTCAACCCCAGTCTCTTATAAACTAAACCATAACAATTAATCACTAAACCCTAAATGGAAACATAAACCCTAACCCACTAATCAGCTCGCTGCTCTGCCTCTTTCATCCCTCTTCCCTCGCGTAATACCTTTATCCTTTTTCTGACCGTGAAAGTCAACGATTTCTCCACTGTTGTTAACCCTTTTCTTTCCAGTGGGTTCAAATCATGTCTCAAACGATCTCCTTGGAAGGCCTAAATAATCCATGGCAAACCTGACGAATAAAGTGAATAGGAAAAACACGGTTAGGTGAGGAATTTTACTGAAATATCAAAACGGAATGAAGACAACTACATAGTATAGGTTGCCTGACCAGTAGAATCCATTCCATGATATGTAGATTCAAATAAAAGAAATATAATACAAACATCTTGAGGTATACAAGCGTACAACATGCGAAATAGGCAAAAGGTAGGTAAGGTAGTTTATTTTAGGCTAACAGTGTCATGTAATTTTGCCATCGAACATGCCATATGGGAAGAATGATTAGTATTGCTATACAAAACAGAGTAATCTATTCTATTTCATATAGCATAGTCTTTTTTATCTAACATATGGCACACATATGGATACATAAATGGAATAGGTATACATGCAATTAAGTCTATTCCATTTCATGTAGTATAGTTCTGACAAATCAAATTCTATGTCTCTCGGACAATTGTACCGTCGTCTACAAACAGCAGATCCGATATGAAACGGCAACATGTGTTAGATTTACCAATTATATTACCGTGTTCCAACTATATCCCAAATAGAAAAGAGAAAAAGAAATATCAGATGAAAAGAATCGAAAGCAACCACGTGAGAACTTACAGTTTTACAGCAGATCTGACAGGAATTGCCACTGGGAAGGAGAATAGGCACGGGTTGCTCCTCCTCGCCGCAGCGACGGTAACGCCGTCATGTGCCGACAATTTCAGAAGCGGAGAAAATTTCATGGTTTTTGGTTTCCAACAATCTGAGACAAGACAATGACGATGGTGATAATGTGAATCTAATTAAGCCACGAGTAATTTTAGACAACTAACAATTATGAATTTTTTTTTTCTTCAGGTTGCACCGGTTGTCCCCAGAGACAAAATAGCATTAATACATAAAATAGAATGTGTGTATTGAAAAACTAGGTCAATTAGCTAGATATTTAATTATGCTTTTTTTAGCGTCATACACCCCAATTCCCCATAAATTTATACTTATTTTTTATGCAAACCAGCTTCCATTGAAACTTTTAAAATGAAAACCTTCCGTTGAAACTTTCATGTATTCTTTTTTATGATCCGTCAAGAGCTGTATTATACAACCAACAATCTAGAAATGAGGACAACCAAACTCGACACACATCTCTTGATCTATAAGGCTTTTTTATCTTATCGTCAACGTTAAGTATACACTGATAGTCTGTTAGAAGAAGAGATGTATACATCACTGGCCATTCATAGTATTGAGTACTTGATCCATTGTATCTGCTTTTGAAGCAACAATATAGGCTCGTTTTGCCATTTACTGACAAAACATTTGAATTAGATCTTTCAATCGGTTAGGTTTAAAGGTTCTGTAGCTGAGACATTGGCTTCATGCGACCGGATGTGGTATTCTCAAACTCGTTGTTGCCAAGAGACAAGAAATGAAGGCTATCCGGAACAGATACTTTTACAATCACATTATTTGATATTATAAATCGATCACAATTTAAATATCAATGAAAAATGATTTGTGGCTTTAGGTACAAGTGGCCGAAAAATAATTACAATCAACTAGAATAGTGCCTAATTTATTTTATGTAAAATATTACCTCTGCCCATATGTATACTTCAGAAGAAAGCGTTAGAACATCACCGGTGAGGAGCTCTCAAAGAGTCTTTTCACCATTAAAATAAAAAAAAAGAGAGAGAATAGATAGAGTACTTTCATGGAGAGACTTCTTTTAAATTTTGAGGGATCCATTCTACATGTAGCCATCAATTAGTGTGCCAGCACTTGTAAAAAATTAATATGGGACAATAACACATTATGGCACAAGAGTCAACCAGAAACTTTACTTGGAGTTATTGTGAGATAAATTTGTGCAGAGTTTGTAAATTTCAAAAGTTGATAGATTTTAAAAGTTACGTGGATTACGAAATTATATATACATTGACTCACAAAATTTGATCCTAACTTTTCTAGATTTCTACTTCATGAATTTATATATCATATATTTTCTAGACTTTGTAAATTTTAAAAGTTGATAGATTTTAAAAGTTATGTGTAAAATAAATATATGGTTGAGAAATTTAAAATATATTGTTTAGGATTTTAAAAATAAATAAGAATACTTAAAAATTTAAAAGAAAAAAATTTTAAAATACTTTCAAAAAGAATTTCGAATTTAAATAGAAAAAATTTGAAAAAAATATTTCGAAAAAATATTTTCAAAATAAAAATTTGAAGTTTTTATAAAAAAATCGAATTCAAAATGGTATTATATAAAATGTAATGAACTTTTATTTTGGTTGAATGTGTAAAATTTATTTGGCAAGAATGATTATTTTGCTTTCTAGACTTTTCTATCACATATATTTTATAAATCTAAGGGATACACATGATATTTTGAAAGATATGTCTGATGAGTAAAAATGAAGAGAATTAATCTCCCAATAACACTAGATTTTAGTTAGAATTATAGAATCAATAATAAGTAAACTTTTTGAGTAACAAAATATTTTAATGGATTTTAAAAATTCTCAAACCAATAACAAAAGATTTTACTAAGATTGTTAAAATCAATGAACCAATAACAAAGGAATCTCAAAATATCCAAATTGATGAGAATTCATTTGCCAATAACCCCCATCCCCTCCCCCTAGATACCATAACAGACAAACCATACAGTCACATTTAATTTGAAACAATGTCTAAAATTAGATCCAGCACTAATTACGATAAAGCAAAGCGTAAAACCACTAGACTAATCTTCTGTATACCCAACTCTCTTCTGCAGGTTTTGTCAGAGATTCTTGAAGAATCATCTTCGGAGCCACACAAACCAGTTCCACAACTTCCTTATGAAGCGACCAGGGACAATAGAATATTGCCCACAAGCCTCGAAAAGGGAAGTAATCAATGTTCTCTTCGAAGTTGATTTCGTTCTTCAACACTTCTATTGCATATAAGCAATTTTCTCTACTAACCGGCTCATCCAAGAAGGCCCTCTTCAACTGGATGGTGTGGAAATCGATCGACCAAATTTTGAACCGGTAGAAGAGGGTCTTTAGCAAAGCTTGATGTTGGACTTTCGCTGCCTCAAATTCAAGAGATTTGCTGTCGCGGGTGGTGCTGAATGAAGAAGAGGATGCAAGAATCCTACTCAATCGAGAAGATACAATCAACTGCAAAATGGTTTTGTGGTTAAGACATTGAATTATCATTAAAATAGCAAGGTAAAAGATGAATTTATTACAAATTGGACGATAAGCAAAGAAGGATAAACTGCATAAACTTTATAGTATTTTTTAGTTAAAAATTATATAATTATAATAAATAGAATAAAATAATATATCGAAAATTTAAAAATATTATTATATTTATGTTTCTACTATTATATTATATATTGTTATATTAATGATAATATATGATTTCTTATCATATTCTGAAAATGAAACCTTTCAAAATGAGTTATTGCATCTAAGTCAAATTTCATTCATACTGAAAACAATTCAATGCATAATTTGGTGAGATATTGAAAATCATTTTTTTGCAGACATAAAAAGTAAACAAATTTCATTTAAGTAAACATCCTTAGAATTGAACATACCAGAAAAATGTACCAGAATTTTAAATTAAAACCCGACAGATTTGGTTCAATTAAGAAATGAAACAGTTTGAACCGAACCAAACTTTGTTTGGCCGAGGAATTTAAACGGAGGAACCGAACCGAACCAATTTGTTCTCTAGGTCTATTGGGTCCGCCAAACCAGATCCCTTTACAATATATATATATATATATATATATATATATCCGGTTTGTTGCCTTGGAAGCAAAGCTCATCTTCTTTTCGGCTTAGGCAAGGGTAAGACGAAACCCTAAAGAAAGATGGCGATGCGGAGTGTAGGATCCTCTGTTGCTAATGTAATCGAAACGACGATTCTTCCGTCTCCCATATTATAATATGTTTGGGGTTTTGTATTGATTGATTTTGATTCGATGATTTTTGCAGGGTAGGATTGGCCAAAACATGAAACGTAGGGATGCTAAAATGGGTTTAAGTTCGTGGGTTTTTAATGGGTTCTTAAAAAAAATAAATGCTCATTTAGACCCATTTAGTTTAATGAGTTCTAAATGGGTAGTTTTGTTAACACCCATTTATTAAAGAGTAATTCTTGGGTTCACCCCCTAGGGTGAACCTTTAAATTCACCAACCAATAGTATTTGACTATTTAATATTTGATATCTTTTAAAAAAGGAAACAAAATAATAAAGATATTTCAAATTATATTATGTTTTAAAATAAAAATAAAAATACTTAAAAATAGTAAGAGTTGCAAATAAATAAATTAATATTGTTAACGTCGTCAATATAATACTACGCCCTAAACCCTAAATCATAAATCTTAAACCCCAAAACATAAACATTAACTCCTAAATCTTAATAACACTAAACCCTAAATCCTAATCACTAAACCATACACCCTTGGGTAAACCATGAACCCTAGAATTTACAATTTATCCAAGGGTTCATAATTTACTAAAGGGTTTAGGGTTTAACGATTAGGATTTAGGGTTTAGTTTTATTAAAATTTAATGTTTATATTTTAGGGTTTAAACATTAAATCCTAAATCTTAATAACACTAAACCCTAAATCCTAATCACTAAACCTAAACCCTTTGGTAAACCATGAACCCTAGAGTTTGATTTATCCAAGGATTCATAGTTTACCCAAGGATTTAGGGTTTAGCGATTAGGATTTAGGGTTTAGTTTTATTAAAATTTAATGTTTATATTTTAGGGTTTAAACATTAAATCCTAAATCTTAATAACACTAAACCCTAAATCCTAATCACTAAACCCTAAACCCTTTGGTAAACCATGAACCCTAGAGTTTACGATTTATCCAAGGATTCATAGTTTACCCAAGGATTTAGGGTTTAGCGATTAGGATTTAGGGTTTAGTGTTATTAAGATTTAGTGTTTATTGTTTATGTTTTAGGGTTTAGGATTTATGATTTAGGGTTTAGGGCGTAGTATTATGCTTATGACATTAACAATATTAATTTATTTATTTTTGCAACTATTACTATTAAGTATTTTATCTTTTTATTTTAAAAATATAATATAATTTAAAAAAATATTTATTAATTTGTTTCCTTTTTTAAAAGATATCAAATATCAAATAGTCAAATACTATTGGTTGGTGAACCTTTAGGTTCACCATAGGGAGTGAACCCAAGAATTACTCTTTATTAAATGGGTTCTACTAAAAATTAGCGGGGACCCTTTTAATCCGTTTAATTTTATATAATAAATTAATTTTTGGCGGTTTTGCGGTTTTGGCGGGAAAGTCGATTTTGTGGTTTTGGCGGAAAAACTAGGTTTTGCGTTTTTGGCGGGAAACTCGATTTTCCAATTTTGGCAGGAAAACTCGGTTTTCTTTTGTTGGCGAAAAACTCGATTTTGCGGTTTTGACGGAAAAACTCGATTTTACAATTTTTGTGGGAAGACTCGATTTTTCGTTTTTGGCGGACAACTCGATTTTGGACGAAAAAACTTGATTTTGCAGTTTGATTTAATTATTTGTTAAGAGATCATAAAGTTAAAACAATTCAAAATTAAATCAGCAAAGTAATAGTTTACATGAGTCACAATGGGTTTTGATGGGTATATATAAATTTCGCAGATTCTAAATGGGTACCCCTAATAGAACTATTTTTGAATGGGTTTAAACGGATATGAGTTCTAATCAAGGTGGGTTTTAAACGGGGTGGGTTTAAATGAGATGGGTTTTACCATTTTAACATCCCTAATGAAACATGTGTGTGTAGAAGAGATCGCGCAGAAACCAGGCCAGACTTTCGTACTACTAGCCAGTGCAATGACGTGGTTCGCTAACCATAAGCAGTGTAAGTATGATTTTGAATCCGTTGAATTTTATCAACTTTTCTGAGAAATATATAAGTAAAATGTCTAATTTTGATGAAAAGCTGAGGAGATGCGCAAGATATTAAAGCAATTTCATAAAGAAAAAAAGAGGAAGGTGAGGTGTTGAGGAAACGGGTTCTTGAGAGAAATGCAGCTTATCTTGCTAAAAAAGATGATTTGGTGAGATTTTTTGATACTAATTCGTATCTCAGGGAACAAGTCTTTCATGGGAAATAGTGACTAGAGACAAAGGAAGAACTTCATGTCTCTTGATAAATAACTTTTGTGTTTTAACGAATTCATCATGTCTTCGCTTCAGATGCTTGAGATGGCTATCGAATTTCTATTGAAAGAGTAGGTTGCGGACAAGTGAAGTCAAAACAATCATATGCTCTGCTTATGTAGTAGGGTTTTTGTGTTCTGGATCATGTTTGTATTTATTTATCCTTAATAACGACCAAAGTTTGTAATAATAATAATAATAATAATAATAATAATAATAATAATAATAATAATAATAATAATAATAATAATAATAATAATAATAATAATAATAAAAGTTTGTAATAATATTTCTGGCAAAAACCGATTTAAGAAGTGGATTTGTATTGTTATATGGTAGAAGATAAAAAGATTATCCTTGAACATCACAAAGGCAAGGCTTATTCTTGACCATTTTGCACTCATCAGATAACTAGGATATATGTGGTTATAGACAGCAGTTTCCAGCACTGCTCAGGGAGAGTGACATGAAAATAACATCGCTGAGCTCTTCTACTCACGGAAACAAGCATCTAAGGAAAATTTGGTTTAAGAGTACAAGCACAAACACCTTGGGTGGCGGTTAAGAGTGCAGGAAATCTCAAATCAATCCTTGTGGTCCGGTTACTCAACTTAGCATTTTGAAAACCATACATACCACTAATTACAAGAAGCAGAAGTAATAAAGGCAGTCACATTCTGAAATTTACGATTAAGAAAAAGATCCTAGAGGTTGTGGCTTTCAGGCAGAGAGATACGTACTCTCTGTCTCCTTTAACACTCAAATGGATGATCCAAAGGTACAAAATAATAAACATTTTTGACACATGCGCGAGGCATGGTAATTATTCAAATCTCAAGTCTTTTAGCAAATAGCAACTTGACATTAAGTGGTATCGATATGGTACAGCGAATAATGGCACTTTTATTAAATAAGAATAATCGTTTATGTAGTGTATATATAATAAGTTATATTAAGTATTCCATAATAAGCTATTTTAAGTATTCCATGTATATGGGATAGAGACTCCCTGCACCGACTACTCCCTGCGTATGAAGCCCAAATCCTATGCATTAAGCCGAGCCTATCCGGAGCCCCGGACAAGATGATATGGTTAGGAACAAAGTCTGGTGAGTACACTGTAAAATCCGGGTATTACTCTGCCATTGTTGAAGGAAATGAGGAAGACCTGATGGGAGTTGGGTTCAACTGGAAGAAGCATGTCTGGAACCTGGAGTGTGCCCCCAAAGTTAAGCATTTCGCGTGGAAAGTCCTCAAACGAGCTCTGCCTGTGGGAGAGCGCTTAATTGAACGTCATATAGATGCTGATCCCAAGTGCAAACGGTGTGGATGCAATGAATCTATTATTCATCTTCTGTTCCACTGTCAATTTGCTCAAAAGGTATGGCTCCTAGCCCCCTTTGTTACTGCAATGGACTACAGAGGAATACTAGATTTAATGGTGATATCCTGCATATTTCCACTGTTTCACCTTATCATCCATGTGCATCTTGATCATTTAGACTAGGATTTAGCCATGTCTAGGTTGCATTTTGCATACATAAGTCCTTATCAGGTATTGGAGTGCCACATGAAGTTCTTAGAGACATTTGAGTGCATTTGTGGCTCAAAAGAAGTGATTGAAGTGATCAAGAGACGAGCAGCCCCAGAGTGACCTACCCAGTGACCCCTCCTGGTCACTCGATGCAAACACCATCCTGAGTGACCTACCCAGTGACCCTTCCTGGTCACTCGATGCAAACACCATCCTGAGTGACCTACCCAGTGACCCCTCCTGGTCACTCGCCCGCTGATGTCATCCCGAGTGACCTACCCGGTGACCTGCCTGGTCACTCCGTGTTCGTTTCAGCCCAAAAACTCAACATTAATCAGAGCATTTTAGTCATTTGTTATGCACGCTTTACTCTTCTAAAACCTAAGTTTAAGTATTCTGTAAGCCATGGGAGGCTAATCTATCTGTTACATTTTGGTAAACATCAAAACAAATTGAAAAGTTCATCTTTTGGGATTATTGATTCTTGTCTTCTCATTGTTCTTGTTGATTTCTAATCTATTTTCTGCATCTATCTACATGATTAATCTGAAATCCAATATGGGTTTAAGAGGAATCATGGAGATTAGTGAGTAATCACCATTTGAATTCATGGGTTAGGAAGATTAAGGGGTGATTAGGCTAGATCTAAGATGTTTAGGTGTAGATCATTCTTATTCCTTGCTAGTAGAGTGCTCATAATGCATCTTCTGAGTTGGCCACTCAAAGTTGATCTTTAGGCATTTCCCACCCACAAGGTGTTCAATGAAATGCCTGAGACAACTCTCTAAGCTTTTAACATACTTTACCAAAGACATTTGTTGTTAAAGGTGTTAAGATAGCCAATAGACTTGTTAGTAATGATTGCTTTCATGTTATTCAACCAAAGACATTTGATGTTTGAAATGTGTTAGCAAATGAACATTCATCTGACATAGAGTTTGTTTAAGATTGTGTCTAGGCTTAAGGTTGATAGTTTGATTGATCATTTGCCATCTTTAGTTTGAAACTTGATCACCCAAGGTCTAATTCCTATACCCATGAGTTCTCCTTTGCTATTGTTAAAGAAAGTCATTTCATTTACTGTTTAATTGTTCAGCTCTTGCATTCTATTATTAAGTAGAAACTTAAAACCATCTAAAATATCGGTTGCACTTAGATTAATTAGGTACTTGTATTCTTGGTGCTTTAATTCCCTCAGAACTGGTTCGACATTCACTCATACTACAGCATTTGCCTTAGGAGCCTTGAAAACTCCTAACATCAAATTGGCCGTTGCCAAATTCTGAGTAGATTTAAACATTGAGATTTAGTCACTTGCTTGAGACTAAGTCGTTTTTCTTTATCTTGTTACTGATTCTCCATCTTCATTTCCCTTGGCATTTCGTGTGTATGAACTTGAGGAGTAGAGGCACAACAAACCTTGTTCCAAGAGTGAAGACATTAGAGCATTTGAAAGGAAACTAGAAGAAAAGACAAGCGTAAGAGCAACAAGCTCACTTGCAGAGGTTGGATACCGACATGGAAAACTTACCACAAGGTGGAAATATGAACGGTCAAGGTGCTGATGACCTCCACCACAAGGGCCACAACACCCACAGAGACCAGCTCGAGCCATTGAACCTATGACCGCCTCTAACATTCATGGGCATAGGTTAGGAATCAGAGCACCAGCTGTGGAAGCCAACAACTTTGAGGTCAAACCAGACTCCTCAACGTGATCGAGAACAACAAGTATCATGGCTTGGCTGTAGAGGACCCATTCGATCACTTGGACAAGTTTGACAGCTATCGGTTGTCAAAACCAATGGTGTCTCGAGGATGCTTTCAAGCTCAAGCTATTCCCTTTCTCTTTGGGGATAAAGGCGTCAGTGGGAGAAGTCTTTACCCAGCTAACTTTATCACCACCGATGACCGCAAAAGAGCATTCTTGGAAAAGTTCTTCTCTACCTCAAGAACTGCAAAGCTGAGAATGAAATTTCAAGTTTTCAACGTAAGAACTTGGAAGGATTCATGAAGCTTGGGAGAGATTCAAGAGCTATCAAGCTCAATGTCCACACCATGGTTTCTCCAAGGAAAGCTTGCTTAGCACATTCTACGAGGAGCTCTTCCTGGCAGCCATGTTGGATATCGCAAGCATGGGTTCTTCGGGGAGAACCGAGGAAGATGAGGAGCTAGTTGACAACATGGTGAAAAGTGACGCAGTTTCTACAAGGAGACCAATGACAGAGCGTTAACTGATGATAAATGACAGGAAGGAGCTAAAGGCTCGCAGAGAAGATAGACATACTCATTGCTGATAAAGCTACACAAGAGCAGTTGAACTTTGTTGAAACAAAACCAAGAGGCACCACCTGCAGTTAATGAGGTTGATGGGCTGGAAGGACAAGAAGAGTTGTGTTTCATCAACAACAATGGTAGTTGGTACAGGAAAGAGCCTAATTTTCAGTACAACAACTACCCACGAGATCTAATCCCAACAACCAACAAGGAGGCTACCAGCCCAAGAGCAACTACAACCAGCAGAGTAGTAACCAGCCTAGGAACAATCAGCAAAGCAACTATCAGCCTCAGCAGAACCTCCTCCCCGGCTTCCTAGCAAAGGAACCAATCTTCTCAACAACAAAGCATCCTTCTAGCTTCTAGCCTCAGAAAAAAGACCACTCCTACTCAAACAACTCGAATCACGACTGTAGTGAGAAGCATGTTGGATATGAGTTGAAGAACCTCCATAACAAGATTGATGGAAGCTACAATGATCTCAACAACAAGTTCGTTTGAGAGCCAGCTTGCTGCCATGAACACTCAGCAAAATCAAGGTTCTCTACCCGAAAATCTGAGCAAAACCCAAAGGAGGCAATGAAAGCCGTTACCCCCCGTGAGGAAGCTTACTCTCCAACTCTCACCAAGGATGCTGAGAAACAAGGAGAGGGGTTGCCATCAACATGGATGATGATGAGGTAGTGATTGTGGATGAGAAAACCAATGATGAGATCTTGGAGAAGATTGTGGAAGCCAAGGGTAAGGGAAAGGTTGGAGAAGAAAAGAGAACCGAGAAAGATGGTGAAGATCCCGCCCAAAGAAATGAGAAGCCTTTATTCCTCCTCCTTATGAACCCAAACTCCCATTCCCCGAAGATTCAAGAGGCAGTCTAGAGAAATACAAAGCCTATTGAGAAGCAGATGAGTGAAATTCAGGTCACAATGCCTATCATTGATGCTTTCATGCTGGTTCCTCATCAAGAAGTTCCCCGAAGATGTCAGAATGCAAAGAAGAAAGAAATGGAGGAATGATGATCCACTATGAGTACATCATTCAGAGGCTTGATGTTCCAAGAAAGCTAGAGGATCCAGGATGCTTCACACTACCTTGTGCTATCGACCTATGGTATTTGAGAGGTGTCTCGCCATTTGGGAGCTACAGCTCTGATGCCTTTATCTGGCAAAGAAGCTTGATTCACTCCACAAGAAGTGTAGACTTTCTGGGCTGGCTGATCGCTCAGCGAAGTACCCTGGGTATCTTGGAGGACCTTCCCGGAAGGTTGAAATTGTGAGATCCCTACACTTTGTGGTGTTTGAGATGGGAGAGGAAGCTCAAGATCCCTTAATCCTTGGAAGGCCTTTCTTAGCCAGCAGGAGCTATTGTTAATGTGAAAGAAGGCAAGATTGATCTCCATTTGGGTAAAGGCACATCCTCCATTTTGACATCAAGGAGGTAATGAAGAAACCTACTACTCAAGGGCAAATCTTCTACATCGAGGAGATGGACGCCTGCTGATGAGCTCCAAGAAAGATCACTAGAGGACCCTACAACATGCTTTGAACTCCAGAGAAAGAGGTTTGTGATTGAGAATGTGGAGAGTACTGCTTATGGGATGATGCTGATTCACACAAGGGGTTTGCTAGTGAGGAACAAGATGAGGAACTACAAGTGATTCAAAAGAAGTTTCAGCCGCCAACACAGAGAAGCCCAGCAAGATGACTGAGCGAGCTTAAGGCACCTAAGTTGAGCTTAAACCCCTTCCCATGGTGTAAGGTATGCATTTCTGGCCCTAATGAGACTTATCCGCTATCAGGAGTAGTGAACTTATCGAAACCGAGCTGTCCGAACTTTTAAAAGCACTTAAAAGATTTAGAAAAGCAATAGGTTACTACCTAGATGATATCAAGGATATCACCTCTTTGTGCATGCATAGGATACATCTTGAGGATGAATCTATGACTTCTATTGAGCATCAAAGAAGGTTAAATCCTAACCTAAGGATGTTGTAAAGAAGGAGATTCTTAAACTTCTAGATGCTGGTGTGATTTACCCTATCTCGACTTAAATGGGTATCTCCCCGCATGTTGTCCCAAAGAAAGGTGGTATCACTGTAATTAAAAATGACAAGAATGAGTTGATACCAACCAGAACCATCACAGGTCATAGAATGCATTGATTACCGAAAACTCCACTCGCATCTAGAAAGATCATTTCCCACGCCATTTATTGATCAGCTTGAGACTTGCTAATCACCCATTCTATTGCTTTCTTGATGGATATTCAGGTTCTTCCAGATACCCATACATCCCAATGATCAAGAGAAAACGACATTCACATGCCCTTATGGTACCTTTGCCTATCGGCGATGCCATTTGGGCTATGTAATGCTCCAGCCACCTTTCAAAGGTGCATGATGTCAATCTCTGATCTAATCGAGGATGTTGTGGAGGTGTTCATGGATGACTTCTGCTCACGATCTTCGCCTCGCTGTTTGTCAAATCTATGCAGTGGTCCCAGAGATGTGAAGACACCAACCTCGTGGCTGAATCGGGAGAAGTGCCACTTCATGGTTAAAGAAGGATTGTGCTGGACACAAGATATCGAGAAAGGAATTGAGGCAGACAAGGCAAAGATTGATGTGATGATCGTTTGGCTCCTCCAAAGACGCGAAAGACATCAGGAGTTTCTTAGGGCATGCCTTTCTACGTATGTTCATCAAGGATTTCTCCAAGATTGCTTAATTCACTCACCGATCGCTTTGCAAGGAAGAGATCTTTCTTGGTCGAATGTTAAGCTTTCAAGAAGCTGAAGAGTGAGCTTGTGAGTGCTCCCATTGTCCAACCACCTGATTGGGACCTCCCTTCGAGATCACAGTGTGTGATGCTAGTGACTATGCTGTGGGAGCTGTTTTGGGGCAGTAAAAGGATGGCAAGTCCCATGTGATCTACTATGCAAGCCAAACTCAATGATGCCTCGATGAAATATGCCACAACCGAGAAGGAAATGCTAGCCATTGTCTTTGCATTTGAGAAATTCGTAGTTACTTAGTGGGGTCAAAGGTTATTGTCTACACAGATCATGCTGCTTTGAGACCTTTTGGCAAAGAAAGATGCAAAACCCGTGCTTGAGGTGGATCCTTTTACTTCAAGAGTTTGATTTAGAGATCGTGGACAAGCCAGAGTTGAGAATGGGGTAGCTGATCACTTGTCCAGGCTGAAAATAGAGTGTGGCATCCCCATTGATGAGGGACTTCCTGAAGAGCAGATCATGGCCATTGAAGCAGTTGATTGCAGCCTGTGAAACCGCATAAAGCTCAAGAGGTTAAGGCTGCTGAAGAGAAAGAACCTTGGTATGCTGATTTGGTGAATTACTTGAGCCACAGGAAAAGAACCTTTGAATCTTGTGGGCTATGCCAAGAAGAAGTTCTACAGGATGTGAAGAGGTACTCATCGATGAGCCTTACCTCTACATTCTCTGCAAGGATCAGCTTTATAGAGAGTGGTTTAATGAAGAAGTTGATGGGATTCTTACACACTGTCATGGATCATCCATGGAGGCCACTTTGCTACCTTCAAGACAGTTGCAAAAGTGTTACAAGCTGGATTCTGTGGCACACATGTTCAAGGATACACAAGACTTTGTTTCAAGGTGTGATTCATGCCAAAGAAGAGGAAACATCACCAAAAGAATGAGATGCCTCAAAATCCAACTCAAGTCGAGGTGTTTGATGTGTGGGTATTGACTTCATGGGGCCATTTCCATCATCCTATGGAAACAAATACATCCTTGTGGCTGCTGACTATGTCTCAAAGTGGGTGGAAGCCATTGCAAGTCCCACCAATGATGCTGGAGTTGTAACTAAGATGTTCAAGAGTGTCATCTTTCCAAGGTTTGGAGTTCCAAGAGTTGGATCAGTGATGGAGGCTCTCTATTTCATCAACAAGCTGTTTGAAGGACTTCTCAAAAGAAAGGTGTGAAGCATAAAGTGGCAACTCCTTACCATCCTCAAACAAGTGGTCAAGCTGAGATCTCCAACAGAGAGATAAAGTCCATTTTGGAAAAGATTGTGGGGGTTACAAGGAAAGATTGGTCTACTAAGCTTGACGATGCACTTTGGGCTTATAGAGAAGCTTACAAGACCCCTTTGGGAACCACACCTTTCAATCTTGTGTATGGGAAAGCTTGCCATTTGCCAAGAGAACTTGAGTACAAAGCATTATGGGCAGTAAGTTGCTGAACTTTGACATCAAGAAAGCCAAAGAGAAAAGACTTCTTCAACTACATGAGCTTGATGAAATAAGAATGGATGCTTTTGAGAGCTCAATGATCTACAAGGAGAAGACTAAGGTTTTCCATGACAAGAACATTCTCAAAAGAGAGTTCAAAGAGGGAGATCAAGTCCTTCTTACAACTCAAGGTTGAAGTTATTTGGAAGCTCAAGTCAAGATGGTCAGTCCATTCAAGGTCAAGGAGGTTAGACCCTATGGAGCAATAGTTTTGGAGTGCTGACGATCGAGACTTCACGGCCACGGGCAAAGAGTTAAGCTCTACTTGGCTACCGCACCAAAGGAAGCTGGAACTTCAACTCCACTTTCGATCCTACCGCGCCTAGTCCTACAAGAGGCAAAGTCAAGCTAGAGACTTTAAACAAGCTCACTTGGGAGGAAGTCCCATGTCTATCCATGTTTATATTATATTTCTATCTTTTTCTCACCTTGTTTAAAAAAAATATTTTTCGCAGTGCTGACGACTTCAGCCTGCCGACTCCCGCTCGGGTCGCCGCTGCCTTTGGAGCATCGCAGAGTTTCGCCCAATGAATTCCAGCCTGGTCGCCGCTGGCCTTGAGCATCGCAGAGCGACTTCGGCCCAATTCCAGCCTGGTCGCCGCTGCTGGGCATCGCGGGAGCTTATTCGGCCCACGAATTCGCTCGCCACGAACCGCTTACCCACGCACTTCTCGCCACCCCGCCTGGTCGCTCCCAACCCCGTTCAGGTAAGTACTTTAACTTAAAACCCGTTCAAATCAATTGAACCTATCCTAACCACTCCAAACCGACCACCTCCTCCCTCGCCATTCAGCCTTATGCAACGACGCCAGCCTTCTTCTCCAATCAACTCTATGCTGAGCTCGACTGGTCGGGCTTCTTCGTGGTCGCCTCAAAGCACCACAGATTGGGCTTGGTACACTACTGTAACGACAATCAAGATCGGGATTGAGGATTGATCACACCATTGCTCGAGGCTATGGGAATCTCTTTGGGAACGGACGGAAAGGACCGCACTTCATGGATGCTCCTTACTTGAGGATAGCCACTTACTTTAGTGGGCTGTACAAGGGGAACTATGTCTACTACTAAGCTGAAGGCAAAACCAGCTTGAAATACTCCTTCCAACAAGAGTCCGACTAGCTTAGATTAAACCCGACAACATCAGCTTCAAATGTCCTCCGCAGCTTTCCTAGCGAAAGCATGGGTCCCATCTCATAGGTATTTCCACGAAGAAAAAAGAAGTGCTCTGAATGAACCGATGCTGAAGAGTTCAATGAGCCCATCTATGGACAGCCTCGATACACCTTCAAGCCATAATGACTAACCCTACCTCCGGTGTTCTTTCATGATGCCCACCATCACATCAGAAAGCCAGAGATGGAACAAGGCACGTGATGACGATTGAGAAGCTCAAGGACAAGTGCAAGACACTTAGTAAAACAAAGGCAGAGCAGGGCATCAGCCAAGATCTTGAGGAAAATGGCTGATGTTTTGACTGGAGGTATACTGGTTGTACAGAGCAGACTTCGAAGTTTCAGACGACTCCAAGACTCCAACCTCCACCTAACCCTTGGTCTTGGTTTCCTCACCCTAGACAGCTCCAGCCACAGAAACAGAACCCACCCATCCAACCATCCACCTCGGAAACAAATCACCCTCCCCTAGTGATGAAGAAATCGAATTGAAGAAGTTGAGAGCCAGCCACGGTATGCAGACTACTACTCAGCACCAGGTGGCTACTACACCTCCTTCCCACCCCATGACACGACGCGGAGGGCCGACTGCCTTTCCCCGATCCCCAGAAGGTAATCCATCACTTACCATTGTATATACCACTTTTTCTTTACATTTTAGATTGTTTTGGGTATCTCTCAACTTAACAACACGTAGATCGTGACTTAAGTTTGGGGAGGTACCAAGTGTTTGATCATATTTGCTTTGATGTTTTGCATTGAGTCTTGCATTGTCCATAAAAAAAAAAAATATATATATATATATATGAAAAATTCGAAAAAGAATCATTTAGTTGCATCATTTGCATTGTTAGAGAGTCTAGAGCATGTAGGCTGCATTCACTTGCATTGGGAGCAATGATTTAAAATGCCTTGTAAAGAACACCACTTTGTGCCCGATTAGTTTATGCACCTCTCTAAAAGGCTTGTATGTTTCGAGCCTTGAAAGCTCTTCCTGAAACTCATTGATTGCTGAAACTCAGTTTTGAAGCCAACTTCAACCTTATTTGAACTGAATTGAACTTAATGCATCTTGCTCATGGTCTCTTGTGTACTGAATTATGGCTATACACACTTGAGTTGTCACATCTTTTATGCCAATCTCTTTGACAACCTCTAGTGGTAGACCACTCCCAAAACCCGCTCCTCCTTTTAAGCTTTCATTGATTGATGAGTGAGGCCTTTTTCGAAAGTCTTACATGCACATAATGTTGAGAGTATCGAACCTAACAATGCTTGGTTTTCATTCTTGCTAGATTAGACACACTATTGTCTAGCATTAGGATGGTGGTGAGTGTTGTGAATTTTGATTTGGGAATTTGGAAAAGTCAAGGAAATGAATGAACTCTTTATGCTTAATTGACTAACCTTTATGGGATAAGTAGCCTGCCTCTAGCTCAAGTTTGTGAAAAGTTTTGGCCCCATAAATAAAAAAAAAAAAAAAAGAGAAAAGAAGAAAAAAGAAAAAGAGAATAAAGAAAGGGGCTAGCAAGTTAGTACGAGCTAAGAGGCTATAAAATTTGGTAAATCCTCGTTGAACAAAGAGTTTTGTGTTGAGAAATTTCTTGAGTACTTTGGGTGAGAGATGTGAGTTGGGTTTGGTATTTAGAAATGAATGTGTTACATTTATGTTTGGGAAAAAGGGTAGAACAATGGAGACCGAGCATTGTATGCATGAGTTGATCCCTTTCTTAGATATATTATGTGCAATGTCAAGGCTACTTGTTTTGAGAGCACCACCTTGAAAATCACCTGTCTTGAAACTCTTGACTCACTTGAATAGAAAGCCTTCCCTTACCCAAATGATTTGGACCAATTGACCATTTGCAAGAACTCACTTGTTGTTGTGCTTAATGAACTTGAGAGTTGGCTGATTTGATTGTGTGAACGCATGATGGTGAGTGTAGGGGCAAAAAGAGCTGAGATAGGCCTTGAGAAGCTAGAGTATATTAAGAGAGGGTATGATCTTGTTGGTTTAAATGTTGGATTAATTGCTAAGTGTGTTTCTTTTGGCTATGAGCTCCCACCTTCAAACATCTTTCCCTATGGGTTCTAGAAAGTTCACTTGTGGACAAGTAAAAGAACAAGTTTGGGGGAGTTGATATCCTGCATATTTCCACTGTTTCACCTTATCATCCATGTGCATCTTGATCATTTAGACTAGGATTTAGCCATGTCTAGGTTGCATTTTGCATACATAAGTCCTTATCAGGTATTGGAGTGCCACATGAAGTTCTTAGAGACATTTGAGTGCATTTGTGGCTCAAAAGAAGTGATTGAAGTGATCAAGAGACGAGCAGCCCCAGAGTGACCTACCCCAGTGACCCTTCCTGGTCACTCGCATGCAAACACCATCCTGGGTGACCTACCCCAGTGACCCTTCCTGGTCACTCGCATGCAAACACCATCCTGGAGTGACCTACCCCAGTGACCCCTCCTGGTCACTCGCCCGCTGATGTCATCCTGGAGTGACCTACCCCAGTGACCCTGCCTGGTCACTCCGTGTTCCGTTTCAGCCCAAAAACTCAACATTAATCAGGGGCATTTTAGTCATTTGTTATGCACGTTTTACTCTTCTAAAACCTAAGTTTAAGTATTCTGTAAGCCATGGGAGGCTAATCTATCTGTTACATTTTGGTAAACATCAAAAACAAATTGAAAAAGTTCATCTTTTGGGATTATTGATTCTTGTCTTCTCATTGTTCTTGTTGATTTCTAATCTATTTTCTGCATCTATCTACATGATTAATCTGAAATCCAATATGGGTTTAAGAGGAATCATGGAGATTAGTGAGTAATCACCATTTGAATTCATGGGTTAGGAAGATTAAGGGGTGATTAGGCTAGATCTAAGATGTTTAGGTGTAGATCATTCTTATTCCTTGCTAGTAGAGTGCTCATAATGCATCTTCTGAGTTGGCCACTCAAAAGTTGATCTTTAGGCATTTCCCACCCAGAAGGTGTTCAATGAAATGCCTGAGACAACTCTCCTAAGCTTTTAACATACTTTACCAAAGACATTTGTTGTTAAAGGTGTTAAGATAGCCAATAGACTTGTTAGTAATGATTGCTTTCATGTTATTCAACCAAAGACATTTGATGTTTGAAATGTGTTAGCAAATGAACATTCATCTAGACATAGAGTTTGTTTAAGATTGTGTCTAGGCTTAAGGTTGATAGTTTGATTGATCATTTGCCATCTTTAGTTTGAAACTTGATCACCCAAGGTCTAATTCCTATACCCATGAGTTCTCCTTTGCTATTGTTAAAGAAAGTCATTTCATTTACTGTTTAATTGTTCAGCTCTTGCATTCTATTATTAAGTAGAAACTTAAAACCATCTAAAATATCGGTTGCACTTAGATTAAGTAGGTACTTGTATTCTTGGTGCTTTAATTCCCTCAGAACTGGTTCGACATTCACTCATACTACAGCATTTGCCTTAGGAGCCTTGAAAACTCCTAACATCAAATGGTGTCATGGCCGTCTCTCTGCTCACAATCGTGTTTACCACCGACTGGTATTGAATCTGGTTCTCTCTTTCTCTGGATCATTTGGGCAATCTGGAAAGCAAGGAACAGGTTTTTCTTCGATGGATTCTCAGCTTCTCCAGAAGAGACTCTCTCATCTGCGATCGTCTTAGCGCGGGAATGGAGCAACAACTGCAAGCCGGAGGCCAATGTACCAAGACTCAGACCCAGACAGGAACAAGAGAACCTTAGCGATGTTGTGGTGGTGCGTTCGGATGCGGCGTGGTGTGCAACTTCAAATTCTGCGGGTCTGGGATGGATCGTTTCTATCATTCCGACAAGCTTTGAGAATTCCAAACGGATGGAATTTGTGGCCTCCGCACTCATGGCTGAAGGGTTAGCTCTCCGGGAAGCGGTCATTACAGGTCGTCGTCTCAACCTCGAGGTCGTGCGATTTGAGTCGGACTGTTCTCTGCTTATCAAAAGTATCAACTCGGGCTCGAATGTGGCGGAGCTGCATAGCATTATCGCCGATATTCTATCCTTTGCTGAGTTTTTTAAATCTGTTTCTTTTGTGTGGATCCCTCGGGAGAAGAATAGGGATGCCGACTGTTTGGCAAAGAAATCCCTTATTGATGTTGAACCGTTGGTGGCTGTGGATGCTTTTATAGCCCCCAACTAACTGATTTCGATCTATTCAAGTAGTTTGTGTTTCAAAAAAAAAAGTATTCCATGTATATGTATTCTTATTACATATATATAACTCAAAACCTTTCACTGGAACTATCCTCTTCTTCATGATCCTTCAAGAGCCGTATACCACATCCTATAATCTTGTAATGAGGACAACCAAACTCGAAATACACATCCTGATCAATAAGTATTTTACCTTTTCCATCATTGTTTTGGTCTTCAAAGACAACGTTAAGAATACACCGGTGATTGGTTAGAAGTAGAGATGGATACATCACTGGCCATTCATAGTATTGAATACTTGATTCATTGTATTTGCCTTTGAAGCAACAAGACAAGCCCGTTACGCCGTTTCCTGACAAAACATCTGAACTAGATCCCGAAGCAAGCACGACGCAAGCTTTGAAACCGGTGACCACGGAACTAGAAACGTTATCACGATCCAAATGAATGTTCAGAGAGTTTCCACTACTAGTTCGATGAATGAAGTAAGCTGGCACTTCTCCACCTGGTAAGAACGCATATTCGCACTCGGATTTTTCAACTAGATTTCTTGATTCTTGATCAAGTTTCAAGCAGTTTCCAAGCTCAAGAACAGCGTTGGGGCTGGAGGAAAGACGTGAGATTCTCTCAAGTGACTCACAATTATCAGCATTGATGTAAGCTAGAGATTTCGGAAGTTCTGGCAGCGAAACTAGTTTCATGCAATCGGTCAGGTCAAGGCTGCGTAGCTCAGACATAGGCTTGATGCGACCGGATGGGATATTCTCAAACTCGTTGTTGCCAAGAGACAAGACACGAACACTATCCGGAACATGAGGGAATGTTTTGAGTCTTTTATTACCTGACATGTTGAATTCCAGAAGACGTGTCCAGTACGTAATCGATGAAGGAACTTCTTCTATTGCGGTTTCTCCCAGATAAAGAAACTTGACGTTTCTAGAAATTTCTGGAAATCTCTTCAACCGTGAGCATCCGTCCATGTAGAGTGAGTCAAGAGAAGCCAAATTGACATTTGTGGGAAGAGCTTCTAGTTTTGTGCAGCCGAACATAGTTAAGTCTTTGAGTTTCTTGAGTTCTCGATCCGATGGATGAAGAAAGACTTACTATGCTTTCGCAATAAGACAGATCCAATGTCTGAAGATTTGTTGCTTCTGAAAGATCTGGCACCTCTCCCAACTTTTTGGAGAAACTTAGATCCATCTGTTTGAGATTTCTCAGTGGCTGAGCATGAGCGTACAATTTACAAATAACACACGATTATGTCTGGTTAGTCGTCTTTTCAAGAAAATAATCTAAACCTAATAATGGTTAATGACAAATACATTCTCAAAAAATCGTTAAAAGCATTTGAGTTAGACAAAACGTTTTGACTGTTTAATAATACATTAATTTGAAAAGTTTAGTTAAATGTTAAAAAAAAAGAATACTCTATTCCATAAAATCTTGTAATTTCAGAATTAAGCTGCTGTAAATAAGGTTGACTTTCTAAAATTGAATACAACAAATTAAATAAAGATATTCTTTGAAAGAATGAAATAAATCGGTCATACATTAATTAACCGATAATGGGGATGATTGATTAGATTATAGATGTAAAAGTTTGGCTGTAAAATTTAGTTTGTAGTTTTATTTTTATAACTTTTAAAACATTTTAATGTTGCTTTAAGAAAAAAAAGATAAAACATGAAAAAGTGGTAGGTGTTGTAGTTTTTTTATATATTTAGGACTCTTAAATTGATTAAGACTAATTAGAAAACAAATGTTGTGAAAAAGTTGTAGATTTTAACGTTTAAAATAAAACTTGATTAAAATTAGTGATTTAAAATAAATAAAACTAAAAATCTATTTTCAAACACGACCAATCACCATCAATGAGACTACTAATAGATATAAGACTAACCTGAGTTCCATCCCACAACTTCTTCAACTTGCTATGTGGCATGTTAAGTTCAACTAGATACTTTGAACAAAACTTTGTAGGAATGTTCCTCCATGGATATGCATCCCAATGCAACAACCTTAGTTTATGTGGTAAATAATCCAACCTTTTTGATACTTTTAGTCCATTCTTTTCATTCGCGCAGAATCTTAAGAATCGGAGATTACGCATCCTTTTGAAAGCTTTCTTACTTATAGATAGCTTATTCGTTCTAGATATATCTAATGATATACCTAAAACAGACCCTGTGCCCTACAAAATAGGTAAATCCAGTTACGTTCATTAAAACCATAGACGATAGAACCCCAAAGTTTGATTATTAAAAAAAAAGTTTGATTATCGGCTCAAGTACTATTATAATTATTTATACAAACTAGTAAGCATAAAAAAAAGAAGTAAAATCTTACTGTTTCATCTTGAAGTACATCACATATCTCTTCGGGGTTCACCAAGAACTGACGCTTCCCTGGCTCATAGATGGATTGTTTTCGCACAACTTGTCTGCCTAACTGTTGAAGTAAATAATGCATCATGACTCGCCCATCGGTCGATATATGTAGAAGAGACTTATCCGCGAGAACTTTGAGGCCAAAGCCTATATCCAAATCACTTGTTGCAAGCAATTGCATGATAC
Organism: Brassica carinata; assembly: GCA_016771965.1. Lineage (NCBI taxonomy): Eukaryota > Viridiplantae > Streptophyta > Magnoliopsida > Brassicales > Brassicaceae > Brassica > Brassica carinata. Next base: position 44,622,280 of record CM028694.1, read on the forward strand.
GATCAACCTTCTCATTGTTAAAGAAGCATGCGACGTGAAGGAATATAGCTTTATCTTTCTCATGTAAACAATTGTAGCCAACTTCTAATACCTTCTCAAGTTTTGCATCAAGACTTGTTCTTAGTCGAGGCAACGCAAGTGACCATTCTTCTCTACCTTTTCCGCGTAAAGATGAACCCAAAACACTTAGACCTAGTGGAAGATTGCCAACAAGCTTTGTTGTTTCCATAGCGATCTGCATAAAATGTGGGGGCGGAGAAGTATGCCCAAAAGCATACCTAGAGAAAATCTGAATAGCTTCATCACAAGAGGGGAGATTTACTTTATAGACATGATTGATGCCATGAGTTTTCAGGAGTTGTCTATCTTCTGTGGTCACAATGATCCTACTTCCTAAACCAAACCAATTGGGTTGGTTTGCCAATGCAACCAGTTGCTCTATCTCATCAACGTCATCAAGAATGACAAGAACTCTTTTGTTCTTCAACCTTTCTTCTATTGCTCCTAGATGTTGTATCTTGATGTCGTGATGGTCGATGGCCTTAGATAATAACCTTTCTTGAAACCACAATTTCAAACCGTAGTCATCAATACCCTTGATTCCTTTATAACTTTCTTTGATATTATCCATGAAAAAACTAAGCTGGAAGTTTTCTGATATTTGGTTGTAGAGAGCTCTTGCTATGGTCGTCTTACCAATCCCCGCAGCTCCCCAAATCCCTACCATTCTTACTTCGCTTACACATTTTAGACAAAGCAAAGAACTCAATCGGTTCACATGAGCTTCAACTCCGACCAATTTATCAAAATCCAATGATGGTGTGGTGTTCAGTGTGTTTGAGACATCTTTGACAACCTTTTCAATCATGTCAGCTTCATTGTCCCTATATGGTAAAAGGAAAATCTAGCTATATTATAACATATTCTACCTCTGTGATCAATATCATCTCCCTCAACTAATAAACATTTAAATCCTAACCTAATACACACGGTGCATTTCCATTCTATTACTACTATTTAACATGGATATAATTATGGGACAATTCAGAATCTTACAAAATAGCATCAATAATTTTGGAAAAAGAAGCTAGCTACTGTATATCATTATAATGTATGTATCTCAATTGGTATTCTTCTTATTGTTATTTTTTGAATGACTAGGAAGTTTTGGGCTCAAAAAATAGTAATCTTTCTAGAATAAAATCCAAATTATGTTAAATTAAGCAAATATTTTCCCTGTAAGAATCGAACTGCTATTCTTATTAACATACCACTTTTCGGAATTTTCGCCTGCTATGTTAGCTATATCGGTCAAAGATTGCCTCCATACAAGTGTTTCATCCTCCATTTTCCCTCTACAAGTGATCTCAAAGTTCCTCCCAAACTTCCCCGTTTGTTTTCTCACATCAGATGGATCAACTCCGTAGAAAATGGTCATCACCGTTTTTCCCGCAGTCTCCCTACACCTTAAGATCTCAACCAACTCGTTCAAGCACCAGCTTGAGGAAGCGTAGTTCTTAGAGAGCACGACGAGTGAAATCCTCGATCTCCTTATAGCTTCTACGAGCTCAGGGCCTATGGAGTGACCCCTTTTGATCATCCCATCATCATTAAATGTCTCGATCCCTTTGCGTTGGAACTCCTTGAGCAAATGGCTTAGAAAGGTTTTGCGTACGTCTTTACCGCTAAAACTCGGGAAGACGTCGTGTCCGCAACGCTGGATTGGCGACAAAGAAGAAGTAGCCATTAGTTACACAAGTTTTTTCTTTTGGTAACGATTAATTAAATTTTGTTGAAGAAGAAGATGGGTTTATATCTTTTACAAGAAAAAGAAAAAAAGAAAAGAAAAAAAAAAGATGGGTTTACATGAGGACCATGTGACATGCTCCCCCACATACGCATTCAATCGTATTTTATTATTTTTTGGACATATGCAAATCTGAATAGATCCACAGTATGTATGACATCGAAACGTCAAAGACGTATTCTTTATTTAATTCATATAGATAGTAACGAGGTGGACGATTTAGGAATATATATATATTTTTTTTAAAAAAATCACGGAACTCTTTCTAATTTTAGTATAAGGCTTTCTAAATTTTATATAGGTGAGGCCCGATTTGGTTCAAACGCAATGGCTTTGCTACTGCAGAAGTTGACGCGGATTTCTATGGTTCAAAGTTTGCATTGTGTTTTGTATGACCTGCATAACGTTTGAAAATTGTTGCGTTTGCGGGATGTTTATGACTGGTTGATTATGAGATATTGCAGCGGTTTAATAATAAATTACCAATATAAATATATTATAACATTATAAAAATATAAAAACATACTATTATGATAAAATATAATAATTATTAATATACTATGATTAATAATAATATTATGTTTATTTATTTAATTTTTTAAAAATAGTTGAAAATTATAATTTCAATATATATTTTTGAAGATTTATATTAAAAAATTTAAAGAATATTTTGTTTCGTTTTATATATGTGTATTTCTTTATAATTTTATATATATATATATTAAGTTTCAAAAAATTCTAATCATGAATTGATAGTTTAAAGTTTTTATAAAATAAATTATGCCACTGTTTGTGTAAAATAAATTATGCCACTGTTTGTGAATCTAAATTAATATATAAATTGTGTATATATTTTTATTTATAATATTTCCATTTTTGATTTTTAATTTTAATTTTAAAATATTTAGAAAAAATAATTTTATATATTTGTATCCAACCGCAACCGCAAACGCTAGCTGAAACCAGCTTTTGATTTTAAGAGGTTCGGAGCGGTTTGAAGCGATTTGTAGCGGTCTGTATGATTGTTTTGAAACGCTATCAACCGCTACCAACCGCAAAAGCTGCGTTTGCGGGTGGTAGCGGGGAAACCAGTCAAGCCCTTAGACCATCAACAACGCTGAAATCATGAACCGATTTCTTAGAAATTTTTTTATTTTTTTTTGTCTGAAAAAAAAATTAAAAAGCAAACCAATCGTAGGTCGCCACATGTCGGTGGAATCCACGAATAGTGCAAAAATTCCTCCAAAATCGGTTCTTATTTCACACTTCTATAAACCGATGTTTGCAAAAATAATGGAACCCACCACTAAGAAACCCACTTAAATCCCTCCGTTAATTATGCCCTTAGTGTGAAACTAATTCATGCCATGCTGAATTCAAGTAAAATGTAAAGACACATAGTTTGATAAAATAACAAAATCATAAAATATTTTGAATAAAAATATTTAAAGTTAAAGAACAAAATCATAAAATATCCAACTTTTTGAATAACAAAAAATTTGAAATTTAACTACAAAATCATCATATACCAGTAACAAGAAAATTTATACAGTACCAATAACACAATTTTTTATAAGAATTTAAAAATCATGTTACCAATAACAACATAATTTTGAATTTTTTCAAATCGTTACAAATCAATCACCCATAGTATTTGTTTTGTTATCTTCACACGTCACAACGATCATCATAATTTGTTAGTGAAAGATACAAAAAAATCCACCGTTTGTTTGCTTTCCAATTCGGGTATAATAAATACACAACCCACATTTAACCACAAACCGGAGAATTATAAAAAAAAACAAGTAAAAACCGGTCAGATCTCTTACTGCGTTTCTCTGCGGCTCTGCCTCTGGTGGTGCCTGCCTTTTCATTCATCTTTCTGCTCGTTTTCCCCGTCGTCCTCTCCTTCATTCCTCGGGTTCGTTATCTGTCACACACGCATTTCTATCTATTAAGCACGAAGTATTGGTTCCACAGGTAGGAATCGAGGCTTTCTTTTGTTTCTTTGGTTTTCTACATTCTGAGACTTTGGTTCATTGATTTTTTTTTCTCCTTGTATAAAGTTTGAAACTTTGCGTCGAACTGAACTAGCAAATATAATATTATCAATCGGTTCTTGTCTTGAAACTCCAGAACTCAGAAAGTATATGCATTTGACTCTTAACATCTTTGCACAGACAGCTCAAAACTGCTTAATGATCATATATAAGTATTCTCGGAAAGACTTTCAGCATGTGCATCCTATAGGCAGGCCTGGTTAATGATGATATTTATATAAGTAATATAGCTGCTGCAACTTACTAAAACTTTTCTTTGTTTATATGCTCAGGATTTTGAAGCTCAAACCTAGCAAGAACAATTGAGACGGTAGAGAGGGTGGGCTAGTTGTGTTATTGTTGCAATCACTTGCTTCACTTACTAGTCCATGCACCATGGTTATGGTATGAACCGATGCTTTTGGTGGTTATGCTGTTTGCTTAACTAGTTATTTGGAGTTACATGATTGGCTCTGTTTATTTTCAGGATGTGCATGATAGATTTCGAACCGAGTCACACTCTGGAACTTCCGGACGTTTCAATGAGCGCGTTTTCTATTATCACTAGCGTCCTGCAAAGCATGCGTTGTCATGGATGATGAGTTGAATTTATTGCCGCTTTCGTCTCATATCAGATCTATCACAAAAATTGCAACAAAGGAGGTGACTATCTTAGCAGATTTAAAGGTCGCTGAGAGAAACTATTCGTTATTAACCGTTACTTTCATATTTATTATGGTAAAAGGATCCGGAGGGTCTTTCTGAGGCAGAACAAGACCTAAAGATGAGTTTGAAAGATGCACTAAATGATGATTTTCATGTTTGTTATATTAATGATAATATATGAAACCTTTCAAAATGAATTAGTGCATCTAAGTCAAATTTCATTCATACTGAAAACAATTTAATGCATAATTTGGTGAGATATTGAAAATCATTTTTTTGCAATTACACAATAGTAAAAAATTTCATTTAAGTAAACATCCTTAGAATTGAACGTACAAGAAAAATGTACCAGAATTTTAAATTAAAACTCGGCAGATTTGGTTCAATTAAGAAATGAAATAATTTGAACTGAACGGTACCGAACCAATTTGTTCTCTAGGTCTCAGGGCCGGCCTAGAGGGCAAGCCACCCAAGCCGCAGATTGGGGTATCCAAATTTGCGGGGCATATTTTTGAAAAAAATAATTATTAGTATCTATAAACAAATAAATTTTTTATAAGAAGAACTTAAAGACTGATTTGTTTAACACACTCATGGATCAAGTTCTAGTGTCCATTGAATTCAATAGGAACAATTCTAAAAGTATAAAAAAACTTTTGGATTTTTGTTTGATTTACTAAAGTTATTGCAAGTGAGAATACATTGAAAGCATCATTTTAAATATAGAACCTTATTTAATTAATGGTACGTATTCGAACATAGTTGGTATGATTTATTTATGGAACTAAAGATACTTCGAGAATAAATATCCGAAAAGTTCAAAAGCCTATTGAAGTGCTCGACTTTTGAAAAAAATAGAGATTTGTTATCAAAACACATAAATTGTTTATTGCATATTTTAGACCATTTCGATGTCAGTCACCCCAAATGAAATAAAAGAAGGTTTTTAAAGTTGGAACTAATAATAATATTTGTGGTCTATCATGTCACATGAAATATTAAATGGATTGGCAATATAATAAAATGTAACGGCTATGGTTGAAATACTTGATTATATGAGTCCAATAGATAATTTTACATGAAAAAATGTAAGAAGATCTATATTTCAACAATGAGAGTTTTTAGTATCACTGTTTCTTTTTAAATAAACAGATTATTGATTTTTATTTTTTTTTAATGAAAATTTAAGTTGTTTTTATACTGTTCTGTGATGTTTATAAAATTTGTATTGAGGCGTAGTTTTACATTTTGATTGGGGCAGCATAAAAAGTTAGTCCGACACTGCTAGGTCTATTGGGTCCGCCAAACCGGACGACTAGAATCAGCAAAGAAAGATTGTAAAAGATATGTTATGTATTTATTTATAGTCTTACAAGCTTTGTTTCTTCTAAATCGAGTTTACATCAACAAAAACCACAAGTTGGTTTTGGCCTTACAAACTTCGATTGATCTCTCCATCTGCGAAAATATATACATTGAAGATGGAGAAAAAAGAAGAAAAAAGCTTTGTTCTTGAGCTTTCTTTGTATAGGGAAGTTATCCACTACTTATCTCTTCATATCTTGATCTTGACTTCATCCTCTGTTATAACCAGAAAATTAGAAAAAAAAGCAACAGATCCAGAGTTTATTCAGTAATCCAAGTACTGTCTCTTGTCCCTCGAACAAGAACCAAAACATTCAGCTCGTAGCTTCAGATATGCTCTGAAGAGAGGGCTTCCATGTTTTGGACTTTAAGAAAGAAGCTGAACTCGTTAGCATACGATGCTGCTTCCCCTGTTTCTTCTCCTGCCAACAAATCACAAAACCCATTAACTTATGTTAAACCCATGTCTTCCAAAACAATCAGTTATGAAGAATCTACCGGAACATTCTTTTCCAACAACTTCTTCACCGTCGCCATCGCCTCAGTATGGTGCTTCTTCGTCTTTGCGCATTTCTTCTCCCTCAAGACCTTCATCACTTCTGTTAGAATATCACGTTAATCATCATAAACTCCAATCACACGGTTGTAAAAACAGAGGAAAACAGAACAAAAGTCTATGGGAAAAACAGAGGAAAACAGAACAAAAGTCTATGAGAAAAACAGAGGAAACAGAACAAAAAGGCCGAACCTTGGGAAGTAATGAGCCGGTAAGCGTGGCCAAGCACGAGACTCTCCTTAGGCCGGAGAAGCTGGACACGTGTAAACCTCACACCCTTCTTGTGTTTCTTGTCGTCTCTCTTCACAGTCGTTGGAACGTTCTTCTCTTCCTCCTCCGTCAATGGAATGATGAGACACACGTAGTGGCCAGGATACATGCTCATGATCTCGTTGACGGAGATAGAACTATAGTACCTGTCGATTTTGCCGCCGGGATGCTGTAGTACCAGCGCCGCCGCGTTTATCGTCTGACAATTTCCCATTTTTCCAAGAAATAAAAAAAAAACAGAGAAAACTCTGTTGAAAAAAAAAGAAAGTGGAGCAGAGGAAAAGAAGTGTTCTTTAGGCGAGTGTAGGTAGGTCCACACTCTCACTTTAGCTTTACTTATACATGTGAAATCCGAATTTTATATTATTATGGTAATATTGTTATGACTTGAGAGTACAGTTAGTTATTTTTATATTTTGAGCTTCTGTCATTATCAGATTGTACTTTTATTATTATGGTTTCTGTAGCATTTGACTGTGAATCTGACTATGAGTGTGTGTGACTGAGTGCCATCCACACCATAAGTTTTTTAAATTTCGTTTTGGGAATAGAATAGGAATAGGATGGTCGGTTAGCATGGACAGGTGCGGGCACCTGAGATAAGAGACATGACTTAGATTTCAACACTTTTGGTTTGTGAATTTTTTTCTTTTTCTTTCATATATATATATATATTTTTTTTTTCAACTTAGCTTTTTCATATATGTTACATCTCTAGATATCTGATCTTGTTCTACAAAAAAATAAGTGTATATTGTTTACACCAAACTAATCGAAGTTTATGAATAAATGGTTTCACATAATAAGCAATTCTCTTCAGAAAATTTTCTATAAACTTCATGTATGTTGAATAGGGCGATAATAACATAAATGTTGTGAAAAAAACAAATACAATCATATAAAATAATGAATAAACACTATTCTTTACAAAAGCGTTATTGATATATATACACATAAAAGGTAAAAAGTAGTTAGATGTTTTCTTATCCAGATTTTTCCTTGTAAGGTTTAATTGTTTGAACTTTTAAGTCTTGAACAATAAATGTTTTGTATTGTTTACAATACACAACAATTTTAGTTTACAAAAACAAAACAATTTTCTTTGTTAACACAGTTACTTATGATCGTCAAAACGAGAGGTTATAAAATAATAAAAATAAACGTAATAGACTTTTGTTTTCTCTTTTGCAAGATCCGATGAATTTCCACTGAGGATCAATTTTTTACTATATCATCTCCCTTGAATATTGACGTATAATCCACTTCATTCCTACCCAATTTTATTTATTTGCTTATTTTTGTCGAATATTTATCTTGCTTTTTTCTCTTGATCTACACTGACATCATACATTTCTCTTCGATGGAGAATTACCATAGCAACACTTTAATCACCAAACCTTCTCCCGGAGTTAGTAAAGTTTGTAGACGTGACAGAACTGAAGTTCAAGAAATTATTACTAGTATGTAATAGTTATAGCTATAGATAGTAATTATTTATATACTAATGATCTCTGATCCCCAATTAAAAAGAAATATATTAATGATGTTTTTACTTATTTACCAACGTGCAAACATAAAGTATAATGTTTGATTTTAGTCAAATACTATTCAGACAGTCGATACCCAAACAAAATGAAAAACGTGGTACACAACTTTAGTTAAATGCTTTTCATGGTATGTTGGATTCTTCATGTTGTTATTTTTTGTGGATATTATAGCACTGTGTTATAACTGCAGAAACCAAATCACGTTATGCGGCAACCAACACGTAAAAAAAAAAATCAAGATTCAATATTGTGAATTATCTTCAGTAAAAAAAAAGATTGTGAATTTTATATGTCCTTTCGTTTTCTATTAGGGTCGTCATTTTTCTTTTAATAATGGTCAACAACATCGTACATTTAAATACTCCAGCTTTTCTTTAAACGCAAACAAAACCAGCTAGTAATTAATACTTAAGAGTTACTTATTAATAGAATATATGTAACGGTTCAAATCTTATATACTTAAATTTATAGTAACAAGTACTATTGACATGGAACTTTGTTCACATGCATGAACGTGAATCCAATAAAAGGCGAGATAATGTATGCTTTCAACGAAGTTAATATTGTTAAATTTAATGCACATCATTATCAAAATTTAAGCAATATATGATTACTGTAAACTGCAATACCTTGAAAAATGTGCTTGTGTTGGTTGCAATATTTAAATATCTATGGTGACCAATCAGATATTCATATAGTCTTAAACAGATTTTTGTTTTAAGATTCTATTAAGTGATTTTATGCAACTAATCAAACATTGAATCTAATCCAGTGAAGCCTTAGCTTTGAGGATCAAAAGTCGGAACATACTCATTGAACTATTCCGCAAGAGTTGTATACGACAGAGAATCCCTGATTTAGGGCAAGATATTCATATTTCAATCCTCTACTGCTTACTGTTTTCTTCACATTATCACTAACCATTGTCTTAAAAGTATTATTTTTCAAAGCTTCCAATGCATCAATCACACTTAAACACCCACTACAGTAAACACGACGGCACATAAGAAACACACACAACACATTAAAACCACATATTTCCACACAAAGAAACTACTCTGATCACCAAATAACTATATTGCTTCAAAAATAACTACTTTGCTTTATTGTTCTTCAAGTAGGTGATCTTAGTAATTCTGATGGTCATCATCACCATATACATGTTGGATAAGCTTGATTTGCAAGTTTCCTTTTCTCCTTATTTGTTTTATGTTAATCTTCAAGGATTAGGAAATATGAAGTATGTTAATCATATTGGGAATAGGATATGTCTAGTCCTATATAAGTGAATGCATATTGTGATGCATTGTGTGTGATTTATGATTTGAGTTTGGTGATTTTGTGGTTGATTAATAAGAGAGGGACTTCTTATTAAACTTGTTTGTGATTCTATATTTGGTATCAGAGCCATCAAGAGAAGTGATAAACAAGATCAGAATCAATGGGTGATACAAAAGACGAGATCGTGATAAAAAAAGAAGGCGGACCATCCTCCATAAAGTTTCCAATGCTAAATTCAACGAACTATACGGTATGGGCTATGCGTATGAGGATAGCTCTCAAGGTTAACAAAGTGTGAGAAACCATAGACCCCGGGAGTAAAACTGAAGAGAAGAATGACTTGGATATTGCCCTGATATTTCAGTCTATACTCGAGGCCTTGACACTACAGATTGGTAACCTAGACACGGCCAAAGCAGTTTGGGACGCGATACAGGGACATCATGTTGGAGCCGAGAGAGTAAGAGAAGCAAGACTTCAGACTTTAATGACAGATTTTGAACGTCATGAGATGAAGGAAGAAGATTCAATCGACGAGTTTGTTGGAAAGTTGTCCGAGATTTCTTCAAAATCGGCCTCGCTTGGGGAAATCATCGATGAGCCAAAGTTAGTGAAGAAGTTTCTTCATAGCTTGCCAAGGAAGAGATACATCCATATCGTTGCATCTTTGGAAAGAGTGCTCAATCTCAACTCAACAAGTTTTGAAAACATTGTAGGGAGGTTAAAAGCCTATGAAGAGAGAATTGGAGAAGAGGAAGAAGATTCACAAGATGAAAAGAACAAACTCCCCTACTCCAACTCAGAATCTCAACATGATGGAGAACGTGGCGGTCGAGGACGAGGAGGCAGAAACTACTCCTGGAGAGGACGCGGACGTGGTAGATACAACAACTTTCAACAGCAACGCGAAGCTTACCGACAAGGATCTCAAGGATTCCAACGTGACATATCGCATATTACTTGCTTTAAGTGTGATAAACGTGGGCATTATGCAAACGATTGCCCAGATAAAGAGCTAAAGCTTCAGGAGACTACCGAGAAGAAAGAGGAAGATACTCAAGAGGCCGACGACTTAATGATGCATGAAGTGGTTTATCTCAACGAGAGGAAGGTAAATCCAACTATTTTTGAGTCGGATCAAGACACCCAAGACCTATGGTATCTAGATAATGGAGCTAGCAATCATATGAGTGGAAACCGAGCCTTCTTTTATCACCTTGACGAGAATATCACTGGCAAAGTTCGTTTTGGAGATGATTCTCGAGTTGACATTAGAGGAAAGGGATCAATACGGTTCACATTCTCTGGAGGATCAAAGAAACTATTGAAGGATGTGTACTATATACCTGCCTTGAAGAGTAATATCGTGAGCCTAGGTCAAGCTACATAAGCGGGGTGTGAAGTGAGAATGAAGGGTGTTCTGGTTATGCTATATGACCGTGAAGGGCACTTGATGATTGAGACAGTGAGGTCAAGAAATCGTCTATACAAGGTTATGCTGCGTGCTGATAACATTCAGTGTCTTCAACTTGAAGGATCAACGTCAAGATGGCATGCTTGCCTAGGTCATGTTAATATCGAGACGATGAAATTGATGATGAAGAAAGACCTAGCTGTTGGATTGCCAAAGATCATTGCTAATAAAGAAACGTGTGAATCATGTCTACGAGGGAAACAAACAAGACGTCCATTCCCACAAGCAACCTCATAACGTGCTACACAACCTCTTGAACTTGTCTATGGAGACCTTTGTGGACCCATAACCCCGAAAACACCAGGTCGCAAGAGATACGTGTTTGTGCTTATCGACGACCATTCATGTTACATGTGGACATTACTTTTGAAGGAGAAAAGTGAAGCGTTTGAAAAATTTAAACGCTTCAAGATGCTTGTCGAACAAGAAACAAAAGCTGTGATTTAAACGTTTCGTACAGATAGGGGGGGGGGGAATTCACCTCCAACGAATTCAAAAACTTTTGCGAGATCAAAGGTATCAACAGACACCTAACTGCTCCAAACTCCCCGCAACAAAATAGAGTTGTGGAAAGACGAAATCGTACGTTGATGGAGATGACAAGGAGCATATTGAAGCATATGAATGTTCCTAATTACCTGTGGGGAGAAGCTGTGCGTCATGCGACTTACCTGATCAACCGGATTGCCACACGATCCCTTGATGGACAGACTCCATATGAAGCCTTGCAAAAGAAGAAACCAAACCTCGAGCATCTCAGGATCTTCGGTTGCGTATGCTATGCAATCACTGATGCTGTAGGAAGAAGAAAGCTTGATGATCGTTCAAGGACTTTGGTGCATCTTGGCACCGAACCGGGATCAAAGGCATATCGACTTCTAGACCCTACGAGCAAGAAGATTATATTCAATCGTGATGTGGTGTTTGACGAGACTAAGAGCTGGAACTGGGATAAAAGGATAGTAGAAGAAGAGGACGATGGTATCACGTTCTCTGGTGAACTCAGAAACTTCGACGATCCTGAGATTGAGTTGGCTGATGAGAATGAAGATAATACTCGAACTAGTGAAGAGGAAGAAGAAAGCAACAGTGATAATGGAGAGATGGAAGATGGTTCTCAAGAACCACAACTAAGACGATCGACGAGGACAACTACGGGACCTGCCTACTTGGATGATTACATCATTCTTGCGGAGTATGAGTGTGAGAGACTCTTGATGGTCATCAATGAGGAACCGTGGGACTTCAGTGAAGCCAATGACCTAGAGTTTTGGGTTGACGCGTGCGAAGAAGAGATCATGTCCATTGAGAAAAACAATACTTGGACTCTCGTTGATTTACCTAAAGGCGTGAAACCATAGGTCTAAAGTGTGTTTTCAAGATAAAACGCAATGCAGATGGTAGTATAAACAAGTATAAGGCAAGACTGGTAGCAAAGCGATACGTTCAAAAATATGGGATTGACTACGACGAAGTGTTTGCACCAGTCGCACGTATAGAGACCATTCGACTTGTTATTTCGCTAGCTGCCTCAAGTGGATGGCAAGTTCATCATCTTGACATTAAGACTGCTTTTCTACATGGAGAACCCAAGGAAGATGTTTATGTCAGTCAGCCCGAAGGCTTTGTGGTTAAAGGACAAGAAGCCAAGGTATATAAGCTGAGCAAAGCTCTCTACGGACTCAAACAAGCTCCAAGAGCGTGGAATGTCAAGCTAAATCAGATCTTGGTTGGTTTAAAATTCCATCGATGCTCTAAAGACCCATCCTTGTATAGGAGGGAAGATCGAGCAGGCCTTCTTGTCGTGGTAGTATATGTTGATGATTTGCTCGTCACCGGAACGTCCCTGAAGATGATCGAAGAGTTTAAAAGGGATATGGCTAGAAAATTCGAGATGAGTGACTTAGGCAAGCTGACTTACTATTTGGGAATTGAGGGAATTGAGGTCCATCAGTTCGACGGAGGCATCGCATTAAGTCAAAACCGATATGCACTCAAGATTCTCGATGATAGTGGCATGAGTGAATTCAACTTAACCCATATTCCTATGGAGTTTAACGTGAAAATGTCCAAGTCTACTAAGGAGAAGAGCATATATGAGAAAGAGTATCGAAAGCAAATTGGTTGTCTGCGATATTTGTTACATACACGGCCGGACCTATCTTTCTCTGTGGGCGTGTTGAGCAGGTATATGCAGGAGCCAAAAGTGTCACATGGAGCATCATTGAAGAAGATCTTAAGATACCTACGCGGAACTGTCTCCCTCGGTCTTATATTTTTGAGGTCGTCCAAGATAGAGTTGATTGGGTACAGCGATAGCTCGCATAATGTGGATGATGATGATGGGAAGAGCACGACAGGCCATGTATTTTATCTCAACGATAGTCCGGTGACTTGGTGCTCACAAAAACAAGAGATTGTGGCGCTGTCTTCGTGTGAAGCAGAGTTTATGGCTGCTACAGAGGCAGCCAAACAGGCGGTGTGGCTGCAAGAGTTGCTCGGAGAAATTATTGGGAAGCCCTGCAAGAAGGTAACCATAAAAGTGGACAACAAATCTGCAATAGCGCTTACGTAGAATCCTGTTTTCCATGGCCGGAGTAAGCATATACACAAATGTTTTCACTTTATACGAGAATGTGTCGAGAATGATCAAGTGGAAGTTGAACATGTTCCTGGAAGTGAACGACGAGCAGACATTCTCACCAAATCACTTGGGAGAACTAATTTCGTCGAGATGAGATCCCTCGTTGGCGTAAGCTTGTGACTGAGAGTGAGCTCAAGCTTAGGAGGGACAATGTTGGATAAGCTTGATTTGCAAGTTTCCTTTTTTCCTTATTTGTTTTATGTTAATCTTCAAGGATTAGAAAATATGAATTATGTTAATCATATTGAGAATAGGATATGTCTAGTCCTATATAAGTGAATGCATATTGTGATGCATTGTGTGTGATTTACTATTTGAGTTCTGTAACTTTGTGGTTGATTAATAAGAGAGAGACTTCTTATTAAACTTGCTTGTGATTCTATAATACAAATATAGCATATCTAGATCAGTAAAGAGAGGATTTGTCGTTGAAGAACCGAGCAAGAACTAGTCGCGCGTGTTAGTTCAATAGTTCATCCGTTTCAAAAATATAAAACTTTTAAACCTTTTTCTTGTTTTACAGTTACAATTTTTTTTTAAATTAGAATATTCTTATTAGTTGATTGTATACTTAAAAAAATAAATTTAAATAATAATCTGATTAGTTACTAGAATATCACGCTCTCTACATACTCCACCACTGAAACACCATCTTTTATCCAAAAGGTTGGTTCAGCTGGGCAAGACATCTTATATTCTCTACATGTAGACAATTTCGAATTTGATTAGGATGCTAAATGATGATAAATGGCTATCTTTGCATAAATTAATGTTAAACATTATTATTCTTTATACAGTTCAGGGAATGGCAGAAAATATCTTCGCGCAAGTGCAACCAAAAGTAAGATTTGAAAAAAAAAAAATTACAAAAACACATAATATGTCAGTCGTCACGATGTGCTAATCTCATACATCTACTTCTGTTGACCATGCATGATGATGATCCCAATTTTACATTATCTATTATATTAAAACAGAAGTACAAAAAAATTATTGCCTTTTTAACTGGTTTCTTAGAGTTTCTAAGTTCCTTTTTTGCACTTTGTCTAATTAATAACTAAATTTCGGATAAGTTTAATAACTACTGTCCGAAATAGGCAATTATATATTTCCTAGCCAAATTTAATGCTTACTACACTTATTTAAAATTGAATAAACTTAACTAAACCAATCGGTTGGTTTCAAACTCTACTAAACCACTTAAATTTTTGCCAAACTCGATCGTGTGTATTAAAACAAACCAACTATAGTATATGTTACGTCTCATTGTGAATATTATTTGTTTATTGGGTGTCACCAGTCACTTGATGCAATATCAATAAACGTAAAACCAATAAGATCAATATCTGCTAATAACACATAAACCATATAAAAACATACTTAAATAAAAATAATATAAATATATTACATTTATTGTCACTTAATTTTTCACTCCATATAAATGTTTTACTAAAAAATATTTTTTTTTTCTATCTTTACTATTAAAACAGGATAAACTTCGGTTTTTTCACTCTTTTTGCCCCCACCAGTTAATCATTTCCTTCCCTTTCATTAATGGTGTTTTGGACCTTTCGCGTCTTTAACCGTCTTAACCATTTTTCGGTTACATATCGTACCGCAGTTATCGCCGATTCGGACCCGGTATCATTTAAAACAAGTTACACCTCCGTCTTTTTACTCCGAATGCCCTTGCACTTTATCCTTGCCGTCCCTTTCATCGAGGATAGAAACGACATTTGAGCCCCGTTTTTACGTTAACCGTTTCATCGGTTCGCCACGAAACCAATAAAATAACCAGGTCAAATTCGGACAGCCATTGTTTTCCTGTCTGATACTGCTTCGTTTTACTCTTTCTCGATCCAATCCTGTTTGAGCCTGTGTCTTTTCCTCAAATCGTTTTGATGGTTTTGTTTTAAACCGCATTAACCTTTATCTCATCCGGTATACGATAATTTATTCCCTGGTACCAAATGACAATACGGTTAGGGGTCCAATCCCTAAATGCAAATGATTCGTCGTCGACTCAAACCACATGACTCAAACCCTGAACCCTCTATCGTAGTTTCTTATTCCATCGAATGTGTTGACGATGAAATGTCACCAGCTGAATCATATTATGATTGCTATATACACTAACCAATTGATCTCAACCGTCGAATCCCATGATCTGAACACAGTGGCAGATCCATGATTTATTTTATAGGGTGTTAAAAATCTAATTACAAAATTTTTGGTGTCAAGCTAGGTTTGAACTCTGATTAAATGGTTGTCAGGAGATGGAATTTTACCATAAATGACAAAGACTTCATGAATTTTTACATACAAAACAAAATTTATACAAATTTAAGGGGTGTCATGTGACACCCCATTCACCTTAATACATCCGCCACTGTCTGAACATTTCATCATAGGAATGAAGTCTTTCTTTCAACTAATCCATTAATTTGAACATTTTCAAACATAGCATGTTAAAGTCTTTCTTTAGACTAATCCATAAATTTGAACATTTTTCAAACACAGATCATCTATTATACAATCCATATTTTTCGTATATTCCTGATCATGCTAACTGATGTCATTTTTCGTGGATTGTTATAAAATATAAACATATTTTATATATAGGAATGAATTTTTTCTTTCGACTAATCCCTAAATTTGAACATTTTCTCATAGATAAGCATGCACCCCTTGATCTGTTTACATAATTTTTTTTTTATTTATTCAAACTACAAAATCCAAAATTTACAAGGTTCTAACAATATGTCGTTTTTATATCTTCTGTTTGGATTTTTGGAATTATAGATAGCTATTCTTTAATGAAATTTTTTATTTTTTGAGCATTTAGATTTTATCATGTGATACAACTACGGTGTATTATTCTAACTTTTTATATTTAACCTTCTATATTTCGTGTATAATTATGAAACTTGGGCGATGGTCAATATATGAAGTTATTAACTAATGTGTATATTCAAGCTTCCAAATATGCTTAGTTCATTTATTACATACTTAATCGATACTCTAATACTATATAATATTAATTAAATAATTAATGCACTTCAAGTCAAATATCACTATTTACGGAAGAAAATCTCTCTATTAATTTCAAATCGTTAGTTGATCCGCATGCTTAGGTTCGTAAATATATTTCCAAATATTATCTTAACTGTATAATTGTTCTTCAGGAAATGAGCATTCAAAAAACAGATCCTCGACTACCAAAAATACGGTTAGATATTCTCTAACAATATAATTTAGGTTTTACGAGCACCCTATTTACCTCTTCTTATTAATAGAACCATTCCCATCTACTTTAAATCACAACATTTCGACGCAAAAAAAAAAGAGTTCTCTTATGCCTTTCACGCTATTTAGTGAAGTCAAGCCTTTCAAATGCGGCTGGAAAGTTCACGTGAAAGTGTTACATAGCTGGAAACAGTACAACTCCATCTCTGGAGAAACACTTGAAATGATCTTATCAGATGAGCGTGTATGTTATTTAGTATTTCATCGTCAATATTAAATATTATCAAGTATAGTATATAATAATGTTTGAATCGATCTTTTAATAACTTTCACCTATCTGTATATGAACATGACACATGGATGGAAAATTCATGTTTCATGCAAGAAGGCGTACTTGGAAAGCAAAAGGAGGTTTTTACCAGTTGGAGCGTGGAGAAATATTCAAAATTTCTCATTAAGCCCTGCCACAGGGATGTACCAACCAACTAAGCATTCCTATAAGATGGATTTCGTTCATAATACCACAATCACACGATCCAATCATGTTAACGAGGACATGTTTCTCAGTTTGGTCGATTTTCAGTTGGTTATGAGTGGATCGCTTCAACAATGTTTCCTCATTGGTATTATGAAAAATGATTTCTTTACTTTCTTAAACATTTTTCAGTTAAAAGTTTTTATGACAAATCTATTTGTTTGCTATAATCTTGCAGACGTTATTGGTCAGGTTGTTGAGTTGGGAGATCTTGAAACAATTCAGGTTTCAGGCAAACCAAGGAGGAAACTAGAATTTCATCTGCGCACATCAAGTATGATCCATCAAATCTATACTATTAAAGCAGAATCCTTCATAGGATTATGCCCCTAAATTTTCCAGTTAATTACAAAACTTGCATTTAATTTCAATATAAATATTATTTATTTAAAATAAACAAGTCAATATTTCTATATTTATGGTAACTAATCTTTCCATATTTTGTGAATGATAATAGTTCTAATTTCTATGCAATCTATACTTTTCATTTAATTTAAACATTTAATACTCGAACCATTGGTTATACTAGAATAAGTTTTATCTTCTATTTTTTAAAATTAAATGTAAATTCTTTTCAAATTGATATTACATAAATTTCCTAAATGTATGTGTTTAGAAAACTATAATTTTACATAATTCCTAACTAACAATTTTGAATTATTTTTAAATTAGTATCTAAATATTAAAATAAAGTTGATTTTCGAAACCAACCTATAATAATGAGTTGACATTTTTACAATTACTGTTTTCCAGGATAATTAATCGAATATACAAAATATTTATCAAGTAGAAACAGGTTGAACATTCAGATTTTTTATTTCTATTATGAACTAATAAACAGATTAATAATTTTATCAAAAAAACTAATCCCGCGATTTGAAAGCGCGGGTTAAAATCTAGTCTATATTAAAACTTATAAATATTGTAAAAGTTCAATATATTCGTTAAGTTTTAATTATGTAATTCTTTTTAATTGTGCAATACAGTGATTAAAGATCGCATGTTGTTTATGGGGAAAGTACGCTGAGATTCTGTATGAAGGTTGCACACAGAACAAAGATGGAATGATTGTTTGTCTCATCTGATTTGCTAAGATCAGGCGATTTAGAGGTTTGATCTATATTCTTTAAATGCCTTGATTCTGGAACATATAATTATGGTTGTAGTTTGTTTTATTTGACATCAGCTGGTTTTATATTTCACAGGAGCAATACAATTGTGCAATGCATTTAAAACGTCTAACATCGTGATTAATCCTCCCATACCAGAAGCTGACGCATTCAAAGAATTGTAAGCAGTCCGATTAATAGCGTTGGTTTACATTTACTATGATTATCTATCTAATGAGAGGATAATTATTAAAACAATACACTATATAGGTTTAATGAAGAGGATAAACCCCTTGCCCTTTGTGAGACCAGAGATGAAAAACTTGAGTTCGAATCTGTTTATGGTGTGCAAGATACGCGTGACAAGTGGCTGTTGTCGCCGCGAAGAACTTTAAGTGAATTAACATGATGTCTTGAGGTTAGTGATTTTTTAACGTTCTATTATTACTATGTATTGTTAATGAATTGTTAAAGTTGATTAAATTTATAACGTGCATGCTTTTCAACTTGAAACGTAGGCTGAAAAAACTTGGTCATAACTATTGTCTATGCAATTGATTCGGACTGGGGATGGTATTACTTTGGTTGTTCGACATGCAACAAAAAGGTTTTTAAGGTGGGAACTAATGTGAAGACTCTTAATGGTCAAGAGATAACTTCGCATATTTGGTGGTGTGAGGTGTGCAAGAAAAATGTTACTTATGTGTCTCCAAGGTAATGCCATTTTATTATGTTTCACAAATATTTAACCTATATAGTGTATTTTTCCTATGCTTAGATACATGTTTTTACTAGGTTTAAGCTTCATCTGATGGTGAAGGATTATACCGGAGAAGCAAGGCTGATGCTTCTCAACAAGGTTGCAAGGGGATTGATTTCAGAATCTGCTACCGAACTTTTAAATGGTTCTTTTGACGAGGTACATATATATAGTATTGTTCAAGATCCCGACGACTTGCCGGATATTCAATATAATTTGAGTTTTTGATCATCTTGAAGATCCTGACGACTTGCCGGAGGCAATTACTCGAATTGTTTTCGAAACCTACACTTTCGGAATCTACGTTGAGAAGGAGCATATTGTTTATGGTTCCGAAATTTACAAGGTTGGGCGGGTCTATAAAGACTGGATGGAATGCTTGAACAATGACCGTACCCAAACGGATTCTCTTTCAGACAGAGGTGTCACATTGACAAGTGGTGAAGAGGTATTCAATTATATATTGCTTATTTGAAGATTTGTTCAATTTGGATACCGTGAATCTGAAATGAATATATTTAAATGTCTTTAATGTGTGTTACATCTCAACGATGGAGAAGATAACAACGACGAAATGTCTACTCCATCCACAAAACGCAAAGATGATTCCGTTGGTGCCATTAGCGTCTCCTCAAAAACCAGAAATCTGCGTTCGAAAGTTGTCAAAGTGGAAAAGATGCCGGAGCTTTAGACGAGTTATGTCAAGAAGATTCGAAGAAAAGTCTACTTTATTTTTATATTGTTTTGATTTGATGTTTTATTGGATTTTCATTGAGAGTGTTATGTGTTGACTGGATTATTGTTTGCCAGTCCCAAAATAATTAATAATATGGTCGTTTTTTCTATTATTATTTGCTTCGAATCTTATGACAAATTTTTAGTTTATTCACGGAATTTACATTTAGTCCACCGAGAACACAGTCTAAATTTTTATCTATGAGGTGTTACTAACTGAATAGCATTTTTAATGTTAAATACGTTGATCAAGTAAATTTACGTCATCTACTCCCGTGATCCGAACATGTAGTGTATAAAGTTTTTGTTTTTTTTTTTCCAATACATACCTAAATTTGTGGGGATTGAATATAGATAATAAATCTCTCCAATCACTGAACCTTTTACATAATCTGGTTACAATTTGGAATATTCCTCACAATACTAACTTAGATATTTTATCTATGTTCAATCCTTATTATTTTTGACCCGTGCTTATAAAAATACTAACGTTTTTGTATCACGCTTTTATATTTTATCAATCATATTTATTTATTCTTTTGCCTTGACTGAATATTTTTATGATGCAAAATTAAATTACGAGATACATTTTCAAAGCTATATTACAAATGTATATTCGAAATTCCATGGATGCTAAAACATTTAGTATTACATACTTGGTTGATCGTATATGACTGGATACGATTAAGGAGTTAATTAATGTACTTAAATGCAAAGATTGATATTTACATAAGAAAATCTATCTATTAATTTTTAAAATGTAGATTGATCCGGACGTGTATGTGAAAAAGATTGCCTAAATATTATCTTAACTGTATCATTGTTATTTAGGAAATGCATATACAATTAAATATCCGCAACTTACTAAACTAAGCTTAGTTACTTTCTAACAGTAAAATTTAGGTTTTATTGTGGCGTATCTCTATTCAGAGTCCTTATTATAAATACAACCAATTTCGTAGATCTAGTTGAACAACCATTCCGGCAGAGATAGAAAAAAAAAGATAAAACACTATGAATGTTATTTTGCCGTTTAATTATTTGAGTGATGTTAAGCCTTTCAAAACTGGTTGGAAGGTTCATGCGAAAATGTTACATACGTGGAAACAGTACATTAAAGTCTCTGGAGAAACACTTAAATCATTTTAGCTGATGATCGTGTATGTAGAGAAAAAATGTTTATACTATAGATTTACTCTTATTTGTTTCATTCAGTTCTGTTACATAACTAACTATTTGTATTTGTACATATAAAAGGGATGCAAAATTCATGCTTCGTGCAAAAAGACTTACATGGAAAGTAAGGGGCGGCTTCTGGTTAGAGGTGTATTCAACATTCCACTCTCAGTCCAGCAATCGGGATGTACATATCAACTGAACATTCGTATAAAATTGGGTTTGTTCATAACACAACAATCACTAGATCGAATCATGTGAACTATGACATGTTTTTATGTTTGAAAGACTTTCAATTGGTTATGAGTGGATCACTGCAATCATGTTTTCTCATAGGTATTAATTTTTACCTGTATGTCTGTACTTATATTTTAATCATATTTGGCTAACAAAGCATACACCTATGTTGCAGACGTGGTTGGTCAGGTTGTCGATTTGGGAGAGCTAGAAACAATATAGTATTCATGCAAACCAAGGATGAAACTTGAGTTTCATCTACAAGATACCAAGTCTGATCCTCCTAATATTTACTCAATAGATAAATAACTATTGTACGATTGCTGTATTGTTTATTATCAAATATAATTATCTTGCTTATTTTTTTTCCTTTTCATATAGTGATTCAAAGATTCTGTGCTGTCTATGGGGGGGGGGGGGAAGTTTGCTGAAATCGTGCATGATGCCTGCACACGAAACGAAGTGGGAATGACTATTTGTCTAATCCGATTTGCTAAGATCGGACGGTTTCGAGGTTTTATGAACTTTATTCTTTTAAACTGTCTATATCAAGTATTTGAAGATTTCTAACTTCATTAATCTGAACGATATGTATTCACAGGACAAATAAAAATTTGCAATGCTTTTGAGGCATCAGACATTATAATAAATCCTCGGATTGCAGAAGCTGACGCGTTCAAAGAGTTGTAAGATACCGTTTTCTTTGAAATATTTTATAGTATAGTATTAAGGTTATTTCTTTGTCATTTGCATTTGTTTAAATTAAAGGTTCAATGAAGATGAGAAGCCTGAAACCATTTGCGAGTCAAAAGAAGAAAACCTTGAGCTGGAGACTATCAATGGAGTGCAAGATAAGCGTGACAAATTGCATCTAGCACCGCAATGAAGCATCCGTGAATTATCAGGATGCCTTGTGGTAAACCACTTTGTTAATTTATCCTTTGCAGGATTTATTATCCAAAGAATTACGAACATGTATATAGTCTATAATCTACTCACAGATGTCCTTATATGTAGGCTGAGAAATGCGTGATTATATGTTCTGTCGTTGCCTTAGATTCAGATTGGGGATGGTATTACTTTGGATGTTGCACATGTGACAAAAAGGTTTTTAAGGTTGCAACAAATGTGAGAACTCTTAATGGACAAGACATTGCTTCACATATTTGGTGGTGTGAGGTATGCAAGGAAAATGTTACTTTTGTGACAGCAAGGTAAGCTATAATGTTAACTATTCTATACAATTTCATGGTCTTATTTTTAGGAATATGTTTTGAAAGTCTGAAAAATTTTATATTTATATTTTTAGGTTTAAACTTCATTTGATTGTGAAGGATTATACAGGAGAGTCAAAATTCATGCTTCTTGACTTGGTAGCTAATGGATTGATTAGTGAATCTGCTACAGAACGTTTGAACGGATCTTTCGATGAGGTACATATGAAAACCTACCTTTGAGACTCCAAATCTCTTTGAGTGTATTTTATACCCTTTTTGATTATTAATCATTATTTCCAATTCCAATTTTCCATCAGCTTGAAGATCCTAATGACTAGCCTCCCCCCATTAATCAAATTGTTGGAAAGACATTTGCTTTTGGTATCTATGTTGAAAAGGAGCACATTTTTTATGGAGCAGAGATTTACAAGGTTGGTAGGATGTTTAAAAAGAGAATGGAATGCTTAACCAATGGAGCAAGTGGTGAAGAGGTAATGTCAACACCATCCACATATACAAATGGAATGTTAAAACAAGGCTTAGTGTATTTTTATAATGTCATAGAGTGCTTTACATCTCGATGATGGTCAAGATAACACTGAGATATCCACAACCACCAAGAAAGTTAGGTCAAGACGAGTTTTATTTGGAGATGATGAAGAAGGTGGAGTTTAAGTCTCCCTATTTTTATTTAATTTGCTTTGAACATCTGGTTGTTATGATTTTTGCAAAATTATGTTTCCGTACAAGATTTTCTGATTTTAATAATATTGATAGTTTTTTTGTTTACATTTTATTATATATCGGTTATATTATTTAATAGTCTTTGGTAGTTTTGTTTACATAATGTATTTATAAAGTTCCATAATGCTTTCTTATTATGATAAAGCCTCACTGTTAGTATTGGGCTTTGCTTACCGTTAAAGCGAATCTATAATACCCAAATCTTCGCATGCGAATCATAACTGCGGCCATAACTCATATTTGTCCGATTTTCGATACATTTTATTTTATCAGTTATATTTGCCAAGAAAACCCAACATTATTAGTATTGGACTTGGCTTACGCATATACCATTCTATTATGGCCCAAAAAATAAACGCGTAAGCGAAGCAACTGAAATGACTTGAGTATATAAATTGTTTTATTAACTTCACTAATAATATTTTATACCATTTCTGCAAACCCTAATATGTAGCATCTCCTTCATCTCCGTCATCCAAATCAAAAAGTTTTTGTAAGTTGATTTTTTTATTTATTGAACAATACAAGTTTAGATTTAGAAATATATGTTAGATCTTACTTCTATTGACGTTTATTTTATATGTTTTTATTTTCAAGAACATTAGGTCTTATGGATTTGTGAAATTGTAGATTATCTAACTAAGGTATACTTCCATTATTTTGTTATACAATCATTGTCTTATATATAAACAAATAAATAGATCGTGAGGAATATGCTTAGATCCAATTTCGCTGGAAGTTTTTTTAACTGCTGATATCTTTTCTACAACACTAGGTCTAATATATTTCTTATATTGTGGATCATCCAACTTTTGTAGCCTATTTTTTATTATAAAATCATTGACTTATATGAAAACAAAAATGGCAGACAACATGAACTTCAGAATAATTCAGGAGGCTTACATGGCAGGGAAACACGCTTCTGAAGATCGTTATAAGGCGATTCTGGTCATGTACAAGGATCAAACAAGGGCTTTGTTTGCCAAGCATGATGAGGCGTTTGAAGTCTGCAGGATTGAAGCCAAGTTGGAGTTGGTTGAAAAGCTCATTCATTTGGAAGCCTTGAAGGCTGAGAGGGCAAAGCTTGAAGCGGATCTCGAGGTTGCACATGCGAAGGTGGATGATGTGAGGGTTCCTCATATAGATTGGTTCAAGTTGGGTGAGCCAAATATGTATGATTAACTCTCTGGCTTCTGAATC
This sequence comes from Brassica carinata, assembly GCA_016771965.1. Classification (NCBI taxonomy): domain Eukaryota; kingdom Viridiplantae; phylum Streptophyta; class Magnoliopsida; order Brassicales; family Brassicaceae; genus Brassica; species Brassica carinata. The sequence continues at coordinate 44,646,888 of CM028694.1, forward strand.
TCATAAACTTTGTCTATTTTATGTTTTCGTTTAATTATCATCAAGTTCTGAACTAAGATCCGGTTTTGTAAACCGGATTAACTTAACTTATGTTATGATCCAAACTTAAACTAATTTTGCTTTTCTATCAATCGTTTCTTTATATTTTTGGTTGCATTTCTCATATGATTTTTGCATAAATTGTTGTTTTCATTTTTGTTTGATGCATTATGCTTGATTGTTTGAAAGGTTTGTTTTTTAGTCTACTTTCGGGTAAAATATATTGTAGGGATTAGTTTAGTTTGAAAGTGTAGTTAGAAAGTTTTGTTCATACATCACCTTTTTTGTATGATTGGACAGTTTAGGGTTTAGATGCAATTATAGTTTTGCAGAGAAATGTTGTTGAAGCTCTGATCTACAGAAGATTCAATGCTTCTTTTCGAAAACCGATTGATTTTTAAAAAATTATATTCATTATAATAGTATGGATCTATTTAAATATATTTTCTTCTATTTTTTCCCCGTTATTAGGCAATTTTCAGAATATTAATTATAAATGTATTTAACAAAGTTTTTTACGTTACCGATGTATGTAATGATGATAAATTGAAAATATAATACATATTTTTGTGACATGATTGAAAAAAGCGAAATGTTCTTTGGTAAAATAATTTTGTTCCCATATAATTAACAATCAAATGCAATCATTATTGCGTTAATCTTCCATGTGATAACAACAATTAATTTTTAACATCGTAAATATCAATTAAATATTAAATAAAAGTTGAATCTTAATAAGTTGTTTATGGTACCGATGTTTGTAATGATGATCATTTTGAAATGATATGAATTTTTTTGCGACATGATTGCAATATATTTCATTTTCCATATTAATATATAACATTTTCTATGTTATGCACCTTCGTCCACAGATATATATATTAAGTTTTATAAAATAAGATCAAGAGACGCAATCATCAAACAAAACGTCGTAACTCTAATTTGGTTTTATATATAAGCCTCTTTGTTGATATATTATTATTTACAAACCCTAATTTCTCTCTTCTCGTGCATTTTGGTCTCTCTAACTTCCGATACTGTGAGTCTTCCTTCTGTATTTTTAATATAGATACAATTATCGTTTTGATGTAGATATTATTTCGATTGAAATTGTTTTCCCATGAAAATATTAGAAATAACTTTAACCTGATCTTAGATTTGTATGATATTAGAGAATACTGAAAGCAAAGGGTATTTTCTTTGTATAAATAATCGATTGTTATATTAGCATAGGAAAACAAAATCGTGCTCTTTTCATGTATTTGATTAATCATATTTTTCATTGTGAACTGATTTTGACCGAAAATGCAGAAAGAAAAAGTTTAAATGGCAGGAAACAGAGATTTGAAACTGAAACGTCCTGTGGAAGATGTCTATGGCTCGACCCCTCAGGAGGGTTTCGAGAAGGAAAAACTTGAAACCCAATTGCATTATAGGGCTATGCTTGCTATGCAGAAGGAGCAACTGAATGCAATTGTGCTCAAGAATGAAGTCGAGGGTGAATTCAGGGCTATCGCCGCAAAAATGGAGTTACTTGACAAACTCATCCCGTTGTATGCTATGCTGTCTGACAAGGAAAAGCTTGAACCTGAGTTATGGCTTGCAGAAGCGAGGATGGCGGATGTCAAGGTTCCAGAGCTTGATTGGTTCAAGCTTGGTGAACTATAGATGTATGACTAATCTCCTTGGTTCAAAATCTCCAAACTTTGTTTAAACTTTATGTTGACCCATCCCTCCGGTTGTTTAGACCGTTTTTTGTTTTGTTTTTGGATATTATCTTAAACTTTATATCATTTAATTTATTATTTTTGTGTTTGCATATTTTTAACTCATTTTAGTTGTGGTTGATTAGTTTAGTGAATTCTAATTTTGAATTGAAATATTATGAGAGTAGAAGTATAGGGATATAGTTTGAAGTTAGTTTGTTTTAGAAAGCTTGGTTCACTTTGAATAATTAGTGATTCACCATAAACTTGAATTAGGGTCTGGCGTGTAAATTTGGTTTTTATTATGATTTGACAGTCTAGTACTAAGAGTTGTTTGAATCTACGAAAATAATAATCGATGATCCTCTCTTACAATTGATGAAATGTATTCGCGGGTTTATTTTATGTTTTCTATATATCAATAGTAAATTAAATATTATAGAAATCTTATAGAACATGTTGTTTATAGGCTTTAAATTGTGTATGACAATATCTTATGTTCTCTAGAATATTCATTACTATAGTAGAGTTGTTTCTATCCCTCTATATGGTTGTTATTTGCATGTATTATATTTCTATCATCAATAGAGGTCATGCTATATTGTTGTTTTACCAAATTTTAGTATTATATAATTGTGATATGAAATTTCAAAGATTTTGATTGGATGAAACTGTCTATCATTAATTATTATCTTATATATAAGAGTAATGATAGTTCTATTTGGATATTAATGTTTTGGTTGCTTTATAATACAAAATGAACCTGAATTCTGCAAATGAATAGATATATAATATAGGTTTTTAAAATCCTATACGATTTTTGCAATTATATAGGAAATGCACTGTTTCTAGGTTCCATGGACTGGTATCTGGTCCATTTGTATAAGATTTGCAAATGAATACAATCCCCGTGTTTAGGAAATTCACATTCGAAGATTATCCCAATTTCCTAAGATATACTCTAACAATTAATTTTAGGTTTTACGAATATCCTATTAAACATCTATTATAAATATAACCTGTTTCATCGACTTAACTCACAACCATTCCGACGCAGAAATAAATCACTATGGAACGAGATCTTAGAGAGTATGACCATGAAAACAACTATTTTCATGATTATTTCCAATCTGTTAATATGGTTTTCTCATTTACATCTACTGGTGTGAAAGTTGATCGAGCAGTTATAAGAGATCAAGGTCGTAACATGTTTCAAATTCAAGGAGAAAACTACCATCTAATGGATAGTTTTAAGCTGATAGGGAGTGACCCAGCTAAATTTGTCAGTTTTATATTGTAACGATATGCAATTTTTTGGTTTAATGTAATCAGTTTATCTGGAATAATACATTCGTAGTTTTATATTTTTGCTCCTATTTTTCGAATGTAGTTTCTACTTCAACTTTGCAAACCACGTCCAAAATTAAATATACATGCCCCAAAATACAAAACCATTTTGGATTTGGGTAAACAACATCCCCCATTTGAGAAATCTATATAAAACTTGCAAAGCCCAAAATACCCGCGCTTTCAAAGCGCATATCAAAATCTAGTTTCACTTAATTTAGCTGAACACATAAAAATATTTTTTTATTTGTTTACAGAATAAAATATGCATTGACATTCAGGTATCTATTCAGGTACAAGTTGTTTCTTTCGGTTATCATTTTTGAGTTTTGAAACTAAACTCCGCTTGAAAATTATAAATTTATGTATGAGTTTCGAGTTGGATTCTCCTAGATCTGGATGAGTTCAGTTCTTCTGTGTAGGAATCTAAAAATATCTAAATAGTCAATGTATTTGAAACGTGTTCAGATATCTGTACCAAAAATGACCATATTACTCGATTCGATCCAAATCTTTTGAAAACATTTAGTTATATAAAACTTTTAAAATATATAACAGTAATCATAAAAGCCAAATATCAATATATAAAAACTTAAAATTTAATACCCGCACGGATGTGCGGATAAAGCTCTAGTTATAAGTTTATAACATATGCAAGAAGATACTATAGAAACAAAAAGAAAATAAGAAAATAAATGAGCTCATAAAATTATAAGTAACGAAAAATCTTAATAATTTGAAAGTAGAAAGCTTTTTTGGAAAAGAATTATATTAATTTGAAAATATTTTAGGAAAATATTAGGTTACAAATATACAAGATAAAGAATACACAGTAAAGCCCTGATTATGGCAATATATTCATTTACTAATGCTCTAATTGAGGCTTTCTTCACATATCCTTCATCCTTGTATTAAGAAAAATTCAAAGATTTCTAATTAGGAATGTCAATTCGACTATCCATGTCTAAATCGACTTTTCCAACCAAACAATCTAATTTTCTGATCATGGATGGTCTAAATCCATAATAGAACAACATCCGAATAAAACTAGTCTCAATAATAAGACCGCCAAATGGATTACTTATATTTTTGGTGAAAAATTAAATTTTTGTAATGTTACTGGAAAAATGCGATTTTGTGGTTTTGACGAAAAACATGATTTTGTGTTTATGGTGGGAAAACATGATTATGTGTTTACGGTGGGAAAACATGATTTTTCAGTTTTAACATAAAACATGATTTTCAAATTTAGTAAAAAACATGATTTTTTTTTTGCTTTTGACGGAAAAATGATTTTAATTCCTTTTGATTTTCCTTTAAATTAGGAAACTCTAGATTTGTAGGTTTATTAAACACCCATATCCAAATGAATTTTTTAATGTTGTAGCCAAAAAGCCTAAACAATGAAAATTAGAATAACAAAATAAAAATGAATATACTTGTATAGAGATCCAAAGTAAATTAACATATCTATATATTGCCCATGGATGACTAAAGATATTTCATATAAAAGTTCCATGTTTGCTTCTGAAATAGTTAATCTCAAGTGAGATAATTTTCATATTAATCCAAAAACATCAAGCTTCCGACTGAATTGATAACGACTGTCACTCTTTTTTTACTGCTATAGTAGGAGACAGCGAGATAAGACAACTCTTTTTATTACTCTATTGATAATAATAGAGTCAAATAGATTACCACTCCAAACAGTCGATTAATTATAATTTCACGCTACCTTTCGGAGTAATTATACTTCATTACTAACAAATGAAGAATCATCAACAATTAAAGTTGGTAAGACCCATCACCTCCATCCGCTTCTAGATCTGTTAATTGTCCTTTCTAAATGGTTCAACTAACCTAAAACTTTTGTCTTTCCAAATTCATTGAAAAGACACAAAAGAACAATAAATTTTTTTACCGAATTTATAATAAATTGACAATCAAACAAATCAAATGGCCAGAAACAAAACAAATTAAAAAAAAAAACAGAAACGAACAATTAAGTAAGACTGATGTCAGAGTTTTAGAAGCTTCCAGCCATTGGCTTGAAATTAAAAAAAAAAAAGAAAAAACTTTTTTTTTCTCGATGGCTAGGGTTTGACAAACATTGATACCATCCAAGCCACAAATTTCACCACAAAGAAACCACTCTCACCAAATAACTAATTGTCTCTTCTTTATTCTATAAGTAGGTGGTCTAATTGTTTCTGCTGGTCGTCATAATCATATCCCAACAGATCATATCTGGATCAGAGAGGAGGGGATTTGTCGCTGAAGAACCGAGCAAGAACCTTATCTTCAAGAATCTTTAAAGCCTCAGCAGAGTTTATGCATATAGGTGTCTTGTATTGAGTTATTGAAGAACCCCGGGAGACAAAAAACTCCATGAGAGAATCAAACGTTCCTTGTTGTACAATCCTTACTTCTAAAGGTCCGATCGGTCCATTTTTTATCCTAAGTTTCCTATAAAGACTACTCAATGATTCCTCCATGACACAACAGTACTCCACCAACACCTTGTTATCAAGTCGTAGATCGTTGGTGCCATTGTTGACTTTGGCTTTGAGTTCCAAGTAAAAGACGTAGTGACCCGGTACAATGGAGATGTCACCATAGCATGTGAAGCCTGTCAAAATCAAATCCGAAGATTCAAGAACGACCGTGGCACGAGCCAACGCCTTTAAAATATCGTCTTCAGTCGTTGGCTCTAGATAGACGCTTAAAACCGTATTATTTCTACGGACGAATCTGAATTGTGGAGTGTTATTGTAAGATCCAGTGACCTGTAAAACATCTCCCACTCTACATCTGTGTAAACCTAAAAAACAAAATATTATATATAGCTAAAACAAAAACAAGTAATCTCTATGTAGGTCATGAGAAGTATAATTAAAGGGGCATTACCGGAAAAGTTTGTGACCAAGGGCTCATAGTAGCAACCCAACTTCACATTCACAAGATCAGCAATCTCACCAGTGGTTCCTCCATCGTCATAAACTTCTATGAACTCAAAATATGACATGTTGGGTAGGAATGTGTAGGACACTTGTTGTGGTTTGCTTAGAGGATTCACATTTATCCCGAAACATGCTTCAGAGGATGCATAAACTTTGGATACTAGAGGCAGTTTATTAGAGTAGTAATCCAATGCTGGGATGTGTTGAGACATAGTTCCTGTAATAATAGTTTCAATGCATTTGGTTTTGGGCCAAAGTCTTGTAATTATACCTTGCCAAGATTTTTGTCCGCTGCACTCGTTTTCAATTAGATCTGCCAATTCAGCATTTGGTTCTCCAAGGATGGTAGAGACGGAGTCTCTACAACTATGGTCGGTGATCCAGTCGCTGACTTGACCAGACCTGATATTACTATACAACTCTTTCCAGTAATTTTCAAGAAAATGAATTATTTGAAGCAAAACAGAGGGGAACGTAGCACCGACACTTACAACCTCGTCTCTCTGGACTAGACCACATAGAAGTTGACAGTATATACTCTGTTTCGCATCCGGACACAATGTGATCTCGTACGGGCTTGTACTATTATTTGCCATGCTCGAATAATATTTGCTCTTTATTAAGCTCGTTAGCGCGGGAGCAATAGGCAAACCACAAGGAGTTATGGATATCCGGTTAGTGAACCTAAAAATCATCACCTTTCCTTGCTTATAACCATCTACATGCCTTTAATATCAACCAATACGATATCAATCCATCTTCGCCGTCAAATTAATTACTTGGAAACACATTAAAAAAATGGAAGCATGTAAAAAATTAATTACTTGGACACAAGGAGAGAGCTTAGTGCATAGCCGAATAGCATATTCTCGAAGTAGATGTTGTTCGCAGGATATATCTTTTGATTCCCACTTGAAGTTCCAGAGCTAAACAACCATTAATTTCAACACTTTTATAACTCTTTGATTCAACAAATCTTTCATATGTAAATAAGAAACTCTAGTTATTCAATGATAAGATGGTGTCTAGTGTATACCTTCGGTTAAACGTAGTAATGGGTTCGCCCGAAATGATGTCCGAGGGTTCTCCGTTTGCCACACGATCGATGTAAGGCTTAACATCTTCATAGCTCACCACTGGTACGTTCTTCTTGAATAGCTCTTTGTCAGAGCTCCCCTCAAGAAAACGGTGGAGATACTCTGTGTTTGCGTTAGCTTTGAGTATCTTGTCCAATAGATCATCTTGTATTTGCTTCGCATTTGAAGTTAGCTCTTCTAGAATAGAGAGATCACAGCTTAGACTCATATTTGTTCTTTTAGATGTCTGAAACACCAACCATATCAGGGGTTCCTTTATATCGATGCAAACATTTTTAAAAATGTCAAAAGCCATTTATATTGTTTATACATGCCAGACTGGACTACACGTTTATCGATTCGAAAATGTGCTAGTGCGTGCTAGTTTAATATTTAAACCAGATTTGGGTATCTGCCAGTAATTAAGGCAGTAAGTCAACGAGTCCGATTGAAAGCCTACAAAGCATCTCAGGAAACAAACCTTATAGAATTCCGATATCAGTATTCTAAAATACGGTCCAGATGTTATACGTTAATTCTCCAATATCTGTATCCTAGATTACGGTCCAGGCGCTATACGGTAATCCTTCTAGAGCTTAGAATGATTCTAAACATTAGCTAGATATTGAATCCGCATAACCGTGCATGTGATTATTTTTATTTCTATATATATAAATATTTGATTTACATGATTACTGATATATAATTTTAACATTTATCATATTACTAATAGTTTAATATAATATTTTCAAACACAATAATTTTATAATTTACATGCACTAATTTAATTTATTGTTTCAAATTATCAGTGATATCTCTCTTATTATCACTCACTTATTGAAACATGAACACTAATTAAAACTTTGCATTATGTGATATTTACGACAAATTCTGTTCAATTTAAAATTTACTTAGATACTAATTTCCTTACGATTTTACTTGTATTTTAGGTTTAGGTCATACATATTTTCTAATCAAATTATTTGTATGAATTAAATCTTTGACTGAATAACCTATATTACGTGTAATTTATAAAACGTCCGCTTCATTTAAATTATTAAACCGGAAATTGTAATGCATTGTGTTTGTTTTTTTTCCTTTTAAACCAGAATTTTCTGTTTATTATCTACATTTTTTGAGGTTTCTTATGTTGTCTATTGGTGATTTAGATTTTTTTAACGCTGATTTATTATGATATTGCAATGCGAAAGATTACATAGACGATTCGACAATCGACAATACTACCTGTCTTATGAGGATCTACGCCTGATTACCTCACCTGAGCCGTCCTATAAAGATCCACTCCTAACCAGATTTATTTTCACCATGTTGATGACTCCTTGTAAGCCTTTTTCTGTTGTTTGCATAATTGTTAAAAAAATCGCTCTTTTCGGGACTTTAAACCTGGATCTCCTATAATCTGCAAGAAATTGTATAGTCTGGGATTAGAACCCCAGATCTAGAGACCTGGATGTAGAAGCCTTTAAACCTTAACCATTAGGCTAGGATGCTTCCACACTCTTGGATTATTTACAATGAACCTTTCAATGTTAAAATTTTAATTGCAATTCTTCACCTATCATACATCATGTTATATAATTAACACTTAAAACTACAATTACATTTGATAATAACCACACTGTAAACAAAAATATTCACATGAAACATATTTTTCAGTCATTCATCTATTATTTATGTTAATGAGATAAATTGGTCCAATACCTATTGCACAAGATAAAAGAACAAAAAATAATTACATCACTGAATAATATAGGAATATGGTCTATATAAAAATAAGCTTGATTATCTTTTTGTAAACAAAGCAACCATATATTTCTATTATTGAAAAGAAAACTAAAAAGACCACTATATTTAATAACGGAAACTGAATACACTTTCAAAATAGCATTTTCAGGAAAATCATTCATATTGATAGCATATTTTCAACAGTGTGGTACAAAATTCTAAATTAACAAATTCTAATTGTTATAGATGAAAAATTCAATTGAAATATATTATGTTAGATAAATATCAAAAATTTAATAAAAATTTGTACATGAGTTTAATATAATTATTAAATTAATTAGATACTTAAAAGTTTATTTTAGTAAAATGAAATACACATCTATATTTTAAAAATTACGAAATTAATTAAATATTTAAAATTTTTGTTTAAGTGAAAGACAAAATATACGTTTATATTATAAATAAAAACGAAAGAAATTAAATATTTTAAAATGTTTTATTTAATGAAAAATATAATATATATATATTTATATTGAAAAAAAGATATGAAAAGATTTTATTCAGATGTAATCCATAGAAAATATGAGAATATCTATTTGATTTTTTATAATAGTTAAAATAATTCAAATATGTATTAAAAAATTCATTTCAGTAATTTTCTAAAGGATGATCCTACTTAAAAAAATCACACATGAAATGAGGTTGTGACTTCTATTTTAATAGAATAGATACTCAGAAAACTAAAGTATTAATATTATCATATATTTTATTATAGTTGTTCTTTATATTAATTATTACTTATTTTATTTATTTATATGAGTGTAGATATCTATTAGATTATTTTTTTGCAAAAATAATTTTAAATTTATTTATTTATATTTAAATATGTTTTAATTTCTTATAATTTAAAATTATTTATATATGTTTAGGTACATTTTTATAAATATAAATTATATTTGAAATCTATTTTATATTCATTTTTCTAAGACTAATGTATATATTGATTTTATATTTATATTTTACATAAAAATTATCCGTTTAAGCGTCCGTGAATACATTTAGACGATAGAAGTTTATCTGCCGCATAGCATTTTAAAACGGGCTTTTTGCAAAAGTAACTCAAAACTTGGAGTCAAACAGAAAACTAACCTTTTCTTTTGACTCATTTTTTTTTTGAGATTTTCACCCCACACCTGCATTTTATCTACGAAAATGCCATTAACTTTTTTTTTCTTTTCGAAAATGGTTTCTTTACTGTCTCAACCTCATCTTCTTCAATTATTTACAACAGTGCCACTACCATGAATAGTTCAACAACCTTGTACTAACTGTTTGGAGCTTTTAATGCCCTTTAATGCACGTAAATCTCTTTACACTCTCTCTGTTTCAATTGTTATGAACTAAAAACAACATTTCTTTCACTTTCTCTCCATATTCATCCAAAAAACTCAAGCTTTTGATTCAAAATATTTTATGGTTGATGAGCCATATTTCTTTCGCTTTGACTTACGGTTGCTTTCGTTTGAGGTTCGGGTGGTTGAGAAGACCCCGTGTGCAAACGGTCATCTCACCTAGTTTAAGGTGCAATTTGAATTTTTTCAAGATCTCGTTACGTAGAAGACTTACTAGTAAGTCATCGTATGTAGAAGACTTCTCGATAAGTCTTCGGTCAAACGGACGACTTAAACTAAGTCGTCCGCTTTGTTTGTTAAAAACTCCGGACGACTTATATATAAGTCGCCTACGAAACCGGCTAGTTTTGCATTTGACCGAATCGTCGATCTTTGACTATTTACGGGCGACTTATAATTCATTGTCTCGGGAAAGTTAAAATTTCAATATTTTATTAAACTAGACGACTTACGTGTAAGTCGCCTTAGGTTAGTTTTGTAATTGAAAAATAAAACTTCATCGCTAATCCTACCGTATCACATAATATAAAGTCGCCCGACGAAGACTTAATTTAAAGTCGTCCGGGAAAGCAAAGTCGCCCGAATTTTTCCCAATTTTCTGGTCAAACCTTGCTTATCCCGAACCATCTTTAAATTAGGTCGCCTAGCTGGACGACTTTCAATCAAGTCGTCGCCGAGAAAGTTAAAATTTCAAGTTTTATTTTTCAATTACAAAACTAACCTATGACGACTTACGTGTAAGTCGTCTAGTTTGAATAAAATATTGAAATTTTAACTTTCCAAGAGACGACTGAATTATAAGTCGCCCTAAATAGTCAAAGATCCGACACGAAGCCTCAAATGCAAATCCGTTCGGTAGACGACTTATATAAGTCGCCCGAGTTTTTTAACAACAAAGCCGACGACTTAGAATTAAGTAGTCGGTTTAATTTTAAATTGCAAAAGTGACCTCCTTAGGCGACTTACCTTTAAGTCTTACGGGCGACTTATATATAAGTCGTCTGCGGCAATGTTTATTGAACTTCTTCATTTTCTATATTTACTAATGTGTTTTATTTTGAATATTTGCGATGATTTGTCGGTTACATGCGGTTTATGGAGAATGGTTGTTGAGAGATTGCCGTTGGGATTTTGTGGTTGATGATCTCAAAGGAGCAAAATTGTTTTATTGAATGAAGATTCAACACATGCTGAACTTGTTGCAATGGCTCAAGAAGATTATAACCTGGACATGAGAACTGGATCTGTGGAGATTAGCTACTCATTACCAGCGAGAAATGATGATGGCTCCAGGAAGTCCTCCCATTCATGTTACAAGTGATAGACAAGTTCGAACTTGCTCGAGATACTCAAAGCATAGAGTATGTCTTTGTGTATCAAGCGCGACAAAGGTGGAAACGGTTTGAGAAAGGGATAATGATGAAGCTGGTGAATGGGAAGAAGATGTTGGTGATGATGAAGCTGGTGAATGGGAAGAAGATGTTGGTGATAATGATGAAGCTGATGAATGGGAAGAAGATGTTGGTGATAATGAGTTTGTTGAAGATGAAAATCAAGATGGGGAGGAGGAAAATGGGGAGGAGGATGCTGATAACTCTATTGTTGGTGAAAGCGGATCAGAATGGTGGGGATTACGATCTTTATGGAAATGTTTAAGATGAGGGCGAGGAAGATGATGATAATATTTGTTTTGAAGAAATCAAAAGACATATGCTAAGACAAATGCTATTGAAGGAGGAAAATCGGATGGTACGGTATCTATGTCAACCAGAGTTTTGTTAGCAAGGATGCACTGCTTTGAGCTGCGGTTGGCGGCGATGAGGGTAGGTTTTCTTTCAGAATATACAAATCAACGAAAACTCTCCTTGTGGCAACATGTCGGGTTAGCGGTTGTGGATGGAAGATCGAGCGAGTGTGAAACATGGGACAAACGTTTTGGGTAACAAAGTATGTGGAAAAACATTTATGCTCGGTGGGAGACCGAATCGCTCAGCGGAGACAACGTACTCAGTATGTTGGTAGTCTTTTCATTGATCGTGTTGGAATCATTGATGGGATAACTCGCAGCATATCACTGATGCAATGAGGAACATGTTTGGCATGGAGCTTGATTACACCACTTCATACAGAGCACTGTTATATGCACAAACATTGGTGAGAGGATCAGCGAAGAAGAAGGATATTAGCGTCGGCATCATATCTCGAGCAAATCTCCATTGCAAATCCTGATTCTATCACGGCTATAGAACTTGATTCTATGAAAAGATTTAAGTATCTATTTCTCTCTTTTGGAGCTTCTATAAAAGGTTTTAAGTATCGAGAAGGGTCATTGTGGTGGATGGAACTCACCTAAGTGGAAAGTATGGAGGTGTTATGTTAGTTGCAGCCGCTGAGATGGCAATTTTCAGATATTCCCATTGGCTTTGGGATCGTGGATGCTGAAGATGAACCTTCTTGGGAATGGTTTTCACAAAATTGGCTAGTTGTATATCTCATGACAAGCCTCGGTGATAGTCTCCGACCGCACGCCGCCATTAAAAGTGCGTGTGATAAGGTGTTTCCTTGGGCAACTCGAGGAATATGTTATTATCACCTTCAAGATAACATTGTCAAAAGTTTAAAGGAAACATCTCATGTACTTGGTGAAAGGGCTGCTTATGCTCACACGGTTTACGATTTTGACCGGTACATGGCTGAGATCTGAGTGCAAACCGGAACTTACAGCGTATTTGGAGAATGCCGGCGCCAGCCTATGGTCAAGGGTTTATTGTAAGGGGAACAGGTACAACATAAAACAAGCAACATCGCTGAATCTATTAATTCCGCCTTGAAGCGAGCAAGAGGATTTCCGATTCGTTCTGCTGGAGTTCATAAGGCAGAAGTTAGGAAAATGGTATTGGAAAAGGAGACAAGATGCATTGAGTCTCACAACTCAACATAGCCGGGTGTTGAATACTTGCTTGCTGTTGAGCAGAGATAGCGGATCGATGGCGGTCCAACCAATTGATGGATGGCGATTCTTTGTCAAAGGTGGCAAAATGGACTGTGTGGTTGATTTGGAACATGCAAAGTGTGATTGTGGTGTCTATGGAGTGGAGAAAATACCTTGCTCTCATGCTATAGCTGCTGGAACACATATTAGTTTGCATATCTCCACACTTGTATGTCCGGTGTACTCAAAGAATTATTTGTATGCAGGATACTCGGAGAATATATATCCTATCGTGTCACAACATATTGAGGAGCGAGAATGCTTTCCTCAGGCGTAAAGCGTGGTCCGGGAGACAGAAGAAATCAAGATGGCAATCTTGGTTGGAGCTATCTAGGATGAGAGGACACAAACCCGGGAAGAAACACAGGCAAAGAGATGCTCAAACTGCAAGGAAACTGGCCATCTGAAGCCACAATGTACACAACCAGTTGATTAGTTGTCGGGCGACCTAAATTTAAGTCGTCCGGTCTTGATTACCCGTCGGGCGACTTATATATAAGTCGTCGGTGTTTCGTCTACCGATGACCTTCAAGTAAGTCGTCGAGAAGACCTTCTACTAAGTCCTCCAGTATTTTATATTTAGGCGACCTTCTACTAAGTCGTCCGGTGTATTTTATTTTTAGGCGACCTTCTACTAAGTCGTCGGTGTATTTTATTTTTAGACTACCTTCTACTAAGTCGTCCGGTGTATTTTATTTTTAGACTACCTTCTCTGAGAGATAACATATTTTTAGACTACCTTCTCTTGAGATAACATATTCCAAAATGTAGATCTTTGTTCGTCATTGTTACGGGCGACTTATAATTGCGGAGGACTTATAATTGTTACGGGCGACTTATAATTGTTACGGGCGACTTATAATTGTTATGGGCGACTTATAATTGTTATGGGCGACTTATAATTGTTATGGGCGACTTATAATTGTTACGGGCGACTTATAATTGTTACGGGCGACTTATAATTGTTACGGGCGACTTATAATTGTTCGGGCGACTTATAATTCATATTCATCTCACCAAAACATGAAAGACAATCACATAATATAAAACCAAGATCAAAGGAAAACTGGTTTGAAAAACCGAAAATATGTTTCAAAAGACATAACCATAATATAAAAAACATTAAATGTTTTAAACTTGAAGAGATTAAGAAACAAAGACGTTAATCAAACATCTGTGGCTCATTCAACTTATACCAATCGATGTAAGGAATCTGAACATCAGCCACCTTGGCCTCTGCTTGCACAAGTTGAAATCTAGCTGCTTCTTTTCTCTTTGCTAAATGGGTTCTTCTTGAAAAGTTCATTCATGAGTTCCAGCTTACCTTGTATCGCGAGACTTCAAGCTCTTCAACATGTTTCTTGGCGATGGCATCATTTAGTTGCTTGTACATAAAGAGCTTGGCTCGGTAATGCTTTCGATGGTCGCCTCAACTCCCTTGTTGAATGCCTCTTCTAGAGAAGAACCATAATCTTCAACCATGAGAGCCTTGAGTTTAAGGTCTTTGTTGAATGCCATCTGAGATTTTGATCTGGATGTTAATAGATCGAAATTATTAGAAGCGGATAGATCTAAACAAAATTTATATAAGCGGATACAAAGAAAAGGATAGATCTACTTACTTAGCTAATATTGGGAGAGACTAAATTGGAGAAGAAGAGATGATAGTAAGAGATGAAATCATTAACTATACAGTTTATATAGAAGAGGATGTGATCGAAGAGTCATGTCTTTTCACATTCCTAATAAACTTTTCAAATTACTAATCGAAATTAATATATTAAAAAGAATTTAAAATTAGATGCGGAATTTTTTGAATGACTTACAAATAAGTCGTCACGGAAGGTCTTTAAATTTGGGCGACTTACAAATAAGTCGTCTGTAGCAGGCAAGCGGAAGACCTTCGGGCGACTTATTTGTAAGTCGCCCAGCTGGAAGACCTTCCGACGACTTATTTGTAAGTCGCCCAGCTGGAAGACCTTCCGCATCGACTTATTTGTAAGTCGCCCAGCTGGAAGACCTTCGGGCGACTTATTTGTAAGTCGTCCCATGCTTTAAAAGCTTAGTCAAAATCATAAAAGCTTTAAAAGTTTAAATGTAATATCTTTTACACTAATCTGATTCAGCCACAACATAACAATACATTGGTTGATAAACACTACAATAACATACATGCCCACGAATCTAATCATACATGCCCACGAACATATCACCATCCACATTTTCTTTCAAATGCTGATCGAAGCTCCGTCCATATATCCACTGCCATTTTATCCCTCATATTCTTGGCGTTGGCCTAGCTAAGTCTTTAGAGTTAAAGGGGACTCCAAGAGCATGACATTCAATGTACTTTAGGCGTGCATACAATCACCATTGTTGGCCGTGGGTACATCTTGTCTCTCATATGTGTATGGCTCCAACCCGTATTTGACCGTATTTAAATTCGGTGGCGGCGCACTCAACAAGCAGATAAGGGACCATCTCGAGAAAAGGCTGCATTATATCATCCCATGTTTCTGCTGCGTGGCTGAAGGTATGCTGTCCCGGGCGACTATGTGCCTCTTAGGGATCGATATCCAAATAGCAACCCAATGGCGTTCTTCAAGTTCAGCGCGCATAGATATCATCAATGTCCTCCCCACACCTTGTTTGATTGGCAAAATGAAGGTATTGATCCGTCATAAAATTCCACGCCCACCAGGTAGAGCTCTTCTAAACCTTTGTGATCAGGTGCGGATAATTTGAAGAACTCATACTGGTCTCTCCAAGACGGGAAAAGTTGTGATCCGGGAAGCACATTCGCCGCCCCGAAAGCTTGTGGGTTCTCACGATACCTCTGCCTCAGCACATTAATCCAAGCATCTATATGCTGTATATAAAATAATACAAGTTAGAAGATACCGGGCGACTTAAATATAAGTCGCCCGAAAGTAGTCTACTTGGACGACTTTGTAGGCGACTTTCGGGCGACTTATCTTTAAGTCGCCCGAAAGTAGTCTACTTGGACGACTTTGTAGGCGACTTTCGGGCGACTTATCTTTAAGTCGCCCGAAAACTAGTTAACCACAGGGCGACTTAAATATAAGTCGCCCGGAAAGTAGTCTACTTGGACGACTTTGTAGGCGACTTTCCGGGCGACAAAGATACAAGATAAGCGAAGACTTACGCAGTCTTCCAGCCATTCTCTGGCAGTCCGGAGGATGTGATACCACCAAGTTAAGTGATATGCGTGGTTTTCATCATGCTTAGTGAAATAATGACTGCAAACAAAAAGCAATCACTACGGATCAGAAATAATCAGTTTTGGTAGACTAAATCAAGCTATTATGGGTAAAGCAATCACTTACGGATCAGTTTTCAACCAACCAGCGAGTTCCTTCAACTTAGGTCGTTTCTTGGCTGAAATGGATTATAGGCTGCCACTTTATCTTTATTTTTCTCTGTCGTATAAGGAGATATCTGCGTGGGAGAAGGTTTCTTCGCTCGTTCACTCCTTACGCATACGAAGCGTGGGAGCTATTTTGTCCAATACAACCAGGCTCGGTTCTTATGCGGTGGAAGCGGCCTTCGGTTCTTATGCGGTGGAAGCGGCCTTCGGTTGTTGTCGGTGGAAGCGGCCTTCGGTTGTTGATCGGTGGAAGCGGCTTCGGTTGTTGATCGGTGGAAGCGGCCTTCGGTTGGTCGATGGAAGTGACAGCAACAATCTCTTTGGAGGAGACACCATCGCTTTATCCGCAAGATCTTATTTCCAGCGTTAGCCTCATCGCGAATTTCTCTCTGCATTAAAAGTTGCACACTAGTTAACCACAGGGCGACTTAAATAAAAGTTATGCGGGCGTCTAGTTGACCATGGGCGACTTAATTTTAAGTCGTCCATGGTCAACTAGTCGCCCGCATAACTTACATTTAAGTCGCCCATGGTCAACTAGTCGCCCGCATAACTTACATTTAAGTCGCCCGAAAACTAGTTAACCACGGACGACTTAATTCTTGTTGGGAGAGGATTTGATACTAACCTCGGATTGTTTGGCTTGAGGGGTAGGTTGTTTCTTTTGAAGAGTAGGCTTTTTCGTTTGAGGAGTAGGCTTTTTGGTTTGAGGAGTAGGCTTTTTGGTTTGAGGAGTAGGCTTTTTGGTTTGAGGAGTAGGCTGTTTCTGTTGAGGAGTAGGCTGTTTCTTTTGAGTAGGCTGTTTCTGTTGAGGAGTAGGCTGTTTGGTTTGAGGAGTAGGCTGTTTCTCTTGAGGAGTAGGCTGTTTCTCTTGAGGGGTAGCCTGATTGGTGACACCAACCTTCTTCTCCATAGCTTCCACCCTATCGGACAACTTCCTAATCTCCTTGATGCACTTCCTAAACCCTTCTTTCATGCAGTCAACTAGCCCTTCTTTCATGCTGTCAACTACGTCCTTGAACATATTTTCCAACTCCTCTCTAGTCACCCAACTAGCCTCTTCTCTAGCCTCTTCTCTAGCCTCTGTAGGAGCCTCTGTAGGAGCCTCTTTACGAGCCTCTTTAGGAGCCCCTTTACGAGCTTTCTTCAGAGGTCTTGGATTGTCTTCCTCCTCCTCCACCACAACCATCTCTATCTCTTTGGTTTTCTTAGTACCAGTGACTTCCCAGCAATCCTTGGTCCACTTCCACGGTCTCCGATCATACATGACTTTAATGATGTTCTCCGCGGGCACGTCCTCAACCTCAGAGTCCCATTTTGGCCACATTTCACTAATGTCCTTCTCAACAAAGTTGATCACGCGGGTCTGCAGTAAATAGAAGAATCGAGTTAGATATTTGAAAAAGACTAAATAGGCGACTTAATTATAAATTAGATGCGGAAGGTCGTCCAGCTGGAAGACCTTCCGGGCGACTTATATATAGTCGTCTACTAAGTCGCCCAGCTGGAAGACCTTCGGGCGACTTATATATAGTCGTCTACTAAGTCGTCCAGTTGGAAGACCTTCCGGCGACTTATATATAGTCGTCTACTAAGTCGTCCAGCTGGAAGACCTTCCGACGACTTAATTAAGTAGATACCTGTCTCAAGATAGCTTCTTTCATTGATCTGCGGCCTCTGCTGCCCCGTAAGCCAGATCGGTGGAGACGGACTGTTTCCTCTGGGACCACCAATACTAGCACCCAATTCCGGCATAGCTGTGTACACCCGGACACGAAGAACTTGTATAAACCCATCCACGGTGTAACAGCCAGTAATATCTTTGTTCCACAAAGAGTCCATCAGCACCTTAAGCGACTCTCCCCATGGATAATTCTCAAACCGTTCTAAATCCATCACTAGCCTTGCGGACTAGATCGTGTAGCGGTTGAAAACTTTCTCCTTTAATGAATCCAGTGAAGATGGAAAGATGCAGCGGCAGCTTGCGATCTTCCGTGGACCAATCCTCGCATCTCTTTAGTGCTGCTATTATCTGATCGTAGTTGGCCCAGCTTCCGGATGAACTCCCAGCATCGCCGAAAGAAACCATCTCTTTGGTAACTTCACATTTTGGTGTCTCAAGGTCCTCGATGTACTTTCGCGGTTTAGACCGGTGAGGTTTTCAAACTCTAACGGTGAAAACCTCAAAGGTTCTGGACCAACGAGACCACATCTCATACTTCTTCTTAATGTCCAGCTTGAAACTGAGCATGTAGTGAACCAGCCTTGAAGCCCAACCAAATCCTGCTCCTTGAACTTGATGAAAACTCCCAAACTTCGACTCCTTGAGCTCTTCAAATTCTTCATCAGTAAGAGCTTCCCTAAGAGCAGTATGCAACTTGTTATTATCCGTATGATACTAAATGCTATTGTGGGCTTCGGCTCTTCCCCTAATGTGTATAACCTACGGGGAGTTCGGAATATCCATCCTTTTGTCTGCAAAATAATCAAAGACAACAATAGAGGTAAGCTAAACAAGCTAAATCTAACAAGAACACACGAAAAGTCAGAACACAAGCTAAATCAATCAGCCTTAATTGTAGGCGACTTAGTAGGCGACTTAGTAGGCGACTTAGTAGGCGACTTAGTAGGCGACTTAGTAGGCGACTTAGTAGGCGACTTAGTAGGCGACTTAGTAGGCGACTTAGTAGGCGACTTAGTAGGCGACTTAGTAGGCGACTTAGTAGGCGACTTAGTAGGCGACTTAGTAGGCGACTTAGTAGGCGACTTAGTAGGCGACTTAGTAGGCGACTTAGTAGGCGACTTAGTAGGCGACTTAGTAGGCGACTTAGTAGGCGACTTAGTAGGCGACTTAGTAGGCGACTTAGTAGGCGACTTAGTAGGCGACTTAGTAGGCGACTTAGTAGGCGACTTAGTAGGCGACTTAGTAGGCGACTTAGTAGGCGACTTAGTAGGCGACTTAGTAGGCGACTTAGTAGGCGACTTAGTAGGCGACTTAGTAGGCGACTTAGTAGGCGACTTAGTAGGCGACTTAGTAGGCGACTTAGTAGGCGACTTAGTAGGCGACTTAGTAGGCGACTTAGTAGGCGACTTAGTAGGCGACTTAGTAGGCGACTTAGTAGGCGACTTAGTAGGCGACTTAGTAGGCGACTTAGATTTAAGTCGCCCGAAAGTCTTCCAACCGACGACTTATATTTAGGTCGCCTACTAAGTCGCCCAGTTGGAAGACTTTCGGGCGACTTAAATTACAAGTCTTCCAGAGAAAAATTAAGCGGACCTGATTAGTAGCGAAGGAGTACTCGCCATTGCGGTTATAGATCTGAAAAATAAACGTGAAACGGTGAGAATGAAGTGAGATAGATAGCCGACGTTGAGGACGATGGTTTGTTCGAATATGGAAGCGCTACGCTAGTGGTTTGGGAGGGCGCCGGGCAATAGCGAGAAGGAGAATGAAGTGAGATAGATAGCCGACGTTGAGGACGATGGTTTGTTCGGAAATAGTGGGAATTCAAATCGCCTTTGATATCGCCGGTGAGAGAGAACTGTTAGGTTAGGGTTTCTAAATTTCGCGAAAAATGAACAAAAAAAAATCACCTTATATATTGGGTAAATAATCCGGTTAGCTTTAAAAGTACGTTGGTAAAATTTAAGGTTTGGTCCGGTTTAGACGACTTATTCTGGCTCATAATGTACATCAGAAGACTAAATATTTAGTCGTCTGTTTACAGAAGACTAAATATTAAGTCGTCCCAGACCCTAAAATGAACCCCTAAACTAAAATGACTAAATTAACTAACTAACCACGTTATAAAATCAAATTATACTTCAATAGTGTTTAATATACACGAAATGAACACGCTTATGTAATTTTAAATTTTTCAAAAGCGGTTTTAATGCTTTCGAAATCTAACCCTAAGAACATATACAATACTACAACATATGTTGATGAAAGTTAAACTAAAGAATATCATGACTCACTACTTTCACTCATCTATGCTGAAAACAATTGAAATTTGTTATATCTTAATTTATATCTCTTAATACATATGTTAATTACATAATTCCCATTTTCACTTATCAAAATATTTTTACAAAATTTTTAAATTATGTTTAAGAATAACTGTCAGGCGACTTTCGGCGGTAAAGCGTAAAAAATTCGTTTTTGTTTGTTCACAAAGGGATAGTTGTAATTTCAATAGCCTTTTAGGTTACTTTTGCCTTTGACCCAAGTTGGGGTATTCTTTTGGGTTTGACTCCAAGTTTTGAGTCACACTTGGCAATTCTCCCTTTTAAAACACTGTATATATCATCTATACTTTTTTGGTGCAAATGTTAAATATCATCATCAATACTTTAATTAAAATGAAGATGTATACTTCAACATGCAATTTCGAATTTGATCAGGATGATGCTAAATGATGATTACTGGTAATCTTTGAACATTATTGTCTTCTGTACGGTTCAAGGAAGGACAGTAATGTCGTCGAAATGAAATTTGAAAATGACACTACACAATATGTCTGACAATGCCATCAGCCTCTACCACCTCCAGACTAGTCTACAAACGGTCATCGGCCTTGCTCTTTATCTGTCAGTATTTTCAGCTTACACCTTTAGGTACTATTGCTATTCAGCATTATTACCACTTGTGGCTTACATGGAAAATCTACTTAACCGAGGGGCAACCTGCACCTCTAACGGAGAGAACATTGCCTGTGCTACAAAGGAGAGCCTCTCATCATCACCAGAGACCGGTTTCTTATAACCGCTTTCGTACCCTTTCAGTTGTGTACTTCAACGTCGACGTTCTTTTGAATAACTGTTTTAAGGTTTAGAGAGAAGTTTTTCTATGAGTTTCTACTCCTCTTTAACACTTTTATCATTCTTGATGTAGTGTTCTTCGTTATTTGTCTTTCCGTGGAGTTTCTCTCTGATTATCATCGTCGAATCTTTTTAGATACTTAATTAGTTTGATATAATCAGTTGGTGTTAGAAAAAAAAATGCTTCACATATCACTGACGGGAATAAAAGTAGTGTTTTAAATGCGAAGCAAGTACAAAACGATGTAGACCAAGTTACTTAAGCTAACACAAGAAAAGCACACAATACATAAACCACAAACTTCTCCAGATAGAAACCATTCTCACCAAATAACTACGTTACTTCATTATTCTTCAATTAGGCAATCTAATTGTTTTTGGTGGCCATCATCACCATATACAAATAGATCATATCTGGATCAGAGAGGAGGCGATCTGTCGCTGAAGAACCTAGCAAGAACCTTATCTTCGAGAACCTTTAAAGCCTCACCAGAGTTTATGCATATTGGTGTCTTGTATTGAGTTATAGAAGCACCTTGGGATACAAAAAACTCCATGAGAGAATCAAATGTTCCTTGTTGCACAATCCTTACCTCTAGAGGTCCGCTCGGTCCATCTTTTACCCTAAGTTTCCTATAAAGACTACTCAGTGATTCCTCCATGACACAACAATACTCCACCAACACCTTGTTATCAAGTTGTAGAACGTTGGTGCCATTGTTGACTTTGGCTTTGAGTTCCAAGTAAAAGACTGTTAGGAATTATGGATCGTTAGATTGCTTAATTGTTTAACACACATAATTTGATCACCGAGTTCCCGGCCTCGAACCGGTACGTCTCGGGTGGGAGCCGTTTCCCACAACTTCCACTATCAATCAAAGGGTTTACACAAACGCTTTAAGCGCTCAATAGAAAGTCACAACATAGAAAGATCAAATAAACTCTATCCCGAAGAGACATGACTCGAACAATGTCTCTTGCCCTAAGTTTCTTCTAACCTTGACCTCTCTCTAGCTCTCTCTCTCTTTGGTCTCGTGTTTCGGATGCCTCAAAACCTTCACATGTGACGCTCTTTTATACGGATCACATATTCCTTTTCTCCTATGACTTAGGTCATATAGTTTCCTAATCCCATATAACTTTATAAAATCAACCGACACAAACCATAAAGAATCATAACTTGACCACAATTGGTTATGGGCTAAAACCAGGATTGGGCCCATCTTCAATAATCTCCACCTTGGGCCCATATCCATTTGTTTCTTCTTCTTTGTCAACATCAAAATTCCAGTCCCGAGAACTCATCACCTGAAGATTCAATCGACGACAGCAACCACCGGTACCTTGTCCGTCGTATCTCCCGAAAGCACCTTTGATGAAGCTTTTCTTTTCCACTGCGCTTCCTGATAGCGAGGACCTTCATGCATTCCTCTGTTCCATCCATGTCAGTTTTTTCCAGAACTTGCTCTTGCACCTTTGCTCGAGACTCCTTCATCCCCTTTGATCTCTCGATCAAACCATCGCCATCTCCGGCGAAGTCTTCGTTTTCAATCTTCTCTGGTGGTCCCTGCTACTCTTACATCACTAAGCCAAGCTCACAACCCCTTTGATATTTCCGTTGATAGTGAAAACCTTTCGGCAGTACCTTTGCTTGCCGACCTTTTCCAGCTTCTCCAGCGAGCCCATTTGTCTGCCTCCTCCGCTAGTTAAGACAGAATCGTATCCCTTCAGCTACTTGATCAAGGTTCATCACTTTCTTTAGCCGTTTACGACGCCCTTACATGTAACTCTTTTAACATGAGTTCCTTATGGCTCTGTCTTTGTTCTTAATGATTTTGATTTTTTCTTTTCTTTTTTTTTTCGTTTTCAGCTTACTCCACCTTGAGCTGAGAATTATTTTCCTCTTCTCTCCTCAGGTTTGTGTTCTCCGATGTGATTCAGTTCACTGGCTCTCACCCACCTGCAGGTTCCGTAGCAATCTGAAACCGCCTCTACCTTGGACGTTTCGTCTAGCAAACACAACTTCGATCCTATGACTGCAACTCCTGCAGTTAGCTCCGCTTTATTTTACCATTCTCCACAGCTCCACCTGAACCTGATTCCATTTAATGGTAACTTCCTCAATAAAGCCTGGAACTACTCCATTTGTTTTGTCTCTCTTCTGATTTCTCTAGGCTATGTGAAATCATCACTTTTGATTTCTTCTCTGCAGTTTCTTCGGTGATCAATCAGAGTACTCCTGCTCCCAATATGATTCCTGGTAAAACCACAAACTTGAACCATCCTTCTAGCCTCTGTAATTTTCAGACTTATGCGAGACAGTGTAATCACAGCTTGGATTTCAAACTCTTTCTTCCCACAGTAGCTCCTGTGGAATCTAACCCTTGATTCCTTGTTTCTTTCCAGCTACTCATGATGAAAGGCCAACCTTCTCTCTTGCTTCCTGCAATTTTAGGTAACCTCTTTACCTTTGTACCTTTTAACGAGATGTCTCTTTCCTTACCAAGCATTTAACCTGAAAGCTTTCCCTCTCACTCATGTTGCAACCTGATTATGCTTGAGTTTATTGACATCTTCATCTTCTTATGGCTTGTCCTTCTTTTTTTTTTTTTTCTCCGAGACCTTTTTCGGAACTTGAAACCGTTTCAGATTTCCAAGACGAGCTCCACCTGGAATCAGAATCAATACTCCATGACTTCTGATTTTTCAGGTTACCTTAATTCTTGACTGCGAGCTCAGCCAGCTCCATCATCTTTAGGTAATTCCCTTTACCATAAACTTTTGCACTTTAAATTTTAGTACAAAACAGAATCATGTTTGCCTCACGCCGAAGCTACATTGATTATATTATTAGCCAATCAATCACACAGCCTCCTCCATGACGTCATGAATCTGTGGTGGATTGAACTCTTCTTCCCTCTGCATCTTGATTTCCTTTAATCAAATGCGATTACTTCCATGAATCATTCAGGTTCCATCTTGAAACTGTTCTTGATTCAACATTACTGCCTGTTTAACCCCCACAGCCTCGGACCCTTCTTTGTACCGCCGTTAACACTAACGGAACACGCCATCAAGCTACCAAATTTGCTAGATAGACTTTCGACACAAAATTTGATCTAGTTTTTTTTTTTTTTAAACAGAACCTTACTAACAACAATACACCTTGCTGCCAGATTTCTTTTTCTCTAAGCTTTACTTGAGCTTCCCTTTGTGTTTCATCAATCTTGCTTCTATCCTGGAGTCTTCCTCATGTTCAAACCGTGTTGAATTTTTCAATACCTCCATAGGTCACGTATCTTGACCCTTCTAGAAAAATAACATGTTCACCATCTTGTACCGCTGTTTAGACTCAAACAGAACACGCCGTCTAACCCTCTTGCTAGAAAGACTTTCGATACAACTCTTTATCATGATATTTTGCGAGATCACCTTGAAAATTCTCCACACAGAACATGCTGTCTCCTGTACCCTTTCAGTTGCTATCGTGCCATCATATACTTCTTTGATGCATGAAAAAACTGAAATAATGCAAGAAACCCTTTGAAACACAACTTCAGATTCATCAACCTTGTGCCTTTGATGAATCTTCCTTCTTGTAGACTTTCTTAGACCTGAGCATATCTGAACTTCTCATGAGTTCCCAGCCTGCTTTGCCTCAAGCAGACTCCATGTTTGACCTCCATACCCTTCTGCTATAACCTTTTTCATGAATCTCAGATTTTCCGAAACAATCTTCTATCACATACGTTCCATTCCTAAAGCGTCCCCTAGTCATGGATCTGTAAGTCCGATTGCTCTATAACCATCCTTGAACACCAAACTGTTTTCAACAACTAGAACAAGCCAAGATAGAACCTGATTTCACAGCAAAAAATCTTAACTTTTCTATTGTTAAAAATAGTATACTCCTGTGTATTCTCCCTAAATCTTGATTCCATATCCTTAGTAGCCTCGAGTATCCAGAAACTTAACATCACAATAACCTTGTGGTTGCAGCGAAATCAGTCTTCAAGTCTTCAACAACCTCGTACTTCTTTAAACGTTATGTTTCCCTTTGATCTTTCAACTCCAACCCGTCCATGTGTTGCCTCCATAATCTCACTAACACCCGCAATCAAAACCTGGATTGCTCTGATACCACTTGTTAGGAATTATGGATCGTTAGATTGCTTAATTCTTTAACACACATAATTTGATCACCGAGTTCCCGGCCTCGAACCGGTACGTCTCGGGTGGGAGCCGTTTCCCACAACTTCCACTATCAATCAAAGGGTTTACACAAACGCTTTAAGCGCTCAATAGAAAGTCACAACATAGAAAGATCAAAGAAACTCTATCCCGAAGAGACATGACTCGAACAATGTCTCTTGCCCTAAGTTTCTTCTAACCTTGACCTCTCTCTAGCTCTCTCTCTCTTTGGTCTCGTGTTTCGGATGCCTCAAAACCTTCACATGTGACGCTCTTTTATACGGATCACATATTCCTTTTCTCCTATGACTTAGGTCATATAGTTTCCTAATCCCATATAACTTTATAAAATCAACCGACACAAACCATAAAGAATCATAACTTGACCACAATTGGTTATGGGCTAAAACCAGGATTGGGCCCATCTTCAATAAAGACGTAGTGGCCCGGTACAATGGAGATGTCACCATAGCATGTGAAGCCTGTCATAATCAGATCCGAAGATTCAAGAACGACTGTTGCATGAGCCAACGCCTTTAAAATATCTTCTTCAGTGGTTGGCTCTTCATAGACGCATAAAACTGTATTTTTTCTACGTACGAATCTGAATTGTGGCGTGTTATTGTAAAACCCAGTGACCTGTAAAACATCTCCCACTCTACATCTGTTTAAACCTAAAAAACAAACAAAATATTATAACAACATTAGCTTAGAAAATACAAGTAATCTCGATGTAGGTAACGATAAGTATAATTAAAAGGTGCATTACCGGAAAAGTTTGTGAGCAAGGGCTCATAGTAGGAACCTAACTTCACATTCACAAGATCAACAATCTCACCCGTGGTTCCTCCATCGTCATCAACTTCTATGAACTCAAAATATGACATGTTTGGTAGGAATGTGAAGGACACATGTTGTGGTTTGCTTAGAGGATTCATATTTATCCCGAAAAATGCTTCAGAGGATGCATAAACTTTGGAAACTAGAGGCACTTTATTAGAGTAGAACTCCAGTACTGGGATGTACTGAGCCATAGTTCCTGTAACTATAGTTTCAATGCATTTGGTTTTGGGCCAAAGTCTTGTGATTATACCTTGCCAAGATTTTTGTCCGCTGCACTCTTGTTCAATTAGATCTGCCAATTCTTCATTTGGTTCTCCAAGGATGGTAGAGAGGGAGTCTCTACAACTAAGGTCGGTGATCCAGTCGCTGACATGACCAGATCTGATATTACTAGACAACTCTTTCCAGTAATTTTCAAGAAAATGGATTATTTGAAGCAAGACAGAGGGGAAGGTAGCACCGACACTTACAACCTCGTCTCTCTGGACAAGACCACATAGAAGTTGACAGTACATACTCTGTTTGGGATCCGGACACAGTGTGATCTCGTACGGGCTTGTACTACTTTTTGCCATGCTCGAGTAATATTTGCTCTTTGTGAAGCTTGTTAGCGCTGGAGCAATAGGCAAACCACAAGGAGTTGTGGTTGTCCGGTGAATGAACCTAAATATCATTACCTTTCCTTGCTTATAACCATCGAAATGCCTTTAATATCAACCAAAAAGATATCAATCCATCTTCGCGGTCAAAACAATTACTTGGCAGCACATTGAAAAAAGAAAAGCATGTAAATATTAATTACTTGGACATAACGACAGAGCATAGTTCATAGCCGAATAGCAGATTTTCAAAGTAGATGTTGTTGGCAGGATATATCTTTTGATTCCCACTTGAAGTTCCAGAGCTAAACAACCATCAATTACAACAATTTTTTAACTCGATTCAACAAAATCTTTCATATGTAAAAAGAAACTCTAGTTTATTTTTTGGAACAAGGAAACTCTAGTTATTCAATGATAAGATGGTGTATAGTGTATACCTTCGGTTAAACGTAGTAATGGGTTCACCCGAAATGATATCTGAGGGTTCTCCGTTTGCCACACGATCGATGTAAGGCTTAACATCTTCATAGCTCACCACTGGTACTTTCTTCTTGTATAGCTCTTTGTCAGAACTCCCCTCAAGAAAACGGTGGAGATACTCTGTGCTTGCGTTAGCTTTGAGTATTTTGGCCAATACGTCATCTTGTATTTGCTTCACATTTGAAGTTAGCTCTTCCAGAACAGAGAGATCACAGCCTAGACTCATATTTGTTCTTTTAGATATCTGTAACACCAACCATATCACGGGTTCCTTTATATCGATGCAAAAGTTTTTAAAAATGTTCAAGCGTGTGAAACCATTTTTTTTTTTTTTATCAAAGCGTGTGAAACCATTTATATTGTTTATACAAACCAAACTGGACTACGCGTCTACCGATTCGAAAATGTGCGTGCTAGTTTAATATTTAAACCAGATCTGGGTATCTACCAGTAAGGCAGTAAGTCAACGAGTCAGATTAAAAGCCTACAAAGCATCTCAGGAAACAAACCTTATAGAATTCCAATATCAGTATTCTAAAATACGGTCTAGATGTTATACGTCAATTCTCTAAAGCTTAGAATGATTTTAAATATTAATATTCGAAAAACCAAAGTATTAATACTATTTTAGATTTTACTGTAGTTATTATTTATATTAATTATTACTTATTTTATTTGTTTATATGAGTATATATAGCTATATATTGCTATTAGATTAATTGTTTGTAAATTAATTTAAATTTATCAATTTATATAAATATGTTTTAATTTCTTATAATTTAAAACTATTATATATGTTTACCTACATTTTTATACATATAAAATTATATTTGAATATATTTTATTTTCATTTTTCTAAATCTAATGTGTATATATTAATTTTATATTTATATTTTCCGTAAAAGATATCCCTGTAAGCGTCCGTTATAGAAGTTCATCTGGCGCACAGCGTTTTAAAACACTGTCTAATACTATCATCAATACTTTAATTAAAACGAAGATGGAAACTTAAACATGCAATTTCGAATTTGATCAGGATGATTACTGGTAATCTTTGAACATTATTGTCTTCTGTACGATTCAAGGAAGGGCAGTTAAATGTTTTCTTATCCAGATTTTTCCTTGTAAGATTTAATTGTTTTAACTTTGAAGTCTTGAATAGGTGTTTTGTTTGTTTACAATACACAACAATTATCTTTGTTTCTTTTGTTAACAGTTCCTTGTGATACTAGTGATAGGGCAAAACGAGAGGTTATAAAATAATAAAAATAAACGTAATAGAGACTTTTGTTTTCTCTTTTGCAACATCCGATGTATTTCCACTGAGGATCAATTGTTTTCTTTATCATCTCCCTTGATTGATGTATAATCCACTTCATTCCTACCCAAACATAAAGAAAACAATTAAAAACCCATATTTTGCGATCAAATTTTATTTATTTGCTTATTTTTTGTCGAATATGTATCTTGTTTTTCCTCTTGATCTACACTTACATCATATATTTCTCTTCGATGGAAACTTTCTATAGCAACACTTTAATCACCTAACCTTCGCCTGGAATTAAATAGTAAAGTTTGTAGGCGTAATAGAACTGAAGTTCAAGAAATTATTACTAGTATGAAGTAATAGTTATAGCTATGGTAACTATATATTTCCTCCGTTCCTAAAAGATGTATGTTTTAGAAAATTTTTTTGTTTCAAAAAGATGTATTTTCACATTTTCAATGTACTTTTTGTCAATCAATTATGAAAAATTGTGAATCTCAAAAACATTAATTATATTTCTTGAAATCTTATTGGTTTAGAAATATAGAAAATGTAAAATAACAAAAAACTATGCATTAATAACTAAATTTTAATATATTTTATTAAAAAGTGTGAAAATCTCAAAACATGTATTATTTTGAAACAGATGGAGTATATACTAATGATCTTTGACCCCCAAATAAAAAGAAAGATATTAATGATCATGTTTTTATTTATTTACCAACGCACAAACATAAGTATAATGTTTGAGTCAAATTCTATTCAGACTGTCGATACCCAAATAAGATGAAAAACGTCGTATACAACTTTGGCTAAATGGCACTTGGGCTAATGGCACTCGAGGGATAACCCTAATACACTAAATCCACAGTTCGATCTCTGTTGGCCATCAAGAATTTAACATGTTCTCCTAAGGCGTACAGAATAGTCGGTTGACCTCGGTCGTCGGACAGAACGAATAATATATCGAAAAAAAACTTTGGTTAAATGCTCCTCATGATATGTTGATTTTCATGTTGTTATTGTTTGTGGATATTATAGCACTGTGTTATTACTGTAGAAACCAAATAACGTTATGCGCAACTAACACGTAAAAATTCAAGATTTAAGATTGTGAATTATATGTCCTTTCGTTTACTATCAGGGTCGTCAGTTTACTTTTAATAATGGTCAACAACATCGTACATTTAAATACTCCAGCTTTTCGTTAAACACAAAAAAAAAGAATCAGCTAGTAATTAATCCTCAAATTTATAGTAACAAGTACTATTGACATGGAACTTTGTTCACATGCATGAACGTGAATCCAATAAAAAGCGAGATAATGTATGCTTTCGACGAAGTTAATATTGTTAAATTAATGCACATCATTATCAGAATTTAAGCAATAGATGATTATTGTAAATTGCAATACCATGAAAAATGTGCTTGTGTTGGTTGCAATATTTAAATATCTATAGACCAATAAGATGTTCATATAGTCTTAACAGATTTTTGTTTTAAGATTATACTAGGTTAACCCGCGCAATTGCGCGGAATGAATATTATGTATACAAATTATTTTTACAGATTTTTATTTATTTTGTGTTCACTTACATATTATGAAATAATAAATTTACTGAATAGTTGAGAAGCGAGTAAGCACATAAATCAAAGTAAATAAATCAAAGTAATCATTTTATTTATTTTATATGGTATATAATTAAATTTTAATGATATTGAAATAGATATATAGTATGTTTTAATATGAATATTTAACTGAAGTTTCATAGTTCCTACTCATATGATTTTATTAACATTTGTATATTTGTTGTAACAAAAATTTAATTCACTAATCACAAGATTTTCATTGTGAATTTTTTAATAGTTTTATAATTTATAACTTTTTTAAAAATATTCAATGAGAATTTCAAAATTAAAATATTCAGGTCTCAATACATTTTTTAATGTGAATTTCGATACTAACGTATTTATATATTTTGTATGGCATATAGTTTAATTAAAAGATATTAAAAATATATATATATATATATTTATTTATTTATTTAATCTGAATTTCTATTAAATGATACTTCATATTTACATGACTTTATGATCAATTGTATCTTTTTCTAACAAAAAATTAAACAATTGTTCACAAAATTTCATTGTAAGACTTTTAACAGTTTTAGTAATTTATAGTCGTTTTAAAAAATTCAAAATGTAACATATAAGATAAAATATAAATTTTTTATTATATGGTTAATGTAATTGTTTAAAATTTTTGATAATATAAATTAAAAAAGGATGGAGGATGCAAAAATTATTATTAAATCTTTATTATTCAAATCATTAATTATCATATATATGTTAATCATATTATGCAATTCTGTATCTTTTATTTAAGGAAATAATGGAGAATATCTTTTATGCATTACTAATCAATTTGATAGTTAATTTAATAAAAAAATATAATATATATTTAGATGGACCAACATATTTTTCTAAGGATTCTGAAAATCATCCTGGTGAAGACACATGGCTACACTCAAAGGTTGTAATGCTCCTCAATTAATATATAAGGGATATTTAATTCTTATTGATTCTTCTTAATTTTCTAAATACTATTGTTATACTAAAATTATGAAGATATTGAATATATGGATTTAAACTTGGTTAGCAAGATTTTCAAAATAGATTTTTTTTTGAAAAAAATTGTTAGTTAAAATAGCTAGGAATGTGATCTCAATTTGTAATATGTATTGTTTGTATAAGTGATAATATATATTTTAAAATTTACCCATTTAAATAACTGTTTAATATGACATTTCTAAACACAATAATTTTGTAGTTTATATTGAGTAATTTCATTTTGTCTTGTTAACCATCGATTTTATCATCTATACTTTTTAGAATATGACTCGTATATTTGTACAAATGTATTTTTATTTTTATCAATGTTATACCACGATATGTAGAAAACCAGCTATTAAGTTTTGATTGTTTTGTAATGTTTTGGTTTACTAATGCTTTGTAATTGTATGGTTTAGTATAAGACTAAACGTTGTGTTTTATTAATGGTACAGAACGTTTTTTTTTTTTTTGCAACTAATGGTACAGAACGTGCAGCCAAGGATCAAGTGGTTTAGTTATGGTTTTGTAATTTCATGATTTATTAATAAGGCAAACTTGTGGCTTGGTTTAATTTAAAAGTAAAACTCTGTGTTTAATACTAATGGCATAAGGAAGTAACTATTGACAAAACTCATGGTTAAGTACAAAATGTACTTCCCTTTTAATAGTTTACATTAAGTGATTTTATGCAACTAATCAAACATAGAATCTAATCCAATAAAACCTTGGCTTTGAGGATTAAAAATTGGAACAAACTCATTGAACTATTCCGCAAGAGTTGTATATGACAGAGAATCCCTGATTTAGGGCAAGATATATATTTGATATTTCAATCCTCTACTTACTGTTTTTTTCACATTATCACTAACCATTGTCTTAAAAGTTTTATTTTTCAAAGCTTCCAATGCATTACACTTAAACACCCACTACAGTAAACACGACGGCACAAAAGAAAACAACACAACACATAAACCACAAATATCTCAACAAAGAAACCATTCCCACCAAATAACTATGTTACTTCATTATTCTTCAAGTAAGCAATCTAATTGTTTTTGGTGGCCATCATCACCATATACAAATAGATCATATCTGGATCAGAGAGAAGGCGATCTGTCGCTGAAGTACCGAGCAAGAACCTTGTCTTCAAGAACCTTTAAAGCCTCGGTAGAGTTTATGCATATAGGTGTCTTGTATTGAGTTATAGAAGAACCTCGGGAGACAAAGTACTCCATGAGAGAATCAAACGTTCGTTGTTGCACAATCCTTACCTCTAGAGGTCCGATTGATCCCTCTTTTCCCCTAAGTCTCCTATAAATACCACTCAATGATTCCTCCATGACACAACAATACTCCACCAGCACCTTGTTATCAAGCTGCAGAACATTGGCGCCATTGTTGACTTTGGCTTTGAGTTCCAAGTAAAAGACGTAGTGACCCGGTACAATGGAGATGTCACCATAGCATGTGAAGCCTGTCAAAATTAAATCCGAAGATTCAAGAACGACTGTTGCACGAGCCAACGCCTTTAAAATATCTTCTTCAGTGGTTGGCTCTACATCGACGCATAAAACCGTATTTTTTCTACGGACGAATCTGAATTGTGGTGTGTTATTGTAAAACCCAGTGACCTGTAAAATATCTCCCACTCTACACCTGTGTAAACCTAAAAAAACAAAATATTATAACAACATTAGATAAAACAAAAACAAGTAATCTCTATGTAGGTAATGATAAGTATAATTAAAGGGGCATTACCGGAAAAGTTTGTGACCAAGGGCTCATAGTAGCAACCCAACTTCACATTCACAAGATCAGCAATCTCACCAGTGGTTCCTCCATCGGCATCAACTTCTATGAACTCAAAATATGACATGTTGGGTAGGAATGTGTAGGACACATGTTGTGGTTTGCTTAGAGGATTCACATTTATCCCGAAACATGCTTCAGAGGATGCATAAACTTTGGATACTAGAGGCAGTTTACTAGAGTAGTAATCCAATGCTGGGATATGTTGAGACATAGTTCCTGTAATAATAGTTTCAATGCATTTGGTTTTGGGCCAAAGTCTTGTAATTATACCTTGCCAAGATTTTTGTCCGCACTCGTTTTCAATTAGATTTGCCAGTTCAGGATTTGGTTCTCCGAGGATGATAGAGACAGAGTCTCTACAACTGAGGTCGGTGATCCAGTCGCTGACATTACCAGACTTGATATTACTACACAACTCTTTCCAGTAATTTTCAAGAAAATGGATTATTTGAAGCAAGACAGAGGGGAAGGTAGCACCGACACTTACAACCTCGTCTCTCTGGACAAGACCACATAGAAGTTGACAGTACATACTCTGTTTCGCATCCGGACACAGTGTGATCTCGTACGGGCTTGTACTACTTTTTGCCATGTTCGAATAAGATTTTCTCCTTATGAAGCTCGTTAGCGCGGGAGCAATAGGCAAACCACAAGGAGTTGTGGTTATCTGGTGGGTGAACCTAAATATCATTACCTTTCCTTGCTTATAACCATCTACATGCCTTAAATATCAACCAAGAAGATATCAATCCATCTTCGCCGTCAAATTATTTACTTGGAAACACATTAAAAAATGGAAGCATGTAAAAAATTAATTACTTGGACACAAGGAGAGAGCTTAGTGCATAGCCGAATAGCAGATTTTCAAAGTAGATGTTGTTCGCAGGATATATCTTTTGATTCCCACTTGAAGTTCCAGAGCTAAACAACCATCAATTACAACAATTTTTTAACTCTTTGATTCAACAAAATCTTTCATATGTAAAAAGAAACTCTAGTTTGTTTTTTGGAACAAGGAAACTCTAGTTATTCAATGATAAGATGGTGTATAGTGTATACCTTCGGTTAAACGTAGTAATGGGTTCGCCCGAAATGATATCCGAGGGTTCTCCGTTTGCCACTCGGTCGATGTAAGGCTTAACATCTTCATAGGTCACCACCGGTACGTTCTTCTTGAACAGCTCTTTGTCGGAGCTCCCCTCGAGAAAACGGTGTAGGTACTCTGTGTTTGCGTTAGCTTTGAGTATTTTGTTCAATACATCATCTTGTATTTGCTTCGCATTTGAAGTAAGCTCTTCCAGAATAGAGAGATCACAGCCGAGACTCATATTTGTTCTTTTAGATGTCTGTAACACCAACCATATTAGGGGTTCCTTTATATCGATCTAAAAGTTTTTAAAAAATTATTTAGCACAAAAAAAAGGTTTTTAAAAATTTCAAGCGTGGAAAACAATATATATTGTTTATACAAGCCAGACTGGACTACGCGTTTATCGATTCGAAAATGTACTTGTCGAGCGTGCTAGTTTAATGTAAATCAGATTTGGGTATCTGCCAGTAGGTAAACGAGTCCGATTAAAAGCCGACAAAGCATCTTAGGTAACTAACCTTGGTAACAAACCTAATACAATTCCAAAATAAAATATAAATTGTGCAGGATAAATATTTTATATATATTATTATTGCGTATTATAATTTATTTTACTTTTTTCATATTATAAATAATAATATAATAAATATATATTGAATAATTTAGAAGTGGGTAACTATTATGTATATAATAAAATTGGCATAAACACTTAAATCAAAACAAATAATTTTTATAATCATTTTCTAATAAATAAATCTAAATGATTTTTTATTTATTTTATATAGTATATGATTAAATTAATTTTATATTAACATAGATATATAGTATATTTTTTTGATATGACTATTAATTAAAGGGAAATTAGATGAGGCTTCCTCTTTATATGGCTTCATTTGTTTCTTATTATAACAAAAAATAAACTATTGATCAAAATCATCAAAGTGGATTTTAACAGTTTTATTAATTTATAATTATTTTTAAAAGTTTATTATAAACCATATACAAAAAAATCTTATTTTTATTATGTGGTTATTATGAATATTTAATTTATTTTAATAATATAAAATTAAAGAAAATAGTAAAAGATACACAAGTAGCTGTTATCAAATCTTTATATTAAAATTCATTAATTATCATGTATATTTTAATCACGTTAATTGATTAAATATGTAATTATTTTGTTAAAAGGGTTTATTTATGAAATTAAAAAATAAGAAATTAGATTTGTGGTAAGAAGGTAGAGAGAGATACGAAGAGAAAGGATGAGAGAAGATGGGGTTTTGGTTGATTAATGAATTATAGTTTTTTTGGTCATTTGTTAAAATCAGGATGCTTGTAGTTAATAAATTTGATATATTAGAGATTTTTCTGTTACCTATATAAATGTTCTGGTTATGATTTAAATTTTGTTACCTATCTATTTGGAAACTTAATAGACCATATCAAAGAGTTACAATCCAATTTATTATAACTGAGTCAATATATTACACATCCTATTCAAACTCTTAATGCATGTTCAGTGTGGATCTACTAGAGTTGTTAGGATATTAATGTTGTATTATTATTCTACTTATAAAGGTACATGATTTAGATATCCCCTATATATTAATAGAGGAACATTTGAAAAGATGTAACCTCAATTTTGTAATAATTAGAAAAGACCCAATGCCGATGTGTTAATCAATTAGGTAGTTAATTAAAAAAAAGAGGTCCAATTCAATTAATGTCTCGTTAGAGACATTAAAGCATTAACTATATGATATGAATTAATAGAGAGCGAGCGTATGATGTGAGAGCAAGCGTATTTTATTACGAAGCATTAACAAATAAACATATAACATATATTTGTTTTTGTTACCTTAATCAAAAGTGAAGTTAATATTTATCAAATCGTATGGTAAACACATAATTTCATTACGGTGTCTTTTTGGTAAGACACATATTAAACTATAAATCAAAAATAATTACGGCTACAATATAAATATATCTATATATATATGACATCTTTTTGTAACTCATGCCACTCACATGTATAAATCCTATATTAAAAGCTAAATTATATTGGATATAGTCATCAGATTCTAACCATAATGTTATGTGTACTCACACGTGTAGTCATCAGATACTATATTAAAATCAAATTAATATGGATGTAGTCACACGGGTAGCGAAAAAAATGTAATGTAAATTTCATTTATGTGTCTTTTTGATTTATAAATCAAAATTTTAAAATCTTACCTTCAATCAGCTGAATAGATTCATAATTGGACATATACTGCTACATGTCTACACACGTGAAGAGTTGCTGATTAGTTAAGCGAGGTTTCTGACCAAAGAAATCCCAAGCCTGATCTTCAGTGAAGGATAAGAAGTTCTTCGTTTCAGTTAAGTGAGTTGACAATAGATATGATAAATTATAAGAGATTTATTAAGCAAAGAAACGAATAAGAAAATATTGTGAAGAAGAAATAAGAACAATTGTGTTTCACAAATTTGGCTCTCAATAAATTTCAGGTCCAAAAACACATATTAAACCTTTCATTTGAAAAAATATATACAGAAAAATTTATTACCAAACCAATCTATATAGCGAATATCTTTCCTTACTACACAATTTTTAAGAACTTATATAAGGAAATTTTTATTGAAGATTAAGAAAAACAATTTGGCACAAAGGAATGAACTGCCTAATTGTTTTTCGTAGTTTAAGAAAATGTTAATAATATTCTTTCGTAGTATTTTATGCTATATATCATGTTAACTTAACTTTTATCATATATAAGTCTCGGTTGCAAACAAAAAATACAATAATCAAATATTTGAAATAAAGTATCTGTAGCCAACAAAAACTAATTCATCTTATTTTGGCCTTAAGTATAATAACAATCCTGCTGCTAAATTTTATGTTGTGTTAATGTGATCCATAACCAATCATACTTCAAATTATAAGCATAACCCAATTTATAGTTACCCTTTTTAATATTTTAATTTTCCATCTTATGTTGTCAAAATAATATAAAAATCTGATATTTTGAAAATTAGTGTAACTTCAAAATCGAAAAATATAAAAATTTATTCACCGATAATTTGGTAAAAGAAAATATTCAAATGTAACGGATTCATCATGAATTTTAAGTTTTGATCCACAATTCCAATTAAAATTGTTCTCAGTCCAACGTATAAATGATTATATAAACAATCTAAAACTGTATATATATATATATATACAAAAATTTGATCATATATAAATCTTAACTTTGTCAATACCATAAATGTTTTATATTTTGACTATATAACTCACCTTGCGCAAGGCGCATGTCTTTCTAGTTCAAACGGTATTAGTAAACCACCGAATCTTTTTAGTCTAAAATTCCTAAAATAATATATGGTGACAATAACATATATGTCAAGGTTCATATAATTATTAATCTTTTAAGAATACAAACTGCTTAAATTAGTTGGATTATCTATGTATTAACTTCATTAATTTTATTAACAATCGCTGACAAAAAAAGTTTATAAACAATCAAATCTATAATCTTGTTTTGCTGTAAAAAAATATCAAATCTTTAATCTTAAATAAGAATATGGTGATAATGACTATGAAAGTGTTTGCATAAACCATGGCTTACCAATGAATGAATGGGGAAGTAAATTCGAAGTTACTGTGCTAATGGTTGGATATCCCTGGTCTCTTCTCTCATGAAAGGCATCATTTTTCTTTTGTCAATCATTAAAGACATTAAATTTCAAAAAACGGGCTGAAGTTATTTACTTCTTTCTTTTTTTTTATTGTAAGTGGTTTTAGGAAAATTTATTTGTTTCAAAATGTAGGTAGTTTTCACATATTTAAATAATTTTACATGGTTAAACTTATTAATTAAATATTATTATTTTTAATGTAATAACTTTGTCAATACCATAAATGTTTTATATTTTGACTATATAACTCACCTTAGCAAGGCG
This sequence comes from Brassica carinata, assembly GCA_016771965.1. Taxonomy (NCBI): domain Eukaryota; kingdom Viridiplantae; phylum Streptophyta; class Magnoliopsida; order Brassicales; family Brassicaceae; genus Brassica; species Brassica carinata. The sequence continues at coordinate 44,685,239 of CM028694.1, forward strand.
CATGTCTTTCTAGTTCAAACGGTATTAGTAAACCACCGAATCTTTTTAGTCTAAAATTCCTAAAATAATATATGGTGACAATAACATATATGTCAAGGTTCATATAATTATTAATCTTTTAAGAATACAAACTGCTTAAATTAGTTGGATTATCTATGTATTAACTTCATTAATTTTATTAACAATCGCTGACAAAAAAAGTTTATAAACAATCAAATCTATAATCTTGTTTTGCTGTAAAAAAATATCAAATCTTTAATCTTAAATAAGAATATGGTGATAATGACTATGAAAGTGTTTGCATAAACCATGGCTTACCAATGAATGAATGGGGAAGTAAATTCGAAGTTACTGTGCTAATGGTTGGATATCCCTGGTCTCTTCTCTCATGAAAGGCATCATTTTTCTTTTGTCAATCATTAAAGACATTAAATTTCAAAAAACGGGCTGAAGTTATTTACTTCTTTCTTTTTTTTTATTGTAAGTGGTTTTAGGAAAATTTATTTGTTTCAAAATGTAGGTAGTTTTCACATATTTAAATAATTTTTACATGGTTAAACTTATTAATTAAATATTATTATTTTTAATGTAATAACTTTCTTAATATCAGTGCTTTTAGTCTAAACTATACCTTGTGAAACATAGTATTTCGTTAAATGGCACCTTTATAGAAAACTAGGATCGGCCCGCCTTACGGGCGGGATGTGATTCTTAAAAATAATTTCAACAAATGGAGTATATATTTAATAAACAGTGTTTGTGTTATTTTTTTATATTTTTTTACATTTGTTTCTTGAGTTATCGTTTGATTCAATTTGGAATATGATAAGTAGGTGATAGTTACACTCCAGGTAAAATCCTGGAACTCTTGGCACATTTTAAAATTGATGTATCAGTGAAATAATGTTTTGATTGTGATGGTGTTGTGAGTTGTCTGTGTTTGTTCGAGATGACAAAAATTTTTTGTTTCTGTAGAATGTTAATGGAAGTTATGGACATGTTTTTTTTTCTTTTTGGTTATGTATAATTGTTTTTGATATCAATATACTTAAATAATAACTGTTTCATATTCTGTATGTATTGATGAATATATATTACCTTACTTTTTATGTTTCTTTTGCTAAACAGAAACCTGGTCGGAGGAATAAAGTCATGAAGAAGTAATAATGTTTTCATCATTTCGATCTTGTCTTCTTGTGTAAATTAGTGGAATTTGCTTTGTAGAAGTTAAGAGTCCTCATTTTGTGACATACTTGTTTCACTGAGGTCTTTAGGATGATACTGAACCGTGGTTTATGGAATTTGTTGGTGCTATCAACTGTTTTAGTTTTAATCAAGTTGTCACCAATTGATTAAAAATTGATTTTTATGTGACAACCTGTCGCATGGATCCTGGTTCACAGCCCTGCAGGGCATCGACCCCATCCCCTTAATTGGTGACAGCTTGTCCTGTAGGAGAGTTGTTAAAGGGTGAGATCCTGGGTCCGATGTGCACCAACAACCTAATTATGGAATTAATGAGAACTCATAATAGAGTGGTTGGGGTCGATGCCCTGCAAAGCTGTGAACCAGGGTCCACGGGACAGGTTGCCACACCAGTGTTGACGCGACCGTACATAGTTTAGTTATGGCTCTAATCTCTGCTATTATCTTCGTTACATTTTCCCTTTCTGTGAATACAGAAACCACGACTGTCCAATAGTTCTTTCGAAGACATTCATAACTAAGTCTTCAGTTCAGCAGAGTCATCTTAAAGTTTCTGAAACGATGATGCAGCTTTGTTTGTAAGGAATAAATATAATGGTTTGAATGAAGCACCGAATTTTGGAGAGGTCTTAATTTAGTATTTAGGTCGGGTTCAATCAAACAAAAAAAAAATTAGGATCCTGATTTATAGATCGGTTCTATGTTAATTTTCGGGTGCGGATATTATGTCCATCCTGATTTAATTTTTGATTTGGATTTGTAATATGTTTTTAAATTTAAAATTTCACATAAAAATGTTCAGTTATGTAAATACTGAATATTTTAACATTGATATGAATATTTTACACTGATATGTTTAAATAAGAGGTTATTTTATTATGTGAAAAATATTTGATTTAGTGTTCGGAGTAAATTGGAATAGAAAACTTTTTCTAAACTTTAAACTTTTAACAGTATTGTGGACAAATTATTTGTAGATTTTTGATTAAAATGTTAAATTTATGTATGTATTAAATTCTGTATCTTAAAAGTTATAATATTTATTATAATTTTAGTTATGAGTTTTAAGACTGTCCAAATTTTAAGGTTATGATTAGGATATGACATCTCTAAAAATCAAGGTATAAAAGATTTCAAAAGAGACAATAAAAATGTAGAATACAGTATATGAAACTTCATAGGAAACAAATTTCTGGGAATTATATTTTGTGTAGCATTAATTTGTATATCCTATGTCTACGATGATTTGGGCATAGAAAAAGGAGAATTCAAAATCAAATCCGCTGGATTTAGCAAATTACAAATTTCTTAAATTTTGGTTTCGCATGTGAAGTCTACTAAACCACACTTAAGTTTCATTAGTTAAATTTGATTTTCTAGTTAAATACTAATAGATTGAATACCCTAATTTCATTTTTCTCCACCCTGACGGCGTTTCATCTCCTTTTTTTTTCAGAGGTAGTTCTCTCTTGCGATACCAAAGAACCAATCAACTCTTCTTGTGCTCAATGTTGTCTATCTCTTGTTTGATTCGTCTTAATGGTTTCATTTTTGGGTCCTGTATTGATCTGAGTTTCAGGCTTGGGTTTAGCTAATTCTACTCTTGTAGTTGTCTTTCAGATCTATCTAAACCTTTCGATCTCTGTTCTTGGTGAAGCTCATGGAACCTCTCTCTCTCTGTATGAAGCTTCTGGTGTTCTCCTGTCCGATGATGCACCGCGTGGTCTCCTCTCGGTGATTCAGCCAGAGCGGCGATGCAGTGTCGGCTTGGTCTCATCCGTTCTTCATCTTTGCTTCACAAACCAATCGTCGGTGCTCTTCAGCTCAAAGGTGTAAATCATCATGTCGCCTCTTCTACTCCTATGCTCTTCAATCTGGCTGCTTGATGTCGTCCTTTTATGTTTGCTCATGGCAGACTTAAGATCTTTGGTTTGGGAACAAACGTGGCTTTCAAGTCGGCAAGAGAAGATATGAGGCAGCCAAAAGATTGAGAAGCAGAGTTGATGAATTTCTCAGAATCGAAGAGTCTTATATCGGACCCTTGAGGACAAAAAGGATGCATTGAATGAAATGAAGTGGGAGTAGTGGATTGGTTGTGTTAAAGGCAAAGCAAATAACATTGACTAAAACCGCTGCGTCTTCAGAGTAAGGAGAGAACATGGATTGACACCAGGAGTCGGCCGGAGGAGATGAAGTTGATGTGCTTCAGTCTATTCATTAAACCAATTTGGGTTTTCGTGTGTGATCTTTTCTGTGGTCTAATTCTAAATAGACAGTTATTTGCGTCAGTGGCCCAATTCTAAAGAGGCGATTATTGGTTTTTAAGATCAATGGAATAGCCCATTTACGTAGTTAAACAAAACTCTTTTAAGATTCACGTTTAAATATGCAGAGCACGTGGCATGTTTATAGAGCTTGAATTTCTGACGTGTCATTCTAGCTGGCGTCCTAAAGAGTGATTAAATTGTATTTTATATATATAGATTGATAACGAAAAATAATAAAATCATGGAACATGGGAAGATGCTTAACATAGCATAAAAATAGCTGACAGAAAAAAAAGAAGCATTAATAAAACGTAAGGTTAATTATAAGTCTGACAAAATTTATTATCTTTGGATGGTTATGTAATCAGGTTACGTGAAATTGTCGGTCTTTTAGTATGATTTTGAACAAACAAATCAACTTGTGTAACAGTATACGAGATACTAGGGTAAACCCGTCCGTAGGACGGGTAAGCATATGAAAATAAATAAATATATTAATTACTAATCTATAGTTAAAATAAAATAATTTTATATCAAATATTTTTTTATTCTTGTCAAAAATATTTTGTTTGTTTTATTTTAAAATATTATAATGCAAAAGTCATTATTTTGCATTTTTCTTGATGTTTATCTATTTTATTATAATCAGTAAATAAAATACATTAATGTACTCAAAATTGTAGCTGAAATCCAACATGTAAATTATAACATTTGTTTTAGATTCAAATGGTTGGTTATATTTTCTTGAATCCTTATTTACGTGTGATCTTAGCTTATATACGTTGTGACGATATTGAGAACTAAAGTCGTTGTGAATGATTTAATCGTATAATATATAGTTGTGACTCTGTGAATAAATAATGTTTTTAATTGTGTAATTACTTTAGTTTGCTTGATTTCATCTGTCATCCACTGTCATGTATGTTATTAAATGTTTCTAGAGTTGTTGTGTATTGTGGTGCTATTTTTCTTTATTTAGGCTGTTAATGCTTTAGTGATGATAATATGTAGGCCTGAGACTTTTATCCGGAATCCGGATTCGATCCGAGATTCGATCCGAGATTCGATCCGGATCCGCTCCGAAAATCTGGATATCCGGAGAGGCCGGATCCGAATTCGGATAATAAAATGTTGGATCCGTCAAAACCGAATCTGGATCCGGATATCTTGACTTTTCATTCCGGATATCTGAATCCATAATTTTTATTAATAATTATTTTTAAAATAGTAATATCTATATATAAAAATTAATTTTATTTATTATATTTTAATTTTATAAAAAATATATATAACTTTTATATAAAATTTGTAATAGTATACATAAAAATAATTATAAACATTATATACATTTTTTATTTTTAAATTATCGTTAATAGTTTAATAATATTTTTTATTTATTTAAGTTTCCAAATCCGCATCCGGATATCCACCGGATATTACAATTTTTAGAAGGATATCCGACACCCGGATATCCGAGAACCCCAAATCCGGATAAGGATAGTAAAATCATGGATCCGTCGGATAAGGATCCGGACCCGGATACCTCGAAATTTCCCGGATACCCGATCCGTCCCACCCCTAATAATATGTATGATATTTTATTTGTTACTTTTTAAATTATACATTTATTATGTATTGATCACTGGTTGTTTATTCTATATTTTATGTTAATTTCTTTAAGATTGAGCTTGGTAACCACATTATTAAAAAAATAATTTGTAAGATTTCATTTTTATTTATGTTGGTCAGAGTTTGATGAAACGTAACAAATTAACATCTTAAATGGATTTCCTTTCGTTGTCAAAAAAAAAAAATGGATTTCCTTTCTTTTTTGTTCTTATGAACTTTTTGCTATGTATTCTTGAAGTATATATTTTCAGGATGAGACTGTGTATTTTTTCACCAAACTTAAGTTATATTATTTATTTTTCTTTATTTTTATTGTTTATTTGTTATATTTTTTTATTTTTTTAAGAAATATTTGTTCGAATATTTATTAAACATTTCTTTGTTGTTTGCATCATTTTTTAAATTTCTCACTTTAAGCTTATTGACCTAAAATGGAAAGCAAATCTAGTGAGATTCACTTTTTTTCTCTTGGTTTTGACTTGATGAAACGTTAGAAAAAATAGGGTTGAGATTTATTAGTCGGGATCCAAATTCGATCTGAGATTCGTTTTATATCCGCTTCGTTAATAGAATATCTGGAGTGTTTGAATCAGAATTTGGAAAGTGAAATCATGTGTCTATCAAAAACGAATCTGAATTCGGAAATTTTGATATTTAGGTTTGGATATAAAAATATATTAAATTTTGAAATTTATTAATAATTATATTTGATATATTAATATTTATACATACATTTAGTTTTATAATATTGTGTTTTTATAGTATTATATTATAATTCTTGTATTATTTAATTTATGTATGATTTTAGAATTTTAGTACTTTAAAAATATTTTTTTATTTATTTTTAAAATTATTTTTATAGATCCAATTTTGAATATGCGATATCTGAATACCCGCAGATAATAGAATACCTCGATAGATATCTTGAATCCTGATATCTAAAATTACGGATCCGGATCTAGATACTAAATTCATCGATTTCGGATCCAAATACCTTAAATTTTCCGGATATCCATGTCTGTCTCGCCTATTAGAAAAAGCAACAGTATGGTAAATATAATTTTCTCCCTTTCGTTCTTATAGACTACTCTATTTATTTTGAAGTATTTTTAGTCATTATGTATTTTTTACTATTTGTATTCATTAAACTTTAAACTAAACTCAAGTTATACTATGTATCATCACTAAATTTTAATTGTTATATTTTTGTATCTTGTTATTTTTTTTCAAACTTATTGTTCTATATCATTTTTTCTAGGTTAACTTTTAAATTTGGTACTCATAAAGGAAAAACTTGCGCGATTCATGAATTTCCTATTTTTGTTGGTTTAAATATAATGAAATGTAATTTAAAAAACTTGTGAGATTCATTATTTGTTACATTGTCATAATAATATTACGGAGATTTTTTTTTGTTTCCAATTTCTTACAACCTTTTTAACCGTAACCCACCGTAGACAGAAATTAATAGCTGTATAATTTATGTTAGTATATGCTCCTTCCGTTTCATCAAAAAAAAAAATCAAAACCCGCACGCTAGTAACATTTTAAAACAGTGTATACTATCATCAATACTTTACAGACGGTTTCTTAACCGCTTTCATACTCTTACAGCTGAGTATTTCAACGTCGACGTTCTTTCGAATAACAGTTTTAAGGTTTAGAGTGAAGTTTTTCTATGAATTTCTTCTCTTTTTAACACTTTTATCATTATCGTCGTAGTGTTCTTCGTTATTTGTCTTTCCGTCGAGTTTCTTTCGTAATCGTCGAATCTTTTTTTATATTTAGTTGTTTTTTTTATATATATTTAGTTTAATATAATCGATAGGTGTTGTTGCAGAAGCGGAGAAAAATCAGATCAATAGTAGCCTTGGGAACAATCATAAAAAATATCTTATCTATGAACAGATGCGGCGTGGAAAGCTTCATTGCTAACAGCAGGCCTTGGTTGGACAATAGGAGATCGAGGAGAAATAGCGACGAGTTTTTCAACGGCAGTCACGGTGAGGTCGGCCCTGGTTGCTGAAGGGTTGGCAATGAGACAAGCGCTTAATGAAGCCTATATTCTTGGAGTTAAGAGGCTGGTCGTTGAATCAGACTCTTCGCAACTCATCAAGGCTCTCAATGGAGATGCTGTCCCCCTGGAATTGTATGGCATTGCAGCCGACATTCTTAATCTCGCTCTTAAGTTTGATGTTATTTTCTTTTGCTGGATCTTTAGAGATGATAACTCTGTGGCTGATTCATTAGCAAAGCAAGGACTTGTATTGTGTGATACCTTAATGGCAATCACCTAACTCTTTCAAGGCATTAATATCAGTTTGTGTTTCAAAAAAAAAAAATCGGTAGGTGTTCAAACAAAAAGAAAAGAATAATGCTTCACATATCATTGACGAAAATAAAAGTAGTGTTTCAAATGCGAAGCAAATACAAGAGGATGTAGACAAAGATACTCAAATTAAGCTAACACGAGAAAGCACACAACACATAAACCACACGAAAAGACCATTCTCACCAAATAACTACGTTACTTCATTATTCTTCAAGTAGGCAATCTAATTGTTTTTAGTGGCCATCATCACCATATACCAACCGATCATATCTGGATCAGAGAGGAGGGGATTTGTCGCTGAAGAACCGAGCAAGAACCTTGTCTTCAAGAACTTTTAAAGCCTCAACAGAGTTTATGCACACAGGTGTTTTGTATTGAGTTATAGAAGAACCTCGGGAGACAAAAAACTGCATGAGAGAATGGAACGTTCCTTGTTGCACAATCCTTACTTCTAGAGCTCCAATCGGTCCATCTTTTCTCCTAAGGCTTCTATAAATACCACTCAGTGATTCCTCCATGACACAACAGTACTCCACCAACACCTTGTTATCAAGTTGTAAAACATTGGTGCCATTGTTGACTTTGGCTTTGAGTTCCAAGTAAAAAACATAGTGACCCGGTACAGTGGAAATGTCACCATAGCATGTGAAGCCTGTCAACATTAAATCCGAAGATTCGAGAACAACTGTCGCACGAGACAACGCCTTTAAAACATCTTCTTCAGTTGTTGGCTCTATATAGACGCATAAAACCGTGTTTTTCTACGTACAAATCTGAACTGTGGTGTGTTATTGTAAAACCCAGTGACCTGTAAAACATCTCCCACTCTACATCTGTGTAAACCTAGAAAACAACATCCAAATATTATAATAACATTGGTTAAAACAAAAACAATTGATAGTTAAAAGACAAATCTCATAATTAGCACTTACAGAGAAAAGGCTTCAAAATACTAGTATTAGTCAATAAAAACTGTAAATTACCTAGCATTCTAAACCTTAATCATAGCCCATCCTCTTACTATTAAATTCTAAACTCTACTCACAAAACTCAAAAAAAAAAAACAAATCTTAGTTAATGCTATTTAATGATTTTTATGTGCTTTTTTGAGCAAAAAATTGGTTTAATATCCGAATATATTTCTCTTAATTAATAAGTACAATTGTTTAACCAAAATAAATAAATGAATAAGTACAATTCAATGGGGAAATACCTGAATGGTTTGTGACCAAGGGCTCATAGTAGCCACCTAACTTCACATCCACAAGATCAACAATGTCGCCTGCGGTTTCTCCATCGGCATCAACATCTATGAACTCGAAATATGACATGTTGGGTAGGAATGTGTATGACACATGTTGTGGTTTGCTTAGAGGATTCACATTTATTCCGAAAAATGTTTCAGAAGATCCATAAATATTGGAAACTAGAGGCAGTTTATTAGAGTAGAACTCTAGTGTTGGGATGTACTGAGCCATAATTTTTGTAACAATAGCTTCAATGCATTTAGTTTTGGGCCAAAGTCGTGAAACTATACCTTGCCAAGACTTTTGTCCACTCTTTTTCGATTAAATCTGCCAGTTCAGGATTTGGTTTCCCAAGGATAATAGAGACAGAGTCTCTACAACTAATGTCAGTGATCCACTCGCTGAGATGACCGAACCTGATATTGTTAGCCAATTCTTTCCAGTAATTTTCAAGAAAATGGATAACTTGAACCAAGATAGATGCGAAAAGAGCACCAACACTTACAACCTCGTCTCTCTGGACAAGACCACAGAGAAGTTGACAGTACATACTCTGTTTCGCATCCGTACACAGTTTGATCTCGTCGGAACCTGTATTATTTTTTCCATGGCTCCTATAATATTTGTTCTTCATGAAGATGGTTATGGCCGGAGCAAGAGGCAAACAACATGGAGTTGTGGATATAGGCTGAGTGAACATAAAGATCATCACCTTTCCTTGGTTATAACCATCGACATGCCTTTTAAAATCAACCCAAAAAAAGAAGATATCAATCTATCTTCAGACATGAAAGCGTCAGTTTCGTAAAAGAAAGAAGCATGTAGAAACTAATTACTTGGACATAATGAGCGAGCTTATGGCACGGCCTAATAGAATATCCTCTAAGTTGTCGTTTGCAGGAAATATCTTTTTATTCCCACCTGAAGTTCCAGTGCTAAACAACAACCATTAATTAAAACAATATTTATAACTCTTTGGTTCATCAAATATTTCATATATATGTTAACATGAAACTCTTGTAATTCAATATTAAGATGGTCAGATGGTGTATACCTTCGGAGAAACGCAGTGATGGGTTCGCCCGAAAGGATATCAGAGGGTTCTCCATTTGCGACACGATCGATATAAGGCTTAAGATCTTCGTAGCTGACAACAGGTACGTTCTTCTTGAACAGTTTTTTGTCGGAGCTCCCCTCGAGAAAACGGCTGAGGTACTCTGTGTTTGCGTTAGCTCTTAGTATCTTGGCCAATACATCATCTTGTATTTGCTTCGCATTTGAAGTTAGCTCTTCCAGAACAGAGAGATCTAAGCTTAGACTCATATTTTTTGTCTGAGTTCACCAACCCCATATCAGTGGTTTCTTTGTACCGATGCAAAAGTTTATAAAATGTCAAGCATAGAAAACGATTTGATTTTAAAACTATATTGTTTGGATCGATACGAACTAGTAGCGCTAGTTTAATATATAAACAGCTGGATATCTGCCAATAAGGGCATCTCCATCCCCACTCCATATTTTACTCCATTTATAGAGTAAATGGAGTAAAATATGGAGTGCAGATGGAAATGCTCTAAGTCAACACTCAGTTATCATCTTTTTTTATCCAAAGTTGAAACTATTGGCCAATAGCTAGAGAATGTAACTATAACATATCTGATTCCAAAAGATTTAAGACGCACCCTAGTGCAAGGCTACTCAGATGGAAACTCAATCTTGGCTCTTGAACAAAAGCAGGCAGGCAGGTATCATGGCAAGAACTTTATTAAGTAATTTTATGTAATTAATCAAACATATGATGTTTCAAAAAAAATTAAAATAAAAAAATAATCAAACATATGATATATTAAAGTAAAAAATATAGTGTTAACAAAATTCTTCAAAACTAGAAATGATTACTAAAATATAGATGATCCAACACTTACATATGGTGTTGCTTCCCTAATGCCTAATTGATTTTGAGTTAAAAGCATATATACTTTGCTAAATGATTTATATATAACTCGTACACTTAAATATGTTACCATTTTTTTGTTGACAGACAAAAAATGTTCGTTTATTTACTTTCCACACGGTTTGAAAATTACATTGCAACAGAACGGGGGGAAAGGCACCAAATTACACACACACTTAACCACACAACCAGGCTGCACACAACACAGTTTAATCCACGCAAAACCCACCACTCTCACAAAATAACTTCGTTACTTCATTATCATCATCATATCCAAACAAGTCATATCTGGATCAAACAGGAGGGGGAGGAGATTTATCGCTGAAGAACCGAGCAAGAACCTTATCTTCAAGAACCTTCAAAGCCTCAGCAGAGTTTATGCATATAGGTGTCTTGTATTGAGATATAGAGGAACCTCGGGAGACAAAAAACTCCATGAGAAAATCAAACGTTCCTTGTTGCACAATCCTTACCTCTAGAGCTCCCATGGGTCCATCTTTTCTCCTAAGGCTTCTATAAAAAGTACTCAATGATTCCTCCATAACACAACAATATTCCACCAATACCTTGTCATCAAGTGGTAGAACGTTGTTGTCATTGTTGACTTTGGCTTTGAGTTCCAAGTAAAAGACGTAGTGTCCTGGTACAGTGGAGATGTCACCATAGCATGTGAAGCCTGTCAAAATCAAATCCGAAGATTCAAGAACGACCGTGGCAAGAGCCAACGCCTTTAAAATATCTTCTTCAGTCGTTGGCTCTAGATAGACGCATAAAACCGTATTTTTCCTACGGGCGTATCTGAATTGTGGTGTGTTATTGTAAAATCCAGTGACCTGTAAAACATCTCCCACTCTACATCTGTGTAAACCTTTAAAACAATAAAATATTATAATAACATTAGTTAAAAATTACAATTTATTTAGACGTGGTTAACAACAAGTACAATTAAGAGGGGCTCTACCGGAATAATTTGTGACCAAGGGCTCATAGTAGCGACCTAATTTCACATCTACAAGATCAACAATCTCACCGGTGGTTCCTCCTTCGACATCAACATCTATGAACTTGAAATATGACATGTTGGGTAGAATTACACATGTTGTGGTTTGCTTAGAGGATTCAAATTTATCCCAAAAAAAGTTTCAGAGGATGAATAAATTTTGGATACTAGAGGCAGTTTATTAGAGTAGAACTCCAGTACTGGGATGTACTGAGCCATGGTTCCTGTAACAACAGCTTCAGTGCATTTGGTTTTGGGCCAAAGTCGGGTAATGATACCTTGCCAAGACTTTTTTCCGCACTCGTTTTCGATTAAATCTGCTAGTTCAGGATTTGGCTCTCCAAGGATGGTAGAGACAGAGTCTCTACAACTAAGGTCGGTGATCCACTCGCTGACATGACCGGACCTGATGTTACTAGACAACTCTTTCCAGTAATATTCAAGAAAGTGGATTACTCGAACCAAGACAGAAGCGAACAGAGCACCAACACTTACAACCTCCTCTCTCTGGACAAGACCACATAGAAGTTGACAGTATGTACTCTGTTTCGTATCCGTACACAGCATGATCTCGTTTGGGATTGTACTATTTGTTCCCGAGCTCCCAATTTTTTTGCTCTTTAATATGAGCGTAATAACCGAACCAAGAGCAACCCACAAGGAGTTGTGGATAACGGCTTAGTGAACATAAAGTTCATTGTTTTTCCTTGCTTATAACCATCGACATGCCTTTAAAACAAACCAAAAAAAAAGACATCATCAATACATCTTTGTTAATTTCATAAGAGAAAGAAGCATGTAAATATTAGTTACTTGGACATAATGACAGAGCTTAGAGCAAAGCTGAATCGTCTTTTCTCAAAGTAGATGTTGGTCGCAGGAAATATCTTTTGATTCCCACTTGAAGTTCCAGAGCTAAACAACCATTAATTACAACAATCTATGATCCAACAAATCTCTTCATATATAAAATAAGAAACTCTTTATTATTCAATATTTAGATGGAGGTGTATACCTTTTGATAAACGCGGTAATGGGTTCACCCGACAGTATATCCAAGGGCTCTCCGTTTGCGACACGGTCTATATAAGGCTTAACATCTTCATAGCTCGCCACCGGTACGTTCTTCTTGAACAGCTCTTTGTCCGAGCTCCCCTCGAGAAAACGGCTGAGGTACTCTGTGTTTGCGTTAGCTTTGAGTATCTTGTCCAATACATTATCTTTGCTATATTAACAAGAATCGTTATGAATATGTTGAGCAAAAGAATTGGAAGAAGGTTACTTATGAGTACTTAATCAAGCCGTCCCAACCACAAGTAGCGACTTTACTCTGTTCCAGAGGATGCCACTCGGCTCCGATGCATATTCCATCGTGACACTTTTAAGAGTCCTGAAGACGTTTCAGCTCTTCTTCCAATCCCAAAAACAGCACTTACACTCACTGACATTACAAAACCTCCCTTCATAGTCTTTCTCCTCCTTCTTGCCATGGAAAGTGCTCTTGTCAGGCATAATGCTCTCCTTTAACTTCTCCTTGTTGTCCTATCTCTTCCTTCTTCTTGGCTTGCTCCTCTGCATACATACTTCTTCTGCTCCTCCATCAACTCTCCCTTGAGAACAACCTCCTTTATCCTCGATATTACAGTTGATCAAATTTTATAACTGGTTTAGTGTAAACCGTGTACTTAACCGATTCTGGTAAACCCTCTGTATGCATAATCAAGAGTAACAAACTCTGTAACAGAATAACAAACTCTAACAGAATAACAGAACATTTTTCATTACACATTTCATCTTCTTCAACGTTTTTAACATGGTATTAGAGCGTGGAGCTCAAACTCAGCTTTCGAAGCCACGTGTCAGTCGACGGATTCTCAGTCTCCGTCTCAAGCTCCACGCTATGCAACCCCGTCTCTCGCGTAGGGATGTGCGGGGGTTTAGATCGGAGCCCAGAGCTGGTCAAAGGTTGGGTTGAAAACGCCGGCGTTTTTGGGTCGGATTCGATTTCGATTGGTTCACGTTAGCTAGTGTGAGAGCTAGTTCAATATACGAAGGCGGTGAAGATTCCGGCGAGGAGGAAACGATTTCTCCGTCGTGGGATTGAATCAGATCTATCTCGCGCGCGCGCGATTGCAATTTGTGTGAAACTTGAAAGATAACGCCGAACTTTTTTTTATCTTTTCACATTTACCCCGTTAGTTTATTTGTTTGAAATTTACACCCCGATTGACTTACACGATAGTCAAACCGAGTAAAACCGAAAGGAACCGAAAGCAAAATTTAAGGTCACTTCTGCTGAGCTGACGGTGGCGATATGTAACACATGTCTATATGCAGAGACGTATAGGTGTTTCTTCTTCTCCTCGTTCATTGAGAGCAATCATTTTTTTTTAATAGACTCAAGAATTGTTATTCTACAAAAATCTGAAAACATTTCTACAGAAATGTAAACGTAATTCAGTTTATTTGGTCTCGTTAGGGATTCATCATCATTACATCCAAATATTGCATCTTTGTCAACACATTCAACGTTTGTTCGACTATACAAATACTTACAAAATTACAAAACAAAAAAAAAATACATTAAATATGAAGAATTTATAAGCTGTTTTCATATACTGTTTAAAAGTGTATGTAAATACACGCTGATAAAAAAATATATATATATATACACGCTGATGTATGCTTCTAGGCTTGTAGCACAGAGGTCGTTGTTTGATAATTTTGGATGGATATGAATTACTCCAATGAAATTATGCATTGGTTCTAAGGATATGTATCATCCAATCAAGAAATTTATATTTAATCATTGACTCATGCTTGCTTACATAATCGAACTCAGAAACTACATTATAAATAATTTAAAGAACGTATACATTTTCATAAAGTACTCTAAAATATTGCATTAACACTAGTGTAGTGTAGTAGACTAAAGATTCGGACTTTGCCTAATACTGCTTCGTCAATAGATGATATTCCTTATTCTCTCTTCTATCCTTGATGGATCAATGCCGTTCCAATATATCATAGCCTGCAAATATTCATTTAGGCAATCACGTATACATACATGCATAATCAAAGTGAATCTAAAACTATATTACACATGCGTGACACGGAAAACATGTGGATGTTTTTCTTATATACCTGGCCTACGATTGTATAAATGATCATCCTATCATTCAAGTTCTGAAGATTAGCATTCATAACTTGAGCTCCTTCTTCTTCAAAAACACTTATAAGCTCGTGTAGCATTACTCTTTTCATGTTCATATCCATAATCAGATTCATTTCAATGGTCGAGTCCCTCGAATAAATATTGAGTTTCGGTAGAAGAGACGACGACCCGTCAGATTGATTCCCCATTGCTCCTAACAAACTCATTTTCTTTTCCCTCAGATAATTTACCTTCTCTTTCAGTTGGATCATGTATGATGTCGCTTGATCTATCAGTTGAGGCACTGGTAACTGTTACAGCCAATAAAAATGATTAAAATAATCCTAAGTTAATTACTTTCATGTTTTTATTTTTGCATGAATCTTGTGATGATCAATATATAAGTAAGACGTGAAAAGAGCCTATAAGTGAAACAAATTGTTTTTTGTCTGCATTATATATAATACTTTTGGGTACATAGGTTTTATTTTGCATGAAACGATTAGAAAACCAAAAATTAAAAATCATTGATTATAAATTGAGGTGTGTAGATGATTTTGGTTGTAAGGGCGCGCTTAGAGGGTCATATTTTGTGACAATGCATACATCTAACACTAATTGTTTAGTTCTGCTTTGTTGACATATATAAGTACATTAGAGAAATAGAAACATACCCTATGAGTAGGAGATACATGAGAAGAGAGTATAATGAAGAGATGTTTCATGCGCGTTCGTCGCTCTTTCTCTCTGAGGTTTCGTTGTTTCCTTGGCGACATTGAGCTTCCTTTTCTTATGTCTCTATCACTCTCCTTCTCCTATATTCTTTTGTGATTTAGAAGATTTTAGGTTACTATGTTTTCTCTCTTTTCAAATCCATCTCATCACTCTATTTATAGAGAGGGAGCAACAGATCAGAGTCACAAATCTCAAATTTGATAGAAAGAGCTTGCGTATTTGGACAACATCTCTTTTCAAAAAAAAGTCATAGCTTTTCTGATTGCGTCCGGGAGCTTACACACTAAATAATGTGCTTGTTTTTTTCCTACCGAGTAAATTTGATATTTAATTTTCATTCTAAAGAGTTTGAGATCGATACTAAAGTTTCAATAATAGAATATTTATTACAAAAGGATTAGTATAGATTATTTATTACAACAAGAATTAGTTGGTATGGTCCGTTGGACACTGTTCTAGAGTGTTCAGAGATTCTAATTCCAATATATATATATATATATATATATATATATATATATATATATATATATATATATATATATATATATATATATATATATATATATATATATATATATATATATATATATATATATATATATATATATATATATATATATATATATATATATATATATATATATATATATATATATATATATATATATATATATATATATATATATATATATATATATATATATATATATATATATATATATATATATATATATATATATATATATATATATATATATATATATATATATATATATATATATATATATATATATATATATATATATATATATATATATATATATATATATATATATATATATATATATATATATATATATATATATATATATATATATATATATATATATATATATATATATATATATATATATATATATATATATATATATATATATATATATATATATATATATATATATATATATATATATATATATATATATATATATATATATATATATATATATATATATATATATATATATATATATATATATATATATATATATATATATATATATATATATATATATATATATATATATATATATATATATATATATATATATATATATATATATATATATATATATATATATATATATATATATATATATATATATATATATATATATATATATATATATATATATATATATATATATATATATATATATATATATATATATATATATATATATATATATATATATATATATATATATATATATATATATATACACGCTGATGTATGCTTCTAGGCTTGTAGCACAGAGGTCGTTGTTTGATAATTTTGGATGGATATGAATTACTCCAATGAAATTATGCATTGGTTCTAAGGATATGTATCATCCAATCAAGAAATTTATATTTAATCATTGACTCATGCTTGCTTACATAATCGAACTCAGAAACTACATTATAAATAATTTAAAGAACGTATACATTTTCATAAAGTACTCTAAAATATTGCATTAACACTAGTGTAGTGTAGTAGACTAAAGATTCGGACTTTGCCTAATACTGCTTCGTCAATAGATGATATTCCTTATTCTCTCTTCTATCCTTGATGGATCAATGCCGTTCCAATATATCATAGCCTGCAAATATTCATTTAGGCAATCACGTATACATACATGCATAATCAAAGTGAATCTAAAACTATATTACACATGCGTGACACGGAAAACATGTGGATGTTTTTCTTATATACCTGGCCTACGATTGTATAAATGATCATCCTATCATTCAAGTTCTGAAGATTAGCATTCATAACTTGAGCTCCTTCTTCTTCAAAAACACTTATAAGCTCGTGTAGCATTACTCTTTTCATGTTCATATCCATAATCAGATTCATTTCAATGGTCGAGTCCCTCGAATAAATATTGAGTTTCGGTAGAAGAGACGACGACCCGTCAGATTGATTCCCCATTGCTCCTAACAAACTCATTTTCTTTTCCCTCAGATAATTTACCTTCTCTTTCAGTTGGATCATGTATGATGTCGCTTGATCTATCAGTTGAGGCACTGGTAACTGTTACAGCCAATAAAAATGATTAAAATAATCCTAAGTTAATTACTTTCATGTTTTTATTTTTGCATGAATCTTGTGATGATCAATATATAAGTAAGACGTGAAAAGAGCCTATAAGTGAAACAAATTGTTTTTTGTCTGCATTATATATAATACTTTTGGGTACATAGGTTTTATTTTGCATGAAACGATTAGAAAACCAAAAATTAAAAATCATTGATTATAAATTGAGGTGTGTAGATGATTTTGGTTGTAAGGGCGCGCTTAGAGGGTCATATTTTGTGACAATGCATACATCTAACACTAATTGTTTAGTTCTGCTTTGTTGACATATATAAGTACATTAGAGAAATAGAAACATACCCTTTTTTGAAAAAAAAAATAGAAACATACCCTATGAGTAGGAGATACATGAGAAGAGAGTATAATGAAGAGATGTTTCATGCGCGTTCGTCGCTCTTTCTCTCTGAGGTTTCGTTGTTTCCTTGGCGACATTGAGCTTCCTTTTCTTATGTCTCTATCACTCTCCTTCTCCTATATTCTTTTGTGATTTAGAAGATTTTAGGTTACTATGTTTTCTCTCTTTTCAAATCCATCTCATCACTCTATTTATAGAGAGGGAGCAACAGATCAGAGTCACAAATCTCAAATTTGATAGAAAGAGCTTGCGTATTTGGACAACATCTCTTTCCAAAAAAAAGTCATAGCTTTTCTGATTGCGTCCGGGAGCTTACACACTAAATAATGTGCTTGTTTTTTTCCTACCGAGTAAATTTGATATTTAATTTTCATTCTAAAGAGTTTGAGATCGATACTAAAGTTTCAATAATAGAATATTTATTACAAAAAGGATTAGTATAGATTATTTATTACAACAAGAATTAGTTGGTATGGTCCGTTGGACACTGTTCTAGAGTGTTCAGAGATTCTAATTCCATAGTATAATACTCCCTCTATTCCTAAAAACATGTTCTAGAGTGTGAAAATGTTTTAACATTTTCACACTTTTTAATAAAACATATTAAAATTTACCTATAAATGTATAGTTTTTTGTAGTTTTATATTTATTATATTTTTAAACCAATAAGATTTTTAAAAAATGCAATTAATATTCTTGAATTTCACAATTTCTCATTATTAATTGACAAAAATTGTATTGGAGATATAAAATATGTATTTTTTTAAAAACAGAAGTTTTCTATAGAATATGAATCTTTTAGAAATGGAGAAAATATATATTATTATTATTATTATTTTCGGATAAGTCCAGTTATCGTCTGCTGGAGATTAGGTAGGGTGTGTAGAAAATTCTTATCAAAGACCATTTCAATGGCATAATAGTCAGATATGATGACAAAATAAACAAAATTCCTTACAAAAGTACTATGTTTTTTTAAATCGCCGAGTAAACTGTATAATTGCCGATATAAAGGGACCACTGACGTACCAATTCCATGTTCATCAATTTAATAAGGTGCACATGTTTATCAAATCACGGGTCACAAAAAAAAAAGCTAAGATGATTCAACAAGCTAGCATCAGTCAACATACAGGGAAAGGACACAATTATACAACCCATTCCCTACAAACATCAAAGGACTAGAACACGTTGCACAAATTCCAAAAAGAACTTGAACAGTTTTTGGCCGTTTTGCCGACTTTTTTCACCGATATGTAGTTTTTTTTTCCTTCTAAAATAGTCGTTTTTTTATAAAGTCTTGAACGTCTGCATGGAACGATCTAAACGTTCACGGGAGATGAATACGTACGAAGGTTATCTTGGACACGCTCATGCATGTATATATCCAACGATCGAATACGGCTGCTTGAGCTGATCGGCCAGATCGATATGGGACTGGAACGGCTTAGCAACGTTTGCGTTTCTGGCAGCGAAAAAAGAAAGAAGGTTTAGACTTATCTTCTATTATTATAAAGAATGGTTCTTTCACTTTTCCTTGCGCCACATGTGCATCCATGTCAGAAAGTCATTGCACGAGAGGACGACACGTGTCCGCCGGTTGAAACTCACCGTTTCATCAATTTTTTGACTAATCGTCTTCATCAACTTAACGACTTTTAGGGTTCATTCACATCTTTCGCCAATGGATTCGACATGGTGGATATCGCTCCTCCCCGCTTGCTTGGTGTTCAAAACTCTAGAAATCCACAAAGGTTGAATCTTTGTATCCTTTTGTGTAGTTTATATATCCATTTTATTGACTCCATCAACATGAAGATCCAGAGTCGCATACGAGCAGTTTTTATAAATCTTATCCCCATTCGAAAGGGTTTTCCGGCGATGAATGCTCTCCGGCCTTAAAAGGTTTGTAAGTTTTCATGTGTTTCAAGAACTGCCTTATTTGACATTTTGGTCGAACGAGTTTGTATTTCTTGTTGTTTCCAAGTAACTTTTTTGTTCACAAATACTTCTTTACTTAAAATTTAAAGTGGGTTTCTTACAGGGCCTCGAGGGCCTGCTTAGAGTTATCCTCAAACAGAGAGAAACGATTAACATATCTAAAAAGAGAGAATCAAATTGCAAAGAGAAAAGATAGATGTCAGCCGATTCCATGGAGATCGAGATGCAGATTGTTAATTGCTGCCACCATCAGGCTGAATCCGATTCAAAGATCACTGTTTGAGCTGAAGCGCGATCGCATGTTCCATCATTATCGCCGCCAATCCCTCCGCCACAAGGGTGATCGAGCGAAAGATAAAATCAACGGAGAGAGGAATCTCTCATTTTGGTTAACCGAAGCTCCACCCCAATCCCACGGTATTGTGTTCATTGCTCCACGCTGCATCCGATCGACAGAGGGCCACCGAGTCGCCGATCTTCCCGGGTTACGCTTTGGGGGTATAGTACTACTTGAGCCAACTTCCACTCTTTAGCATCAATGATAGCTTTTGATATTACCTCTTGAGTGTGAAGTGGCGCTGTTGAAAGATCTTAAGGTTTCTTGTTGTCCGTGAGCGAAATAACCCAAGGGATCAAGGGGCACATTAAGTCCAAGGTGGGAGTGGTGGCTTTCAATGCCAATCGCCAGCCCTCATTAAATGAGTTAATGAGCAAAGGGCCATTTATTACAGTAATAGCTCCCAAACCTTTTGGCAAAAGGACGGTGGAAGAATAAATGGAGGATAGACTCTCGAGCCCCACGGGAATGCAATTAGAGTAGGTAGTATATGTCTTGCCATTAAGATCTCACCCACCGGGATTGCTCTATGTTTAATTTTCCGGATAAGCAGCTTCAGCTTGGGAGATATGGGCACTTTCCGGACATCGTCAATCCACTCTTGTGCTGGTTGGAGGGTTCTAGAAGCGCCGGGTTTATTTTTCTCGGCTGCATAGAGCTGTTTTGGTGGAATACTCGATTTATGGTTAGCCGCGTTTATCCTTTCCTCCCCATTTACTTCGGTTTGATGGTCATGATCTCTCCTGCCAGCATAGGGAATAATCCTTCTATCTTCTCAACATCCCATTCTCGGAGTTTTCTCAAGCTTCAGCGACCTTTGCCTCTCGACTGTCTTCCGGAGCTGGTCCCATGGACACCTTTGCACAGCTTGAAGATAGCCATGGTTTCTCCAGATCTTCGTCTCCTGGCCATCTCCAACTACCCATCCCAAATGTTCCTTAATGAGGTCTCTTCCTATCAAAAAGTCAAAAGATAATATATATTTTAGTAACATATGGAATCAAATAAGTTCTTTTAAACTTTATACATATATTACCATAAATTACAAACTGGAATGCTATCAAATTATGGATGGAAGTTGTTTTTAAAAAAAAACATATACTACAAGACATGTTAGCCGCAGAGAAATAAAAGAATAAAAAACATATACTACAAGACATGTTAGCCGCAAAGAAATAAAAGAACCTCATTTGTCTTAAGATTTGAGAGGTTTGTGAGAATGTGTTGTCTTTATCTTATTGCTTATACCACTATATATAGTGGTTCATCAAGGTGGAGTCAAAGGGAGAATTGATTACAAATATACTCTACATAATGACATGGTCAAATTCATAAAGACTAAGGTTGAATGGGTCTTCCATGTGTGTGCGGATGTAAACCTCCAATGGACTCTAGTCTTGAACTGTATGGTCTAGGTTATGGACCATCCACTTCATGATTCATAACACTCCCCTTGGATGCCATAACCATATAGGACTTGTAACATGCTAATGTTGCCTCATTAAAACCTTATTAGGACCCATTGGGATAAAACCATAGTTAAGGAAAAAAGTACAACACACATTACTCCCGATTTGAACATCATTGAAGGTCCTTGAGTTATGCATGCCAATCTGCATGAGCTTCTGAATGTCTTTGTAAGCAATGACTTGGTGAAGAGGTCGGCTCATTTCGCTAGACAAATCATGGGATATCGACCTTTCCACTTTCGCAACTCATGGATAAAGAAGAACTTGGGTAGTATATGTTTGGTTCGGTCACCTTTATATACCGTCCTTGAGTTGGCAATGCAGGCCGCGTTGTCCTCATATCATGGTCGGACCATTGTCCTCGACCATACCACTATCCGGATGTGTTGGGTCATAGACCTCACCATACACACTCACGACTTGCCTCATGCATGGCTAAGATTTCGAGTGATTAGATGAAGTGGTGCTATGGTTTGTTTCATGGATCGCCATGAAATAGCGGTACCACCATGAGTGAACACATAACCGGTTTGGGTGACCATGGTGTGGATCGGATAAGTAGCCTGCGCCACCAAATCATCTTTGGTTTCATGGTATTTGGTGAACCTTAATAAACCTGCGTAGGATATGTTTAATTCGTTCGGTGCCTTTGGGTGGACAAGAACTAAATCTTGATAGGAGGTTCACGGCAAAACATATATCCGTTCTAGTGTGGCTAGCCAAATACATTAATGCTCTTATGGCGAGGTATGAACATACGGACCCGTGACATCCTCATCGTCCTTAGGACCGAATGGGTCCGTGTCCAAATCAAGGGACCTCACGACCATTGGGCTGGTCAATGGGTGAGCGGTCCATATAAATCTCTTAAGTACTTTTTCAGTATATGCCATTTGATGCACAAGGATTCCTCCTTTCATGTACTCAATTGCAACCCCAAACAGACTTTGGTTTTACTCAGTCTTTCATTTCAAACTCTTTCTTGAGATATTCAACCTGTTTGGCGATTTCCCGAGGTTCCAATGATGTTCAAATCATCAACATACCTTCTATGATAACAAATCCATTGTTTGCAAACTTCTTTATAAAGATACATGGACTGATAGGTCGGTTCTTATAGCCTTCTTTGGCAAGGTATTCGCTTAACGATTATACCACATTCGACCACTTTGCTTAAGTCCATATAAGGATTTGTTCACCTTATGCGGTGTTCTTCTCGAACCTTTGTTAGCTTTAAGCTCAATACCCTCTGGTAATCTCATATATATTTCATTATCCATTGGACCATAAAGGTATGCAGTTACAACATCCATCAACATATCCAAATTTTCTTTTATGGCCAGACTTATTAAAAATCGAAATGTAGTTGCATCCACCAGGGAAGTATGTCTCCTCATAATCGATGCCCGGTCTTTGTGAGAATCCTTGGCTACAAACCGTGCTGTATCTTACAATTGAACCATGTTCATTTCTCTTCCTCACAAAGACCCACTTATATCCCACTAGATTAATATTAGAGGTGTCAAGATAATCGATCTAAAGACATTCCTTTTCTTTAATGATTCTAACTTCCGTTTATGGCTTCTTTCCATTTGAGCCAATCAGATCTTTGAGTGCACTCTAGAGATAGGCGTGGGTTCATGATCCTCATTTAAGTCCATCAGATCAAGGGCTACTTTATAAGCAAATATATCATCGATGTCGACATCTTTTCGGTTCCATCTTGTCCTGCATATAAGATAATTAATTAAGATCTCATCATTAGCACCTTCAGTACCATGAGGCTCGGCCCCGAAGTCTCATTGGTTGGTACCTAGGCATGGTCATTTCGGCCTTGTTCGGACAATCTATGACCCTTTCTTTTGACCTTTCATTTCCAGGTCCTTTATCTTTGGAACCAATTGGTCTACCACGCTTCAGACGTGCTTTAGACTCTCAGAACCACTTGATTGTGTCCATCATGGACATCAATACTTTTGGTGCATTACAAGCTGGTATATAGGACTTAGTCACTTTTCGGTCAGAAAGGAATCGTGCAATTGATTAGCTAGCTTTTGCAAATGAATTATTTTCGGACCTCTAAATAACATGATTGAGTCCGAGGATCTTGTCATGATAAGGATGTTTGATTCCATATTATTGCTTTGCCCAGCTTGTTATTCTCTCCCCCTAATGTTGGGTACTCGATTCATCAAAATGACAATCTGCATATCTGGCTTAAACAAATCTGTTGGCTCAAGATATTTAATAATGGTGGGAGAGTCAAATCCAACATATATTCTCATCCTCCTTTGAGGTCCCATCTTTGTTCTCTCGTGGTGGTGCAATAGGAACATACACGTAACATCCAAATGTTTTGATATGGGACACGCCTCATGACCGAGAGTAATTGGGATGGAGAATATTTGTGTTCACTTGGCCTTATGCGTATCAATTCAGCAGCATGTAATACCGCATGTCCCCAAGCTGATACTGGAAGCTTCGACCCCATGAGTAATGGTCGAGCTATGAGTTGGATTCTCTTAATGAAGGATTCGCCAATCCATTCTGTGTATATACATGCTACCGAGTGTTCCACACTTACCCCATGGACATACAAGAATCATTAAAAGCTTGGGAACTGAATTCATTAGCATTGTCAAGACGAATAGTTTAAGTGGAAAATCTGGAAATTGGGCTCTCAGCCTTATGATCCGGGCCAAGATCTAGCAAATGCCGTTTCTAGTGGATAATAAACAAACATGCGACCATCTGGTCGATGCATCAGTGAGGACCATAAAATATCGAAATGTCCCACAAGGTGGGTGTATTGGTCCACATATATCGCCTTGAATCCTTTCCAGAAAGTTTAATGTTTCCTTAACCACCTTTACAGGTGATGGCCTTATTATTAATTTCTCTTGTGAGCATGGAACACATGGGAAGCTTTTAGGGAGAATTTTCCTATCTTTCAAGGAATGGCCAGTTGAGTTCAAGAGTATTTTACGCATCATAGCCGAACCAGGATGACCGAGCCTGTCGTGCCATTGGTTAAAGGTTTCTCTGAACTCTTTAGTCATTGTGACATTAACCTCGATCAAGTTTATATGGGCACAATAAAGGCCCATAGATATAGCAGGGATAGTCTCTAGGACTTTCTTATGGCCTTGGGCATTTTCATAAATCAAAAGGAATTCTTTCTTTCCTCAGCCCTTAGTTTCAATATGTAGACCATTCATACGAATGTCTTTGAAACTTAGAAAATTTCTCTTTGATTTAGGAGAGTATAATGCATTAGAGATTTCTAGATGCGTGCCATTAGGCATCATTAAGTGGGCCTGGCCATGGCCTTCAATAAGACTGGTCGTGCCTGCTATAGTATTGATATTGGCACTCTTAGGGTGAGGTTAACAAAATATCTTTTGTTTTTAATATAGCTTGATCCACTATTTACCACTAGCATGTTCTTGTCTTCTTTCATTTCTGAAAATTAGACAAGGATCATCATCTTAGACATTTCTTAAGTATAAGAATGTTTTATTTGGCTTTGTTTAAATGTTCTTAAGAAGTTTAACTGGATATATAAAATCAAATTTATTTCATAGATAGAACTTTATTTCAAAGTAGTAGAACAAAAACATAAAGCCAAAGGGAAATGCAAAGACAAAAGCAACATGATGTCGAAATCTTAATTGGCCTCTTTAAGGCAATCTGAAGTCTCAAATCCAAGAAGGTCATCATTCTCATGGTCGAAATCATTCTCACCATCGTGATGGACCCAATGGGCCACATGGTTCTTTCCCTTTATGTTCTCCTAGTAGAGTTTAACAAGGTGCTGGGGAGTTCTGCATCGATTAGCCCAATGATTGGTCATCCCACACCGATGGCAAGGTGATTTGGTCGAGCCATGGGTTTTAAAGTCAGACTTATATCCACGGCCGGCTTGGTAACCTCGGCCTCGGCCCCGACCATGGCGTGGTCGTGTTTGATACCCACGGTCACGCCCTTGCCATTTTCCACGGCCTTTCACACGGCCATGGTTTGACTCTTTCTTTGGAGACTCATCTTTTGGCTCTATGGCCGCATGTGCCTCAGGTAATGCCTTAGCACCAGGAGGCCTCATCTCACTATTCCTCATGAGTAACTCATTGTTTTGCTTAGCTAGCAACAAACAAGAGATCAAATTTGCATAGGTGGAGAAACCTTTTTCTCGGTATTGTTGCTGAAGCAAAACATTGCTTGTGTGGAATGTAGAGAATGTCTTCTCTAACATGTCAGCATCAGTGATAGTCTCTCCACACAGTTTCAACTTTGAGACTTTATTGAATAGAGCCGAGTTATACTCATCCACGGACTTAAAGTCTTGGATCCTTAGTTCCTCCAATCATATAGGGCCTTTGGTAAGAGCACCGCCCTCGGTGATCATATCTGGATTTCAGTTCTGTCCAAAGTTCCGAGGATTCT
Source organism: Brassica carinata (assembly GCA_016771965.1). NCBI lineage: Eukaryota > Viridiplantae > Streptophyta > Magnoliopsida > Brassicales > Brassicaceae > Brassica > Brassica carinata. The sequence goes on from CM028694.1 coordinate 44,711,448, forward strand.
CAATAGTGAGGTATTGGTCTTTGAGACTTTCAGCAAGGTGATATGCATGATTAAGATCGCGATCAGTATCTATCCTTCTCAGATGACTCATTGCCATCAGTGATAAGCACCAAGGTTTTGGATTTCAAGATGATCTTGGTGTCAAGTGCCCATTGAAGGTAATTGTCTGAGAGAGAGGGCAGCATACTCAAGATTGTTGATTTTCGACATCTGAATCAAATAATCCATAAAGGGATAAGGATTCATAATAAGATGATCAATTCATGGATGCATGATCAATGGGGATTTTGAATGTTTGAAATGTTTTATATTTTTCAATCATCACTAATAAAATTCAATCATAAAAATTGATTTCAAGGTTGGTTTTATATCAAATTTTACCAAACACATATTTAAAAAAAAATTGATTTCAAGATTGATTAATAATAACAATGTGATCAAATGATAACTTTATAATCAAATGTTTTCAAAACTAGTATTTAAAATTTATTATATGATATACTAATTTTAAAAACTAGATTATAGTTTATAATATTTGAAATAAATATTTACTTTAGTCAAAGATTTTCATTTAAACAATCATAAAAGTTTTTTCAAAAAAATTTCAGTTTCAAAATCAGACATCAATGGTCAAAGATTTTCATTTAAAAAATCATAAAAGTTTTTCAAAAAAAATTTTCATTGATGGGTTTTAATATTTCATTTATTCTGATTTTGACTGATCACAAAGGATCAAAAACAATTTTGGCTTTAGGGTGATCATGATTGTTTTTGAATTTTGGATTTTGCTGGTTGTGAAACCAAGCAAGAGAAAGAGTTTGATGTGTGTAATGGCCGATTTTATTTGGCAAACATCACATCAGTTTGGATTGAGGATTTTGATGGGGTTTTTGATTAGGCCAGATTATACATTCATGTTTTCACATCTGGTAATTAGGCCAATCAAAGGATTGAATCAAGGATTTTTAATCTTTCATCAAATCCGGATTCATGGATGACAAAAGGAGAGAGGAGCAGCCGATTTTATGAATGGCTTTTAGCTAAGGGGATTTGCAATCTTTCAATAACTTTTGTTTATGATTCAAAAGGTTCTTAGAATCATGATTCATATAGATCATGGATTCAAGATTAATATTTGAGATGCTTTTAGATCTACATATTTTTTTCTTTTATAATATCTATAGATTTCTATTGTTTTATAAGTTTTAGGATTCATATAAAATTCAGATTCATATAGATCTTTATAATCAAAATTCAGATATGTGGTGTTCTTAGATTTTAGGATTAGATTATTTTACCTTTTCACCACAAGGATTCTGAATGGACCACCTTAAGAGAGAGAGGAAGATGATCCACAGATAGTGGAGAGAGGTGGAGAAGTGGTCATGGGGCTGGCCGGAGGAGAGGAGGTCACGGAGGAGAACTTGCTTTCAGTGGAGAGAGTTTAGATGTGATAGCGTGTTAAGATTTGAGAGAAGGTTTGTGAGAATGTGTTGTCTTATTTCTTATTGCTTACACCACTATATATAGTGGTTCATACAAGGTGGAGTCAAAGAAAAAAATTGATTACAAAGATACTCTACATAATGACATGATCAAACTCATAAAGACTAAGGTTGAATGGGTCTTCCATGTGGTTGGATGTAAATCTCTAATGGACTCTAATCTTGAACTTGTATGGTCTAGGTTATGGACCATCCACTTCATGATTCATAACAATTTGTATGTCGCCTTCGTCATCTGTATATATTTCGTCTAGTCGCTTACTTCTTTTCGCTAAGTGTTAGTTTTAGGCTTGGTGATTTTGCGCATGTTTTATTATTTATTTCCTCATACATTGATTTCCACACTTAAAAAATAAAATCCTAGACCACAAATTAATTTTGTAGTGTTGTTTAATTATAGAACCACCAATTATTTTTACAAAACAAAATATCGAAAAAAAATATCGCCTACTTTACACGAATTTATCGATTTGTCTTCATAAGTCATTTGCTGGCCATACACTTTTCAATGTGTTGTCGGACGTATCATTCATTCTTTGCTAATTTTGGTCACGAAATTATATAACAAAAATCCCTAATAAATGCTAGACAATGTTTACGGACAGCTTTAATAGCGGATCTCTCAAATATCTAGTTATTTTCCTTATCATCTATACTTAAGGAAGCTTGTCTTATTGAAATGGTTGATTCGATGTTCTAATACCAAAAATATGATACACAGAGGGAATTCTCGCAATCTTATTAACCAGTGTCAAACATACTCTTACGACTTTAAGAAAAATACTAGATCTCGACCCGCACAACCGTACGGGTTTTATTTTCAGTTTTATATACATATATATTTATTAGATCATTAATAGTGTATAATTTTAATTTTAATCATATATTTAAATATATATATAAAGCTATTTCAAATACAATAATATATAGTTTACATAATGTAAATAATCAACTGTTTAAACCGTCATATGTATTTGTTGCTTCTTATTATATATTTATTTAATTGTATTTGCATTTAGTTATTAAACATATTAATATGTGCATGAAAAACATATTTGAAAATTATTTTGTATTTAATTTATGTTGAATTTTACCCGTGCTTCAAAACTGGATTTCTTTTAGTAGTATTTTCTATGTTTATTCATTTTACACAATATATCTTGGAGATATTTTCCCCGAGTATTCTGGCTAGTAGCGGGGAAGGTGAAGATAGGATTCTCCAGCTGGTTTTAGCCAGTGAATCATTAAAACTTTGAATGTCTCGATGCCCAGCCCTCCGTCTTTTTACTTCACCATGGTATCCCATGTCCACGACATTTTCTAGTCTCGGGAGGCGTCCACCAGAATCTGGTGGCTGACTGGATTCTTCGACAGGGGACTGCGGGGTTTAAAGCACTGCATAGGGTGATTTGGTATGGCGGAGAGGCACTCTTGAGTAGTGTGAGTTTTCCAAGAGAGGTACCTTGTAGACCACCCGGCTGCTTCATTGTTTGATTTTATCTACAAACATGAACATATCACTCTTTTTCTCCCAAAGTGTTCAGGAATCCCAAGGTACTTCCCACTCCTCCTTCTTTCTCAATACCGAGTTCTTCTTTGATCTTTTCCTTGGCTTGTGGTGTTAGATTAGAAAGTGATCCACGATTTGAGCATTGATTTTGGCGGATGCTTCTTCATGGCTGGAGGATTTTCTTGAAATCTTGAGGCTCTTCGGTGTTTGTTCTCTGAAAACGAGTATCATCTCAAATAATAGGTGGTTAACCGAGGACTGTTTGTGGCTACTCGATGCCTTGCAGTGTGTTGTTCTCACGGGCGTTTCTGCAAAGGCGGACAGTACCTCAACTGCGAGAGGATGAAAATGTATGGAGACGGGGTCTCCACGTGGGATGCCTCTATGTGGTGTAACCACCCGGTCCGAATTCATTAACAAGATGCAGTATGTGCTGTCCTTATGCATTGCATGATCGGTTAGTCCAAAACCGCGTGGAAGCCTAGTCTCAATAGCCGACGATGAAATTCCACTCCAAGCGGTCATAAGCCTTGCTCATGTAGGTCTGAGCCATAGAGCGAGTGCAGAGGCCTCGAATGTTTTTAGAAAGTGCAGAGCCTGCGTGGGAGATTAAGATGTTGTGGTGATCGCTCCCGTGAACAAAAGCAGATTGGTTCTCGAGATCAAGTCGGGGAGGATCTGTTTCAGTCTATCGCAGCTAGCGATTTAGAATATTTTATAGTAGACATTGCAAAGTGCTATTGTTATAATCGAAACAAGCTTAGTTGTAGACTTAGGTATCAGTCGACATGTGTGGAATTAATGGTTCTCGGTAAGCTACGGATGTGAAGAAATGTTGTATCTCTTTAACAATATCCGCCCAATTGTTACCCAATTGCTTGGAAGAAACTTGCTGAAAATCCATCGGGCCAGGAGCCTTCCCGGATGTATTGCAAGTAGAGCCAAGTGGATTTCTTCAAGTTGGTATTGCAATGAGGTGTTGGTTTGGCCGGTTATCTTGGGGAGAAGGGCCTCATTAGCGATCTCGGTCTTTCACGGGACTTGACTTGAAGAGATTGTCGAAATACTCCATAATAACTTTAGAGATCCGTTGTCCGTGAAGATTGGTTCTCCCTCACAGTTTCTATCAGAGAAGTTGTTAATTGCCTTTCTTCCTTTAGTGATCTGTGGAAATATCCAGAATTTTATCAGAGGCTGAGCCATAAGTTTCGCTTCTTTGTTTCCGTAGGCCTCCTCCTCGAGATAAGCTTTTGTCAGGTCAGCGTTTAGTTTGGCTATGGTTTCACCTTCATTCCTATTGCTCGACATAGCTTTATCAGGCCTCCTTCCATTGCTCAATAAGGATTACGCATTTACGTTGTTGCTCTTTATTCCAAAGAATAATTGCTCTTGACCTGAGAAATCTTATAGTGGACGGTCTAGTCCAGCCTCCTTCCATGTCTTCACCAGTGACTTGACCTCAGGGTTGTCTTTCAGTCTTCGTCAAATCGGAAGATGCCTTTCCCTTTCTTCCTTGTGAAATCAAAGCATGTGAGTATAGGTTTGTGATCTGAACCTTCATACTTTAGATACTCGCATCGCTGAGTGGAAGGTATCGAACCATTGACTGTTTGCTAGCGTTCGGTCAAGTCTACATCTCACCACTTCCTCATTCGCACTCCTCTCCAGAGAAAATCTCCGTGTGTGGTAAATCGTAGAATCATTACGAAAGGAAGGTTCTGTAAGTGTATGATCTTTGGCTCAGTGCGACCTCCAACTTTCTCATGCTCGTTAACAATGTCGTTTAAGTCTCACGTGAGTATCCATGCCATGTCTCGGTGGTTGCCTCATTCGCAATTTTTTGCCGGTTGTCTTCAAGGCGGGTTTCCATAGACAAATGATGCCGGGAAAGTCTTGTTTTCATATTTCATTTCTGCATTGATAATGTTTTACAAGAGTCTTTAACATTAAGCTCTATCCCCTTCTTCCGAACAGAATGAGCCCTCCACTTCCATGCCCTTGGGGTGGTATCAGCGATGAGTTTTCATAGCATAGCGATTTACATTTACTGGAGGACAAACTTCGTTGGAATTTTTGTCTCCAGAGGAATAAGATATCGGGAGAGCTTCTTGTGCATCTCTATAAGTCGCTGGACTGTCATGGTATTCCCAACCCACGGCGGTTCCAGCTTATGATCTTTAAGGCTGGAGCTGGCAGATTGTGAAAATCCACCTTCTTCTTTGAAATCCGGTACAATCGAGAGATTTTGGTTGAGAGTTTGCTGTCGTGTCGTTTGCTTGTCCTGTTGGTTCTTTGCTCCTTGCTTTTACACCCTTGTGGAAGATGGCGGGGAGCTTTTCTCTTAGGAGATTCTCAGGCGTTCTTTCTTCTTTTAGTAGCTTTGTAGTGGTTGACTCGGTGGCGGTTGATTTTATTCAGTGGAGGTCTTCCAAGTCTTTTCTTGACTGGGATCCGCTCTTCCTCAGTTCTTGGCTCACTTGTTCCTATATCCACGAGTTTTGTAATCTTAGAAGAGCGGAATTCTGGTAGTGTTCCAAGTACTCTATACTCTCACTTTGGTTGCATCAGGGGAGTATGTTGATTGTATCTGCTGCTATGCTATTAGCATTTGCATCTACTTCTCCTGTTTCCTCAGCCAACCTAACGTTCTCTTCTTGCAGCATTTTCGTAGGATGCACAATTAGCATATTGGTTCGAGCTTCCTAATCTCTAATCTTGCAGCTTCCACAGGCTTCTTCATGTGTTGGGACTAGCGTTTCTCCCTTTCCTTGCCTCCTTTCCAGCGAGTTGAGCTCAGTAATGGGTCTATGGCCGAGATATAAGCAGAGGAGTTCCTGTCCTCGAGTGTGTTCTTCTCTCAGCGTCCACACTATTTGTGCTGTAGCTCCTCTCTTCTCGTGTTATACGAAGGTGACACTCTCCTTCCGTGTCTACACCATCGAGTTCTGAGCCACCGCGGCGTCATATCTTGGAGATAGGTGCTGGTGGCTATGATATGATTCTGCAATACATGGTATGACCGAGAGTGTTGGTGTCTCCCTTGGCTTTCACGGGATCGTCTTTCTCTTGGTGGCTCAAAATTTGCAGACTTTCTAGCATCACGCATAAAGCCATCCTGGTGTGCCTACTCTCCTTTGCCTGATGTGGATTATCCTGAGTGCGTTACGCCCTTGAAAACTCCTCATTCTTCCCCTCCGTTTGTATGTTACTTTTCTTATTGTTGTTGTCTTTTTGTTGAGGGTTTTGAGGGCAGTCTTCCTAACTGGTCCAGCATAAGACAGATCTTACAATGCTTTTCTAGTTTCTCGTGAGAGTGGCTATCACTTCATCACCATTGTCAAATTCTAGAGTGGAGCTAGTGATAAGTGGGAGGCCGTTAACCTTGAGTTGGTCGGGCTTTTGTAGGTGTTATCTCCCAATTCTCGACCAAACCAATATCTTCTCCAATCCCTCGAATTATAGTATCATCCGGTGAAGAGGGACTCCTTGTATTTCAATCAGAAAGGTATTAGCGAGGGAAAAGCCCGGTGACAAGCGTTGGCTCCCATCTCTGTATAATCAGCATCCACTTTGCAAAGTGGTAAGGTCTATATCAAGGACCATTTGTAGGTCATCGAGAGATTCAAGCTGGAACTGGAATTTGCCTTGTCCCAGGTCTGAACCAGTGGGTCTGCTTGCACTTCCGGTGGTCTGCAAGGAGCGGTATAAGGGACCACATCCTTTGAGCCTTTGGGTTAGTTACTCGTCCAATGAGTGTGAGCTCATGTTTCTTCCTCAGCTCTGAGGTGTCGAAAGTGGCAACTTTAACTCTTCCGCTCCTGGGAGGGGAGCTAAGTCTTGCAACTCCTTTCCCTTTTTCCGCATAGGAGAGTCTTCGAGACATTTCAGTCTACAGCATTTGCCGGGAGATGCTGAGAGGGTGTTGTTCCTTTGTAAGCTCTTTTGGGAGCGTTTAACTCTGAAAAGTTCAGTCTACAGAGTAGAAAGAGGGTTCTTGAAGGAGTAACCTCCTGAGATTCACTGTACCCAGAGAGGAGATACAAGAGTGTTAGGAGATGAATATAGATCCATTTGAGAAGGCTTACCGGCGGTGAGAGCTATCGGAACGGCGCCCGCCGACCCGAGTCGGGGGAAAGAACCCGGGGAAGTTTTCTCCTCGCCTTCTATGGACCGTTGGATACTTCCCAAAGCAGAAAGAATTTGAAAGTTATTCCAGAGATGCAGAGATTTAGCCAATCAGAAGGGGAGAGATATAGGAATAGCTGGCGGGTAATAACTCTGTGTTTAAAAAGTTTGTTGGGCAAAGACCTTTCTCGACACTAGGGGCAGGGAGAGAATCGTTTATGGATATTAAGTGTTTCCAAGTAACTAAGCTTTTTTTTTTGGAATCGGATTTGCAGGCCCACCATAAAGGTTGCCTTTTTCATTTACTTTCTGCACATTTTTGTTGAATCTATTTGTTAGTTGAGATGCAGAAGCTTCTGATTTAATTTATTTGTTGATGCGTTGAATGTCTGATTGAGATAACAAAATCGTCTTTACTTTTCCCTTTGCTATGAATTTGTGAGTGTGTGTGTGTTGAGATGCCTTTGATTTTGGTTTTGGCTTTATGTATTTTGTGTTGAAGAGGCTGGCACTTTGTCGGAGGAGTATCTATAAAATACAAGTTTAATTTAGGCTTCGATGATCAGCCTGCACAAGCAATCACTTCACGGACTATGGGTTGCAATCTTCAAGCGTCAACACTAAACACCCTACAAAACCAGACTTGAATTTTGATCTTCTATTCTGTTTTCTTCTTAAGTGGATGATATGCTCACTGTTGCTGATATGCTCAATTGCTATTTTCTTCCTCACAGACTATTATGTTTTCTTAAGTGGATGATATGCCCAACACTAAACACTAGCTTGGAAACTAACGACAGTTGCTGATATGCTCCGTTTAATTTCCTCAGTGATGGAATATCAGACACTTGATCTTATATATGCTCATTTTAAACATAACCACTCTTTGATGTCTGTGTGTTGTGGCAAATGAAATAAGAGTATGTTTTGATATCATGTGTATATTGCAGGGAGGTCTGGAAACTTATCCTCTTCATGCCTTGAGTTTGCAATCCATTTTCTTCATGGTCACAGCTCTTATCATGGTTGAGGCAAGGCTCAGCAGCTGCTCCTAAAGGATGAGGACTGTGGTGGCTCAAGCTGCAATTTTTCTTCTATGGCGTCAACGCAACAACTTTCTTCACAACCAGCAGTCAATAAAGGTCATAAGTTTGTTTAGAGTCATCAATCAGGTGTGTGACTGGCTTCCTGTTTTTTCTGTTGAGAGCACTGCTCTGTTTTGTACTGGCTTCCTGTTTTTCTTTATTTTTGCCATGGAGTTCAGTTAGATTAGGTTCTTACATTTGTAGTTTCATATTTCATTTTCAATGATATTAACATATTTTAGCCAAAAGAACAATAATATATAGTTTACATAATGTAAATAATCAACTGTTTAAACCGTCATATGTATTTGTTGCTTCTTATTATATATTTATTTAATTGTATTTGCATTTAGTTATTAAACATATTAATATGTGCATGAAAAACATATTTGAAAATTATTTTGTATTTAATTTATGTTGAATTTTTACCCGTACTTCAAAACTGGATTTCTTTTTAGTAGTATTTTCTATGTTTATTCATTTTACACAATATATTACTATTTATACATGTAGTATATTTAAGTCACTCTGTCATCATATTATATTTTTAACATAAATATTTTATATTTACGAAAATAAAATTTATTAATTTATTAATTTAAAATAATTTCATCATATTAAATTTAATATAATAAAAGATTAACATGATTGATTTTTATTATATAATAGATAAAAATAAGAGGTAATATTTATTTTTCATTTTATAAAAGACAACCGAATATATTAATGCATAATAATATTTCAAAACTAATTACGGAATTAGTTAAAATAATTACATATAATTTTGAAAATTATATCTTGTTGAGATTTCTTTAATAAATTTTTCGAAATTTTATAAATATATATATATATATTTAAATTTTAAATGGTGTTTCAAAAAAAAAATTAAATTTTAAATGAAAAGATATCAAAATATATTATGATTAAAGTAGTTCAAAGATTTTATATATTATTAGTCTTATTAAAGTACATTTAATAAAATTTGTTAAGAGAAGACCAATTTAAAAATCACACATAAAATGAAAGAATTTTTATTTTAAATGTTATAAATACTTACTGTATATATATTATTGCATAATAATAATTCATTTCTAGTTACAAAATTAGTGAAATATTTACATACATTTTTTGAAAATTAATACATTGTTAAAATATTTAGATCAACATATTAATTTTCTTTCAATTTTATTGATTTTAAGTATATAATTGATAAAAATAGGATAGAATATTTATTTTTCATTTTGTAAACGTTAACTGAATATATTAGTGTATTTTCAAAATTAATAACGAAATTAGTTATAATATTTACATATATTTTTTGAAAATTAAGTTCTGTTAAAATCTTTTTAAACAGATTGTTTTCGAAATTTTGATATATATATGATTTAAATATAAGTTGGATTCAATATATTGTTACTCTTGTTTATGAAATCCCTAAAATATTGGAAAATTATTATCTTTTATATAATATTAAGCTTATTAATAATTGAATAATATAATGTATTCCATTTAATATGAAAATTAATGATGATTGAAAATGTAATGTGACCAATTCTAGTAGATAGTCCATTTTATAAAAAATCACACATGAATGAGAAGTCATGACTTCTCTTTTAATATAATAGATTATCATAAAAACTCTTATAGTTATCTAACCAATTAAGATAATATATTTAACTATTTATATACAAATATTATTAAATTAAAAAGTGAACAATTGGTTTCATTTTAAGCTGCATTGGATCTTGTTAGTCAATAAAACCCCAAGTCTTCAATTGGCTTTTCTTTGTACTCTTCCGTAAATAGTATATGTGATTTATGTATACATATTCTTCATGTCATAAAATAATAATCATAATCACCTCATTTTTCGATTCCCCAACAAACATCTAGGATCTTGATTGGTTGAAACGCAGCGGTTGCGGTTGTGTGAGTTTACGGATGTGGGTGGCTACGGTTTCTAGCATTATTAAGTGATTCGTACAATTGGTACAGTGGTTAAAAATTGTTGCGTTTGCAAGATATTTATGACTGGTTGATTATGAGATACTAAATCGGTTTAATAATAAATTATCAATATGAACACATTTTAACATTATTAAAATATCAAAAATATACTACTAAGATAAAGTATAATAAATATTAATATAATAAAATTAATAACAATATTACATTTTTAGTTTAATTGAAAGTTATAATTTCAATAAAATTTATTTTGAAAATTTATATTAGAACTTTTAAAAGAATATTATATTTCATTTATATGTGTGTATATATATATTAATGTTTAAACATTATATTGAATTATTTTGGTGAAAGTTTCTATATAATATTAAAATATGTATTATTAATAATAATTTAATTTTAAAATTTAAAATTATATTTTAAAAATATTTTATATATTTATTTATCCACCAACAACCGTCCGTAACCGTAAACGCTAGCAGGAACCAACTTTTGATTTTACAACCGCAAAAGATGTGTTTGCAGATGGTAGCGGAAAAACCAGTGACAGCCTTATTTGAATATGAAGTCGACGTGGTTGATAAACAATTCATCATCATTATAGGCATCAATTTAATAAGTTCACCATGAATTTCAATGTAGATCGACTCATATACATTTTTTCGTTTACGCAACGGATTTTCATCCATCAGTCGAAAGTAAAGAAAGCCTCAAAACATCAAACATGGTATAGGAGGAGAAAATTTCGATCTTGTACTTAATACAATAATGGTACATCATTATTGCAGTGAAAAAACATCATTGATTATACGACCTTTTGTAGATATTCTGAAAAACTAGAATAAGAAGTTTTATAAGATTGCTTACCCAAAGCATCAAATGCCAAACACAAAAGTAAGAGATACTAGATTCGGATCCGCGTTTTGCAAGCGCGGATATTGTTCTATCGAATTTATATTTAGTGATATATTATAGAGTAACTCTTGGGTTCACTCCCTATGGTGAACCTTTTAGATTCACCAACCAATAATATTTGAATATTTGATATCTTTTGAAAAAGAAAACAAAATAATCAAGATTTTTCAAACTATATTATGTTTTTAAAATAAAAAGATAAAAATACTTAATAGTAACATTTACAAAAAAATAAATAAATTAATATTGTTAACGTCATCAGCATAATACTATATCCTAAACCCTAAATCCTAAACTTTTTGATAAATCATAAACCCTAAAGCATAAACATCAAACACTAAATCTTAATAACACTAAATCCTAAATCCTAATCGCTAAACCCTAAACTCTTGGGTAAACTATGAATCCTTGGATAAATCGTAAACTCTAGAGTTCATGGTTTACCCAAGGGTTTAGGGTTTAATGATTAGAATTTAGGGTTTAGTGCTATTAAGATTTAGGATTTAATGTTTATGGGTTTAATGTTTAAACCTTAAAATATAAACATTAAACATTAAACCTTAATAACACTAAACCCTAAATCCTAAACACTAAACCCTAAATCCTAATCGCTAAACCCTAAACCCTTGGGTAAACTATGAACCCTTGGATAAATCATAACTCTAGGGTTCATGGTTTATCCAAGGGTTTAGGGTTTAATGATTAGGATTTAGGGTTTAGTGTTATTAAGATTTAGAATTTAATGTTTATGTTTTGGGGTTTAGGATTTATGATTTAGGGTTTAGGGCGTCGTATTATGTTGACGACGTTATCAATATTAATTAATTTATTTGCAACTATTACTATATTTAATTTTTATCTTTTTATTTTAAAACATAATATAATTTGAAATATCTTTATTATTTTGTTTCCTTTTTTAAAAGATATCAAATATCAAATAGTCAAATACTATTGGTTGGTGAATCTAAAGATTTATCCTAGGGGGTGAACCCAAGAATTATTCTATATTATATATGTATAGAATATTTTTAGGTAATTGACTTCTATATAATAACTTTTTATAGAAATATTGAATTGTGATGTTGTTAAATAATATTTTGTACATGTTTTTCTGTGGACAAACTTTCAATGTTGTATGGTGTTTGTTTCTAATGTTAGATATTTTTTTGTAATTTATTATAGTAGATATAGAAATGTACTTTTGAATTCCTTTCACTAATTTTTATATAAATTATTTTATTAAACTATCTAACAAATAAGTATAATGTATTTATAAATAATTTTGTTGGTAAAAAATTTGACATTTTTGGAGCAAATATTGTATGGATTTACTTTTAAGATAATAAGTTTGGGAAAATTGTGAGATAGTTTAATATATTTTTTATAGTATATTATATAATTTCAAGTTATGAGATTGGATTATATAATTTAAATTTATTAAATTTTATGGATATTTTTTTGTTATATAATTATTTTTATAAAATAACATTAGAATATAATATACATTTGTTTTATATTTTTGACATATATATAATATAATTATACATTTATATATAATATAATTAGACATTTGTTTGTTAAAACATTTGTTTGTTAAATCAACGTTAATATAATGCAGGACTTTCACTTCAACTTTCCGAGACGTTTTGTATGGTTTGATATCGTTGAGCAAAGTGATCGATCGGCGGGTTTGAGGTAACCATAGCCATATGAGTCTAATTTTTTTTTTTTTTTGCGAGTGTAGAAGATATTAGTTGATGGACGACTATTTATAATGATGTGCTAATGTTTAGGTATAAATGATAGTGTGCTGAGGATATTTCAATTTTCATTTTTTAAAAATCAATAGCATATTCTGATAACCATATTCTGTTGAAGTTGTTATATGAAGTTAAGTTATGAAAAATTATGAATGTAGATGGATAGTTGAGTAATAGGGAGGTCGAAAAATAAGGAGGAAAATCTTGTTTGGAAAAAATATCAACTTTCATATATAAGATAATTTCGTAATAAATAAATTGTATTAAGTTGTTATCGATTATTTGGTGTGCAAGTCAAGTTAGTATAGATTTGATCAAATCTTTTCTGAATAATATCTTTCTAATTTTCTTGTAGATAAGGATTATATTTTTGAAATCTTTTCTGAATAATACTTTGTAATTTTCTTGTAAATAAGGATTATATTTTCGAAATTAGTAGCTACAAATATTATTTAAATAAATAATACATACATGTAATTTTTAACTTCTACTCTATTTCAAAAAACAATTTTTAAAAATCGATATCATATTTTGGGACTTTTGAAATTATGATTGAAGTTTATATAATGACATATTGTGTTCACAATGACGGGTATCTCTAAGTCTAACAAAGAATCAATCAACTTAGAGCTAAGTAACATATATACAAAAATGAGGTGTAAAAAGAGTTATCAGATCTAATCTATTATGGAAGAAAAGAGGAACCAAAAACCGATGATATGATGTTGATAAGAGAAAAGTATAAATCAACTTAGAGCAAAGTTTAATCTATAGTAAAAGAGGTTCGAGTGAGAGTTATTGTATTGCTAATATAATTGTATATATACAATCGGTCTACTTTAATTTTAATAGAACATACTTCAATAGAACATAATTCGTTTGGTTTACTTATAATAGAATAGATTGTTGGTTTAATTTAAGTTGTCCGGTTTTACTTTAATTGTAGCATGTAATATAATTAATTGTAACTGACTCGACATGGTCCATAAATTATGTAATACTAACAAACTTGAAATAGTCCAAAACTCAAATGACAACTTTAATGGTAGATAAATTTAGGATTCTATTTTAATAGAGTAGATAATAAAGAAAATTCTAACTTTTTTTACCAAAAAAAAAATCTGTCAACTTTATTAATCATTTTTTTTGTTTTAAATAATTTCTAAACCAAATGTTGAAGAACTCTGTCATTACTACCTGATTAATGTATGATAACCACCTGGGAATTATTATCCGAGATCCGGATTCGATACGAGATCCGGTCCAAATTCGTTCCGAAAATCCGGATATCCGGAGAGGCAGTATCCGGATCCGGATTAGGATCCGGATATCTTGATTTTTTTTAGTCCGGATATCCGGATTCGTAATTTTTATTGATAAGTATTTCAAAATAGTAATATCTATATATATATAAACTAATTTTATTTATTTTATTTTAATTTCTATAATAGTGTATATATATATAAATAAATTTTATATAAATTTTTTTAAAGTTATACATGGAAATAATTAAAAACATTATATACATTTTTATTTTAAAATTATTTTAGTATTTTATATATATATATTACTATTATTTTTTATTTATTTTAAAGATACAAATCCGGATTCTGATATCCGCCGCATATTAAAAAAATTAGAAGAATATCTGACATCCGGATATCCGAGAACCACGGATCCGGATAAAGATAGTAAAATCATGGATCCGCCGGATAAGGATCCGGATCCAGATACCTTAAAATTTTCCGGATAACCGATTCGTCCGAGGTCTACGTTGTGTAAATGTAAATAATGCACAATTTTCTATGTCAACAAAAAGATATAAATGCGTAGTTATACTAATTTTAGACTGCATCATATTCGATTTCATATTAAACATCTGCAGCTAGGGATATTAGTGTATGTGGACAATATCTTATCCCGGCAAGTTAGGTTTAAGCAAAATCAAAAGTTATAAACTTCAAAATTTCTATTATTCTTTCAAAGACTTGTGAATTAATGCTTTAAAAACATATTAAAAGATGATATCCCTCACTCTATTCTCTATTCTTGATGGATCAATGCCGATCCGGCAAATGACAGCCTGCAGATATTCATTTAGACAATTAAATCGTTTATAAACAAAATTGGTCCAAAACTAGCTCTATATATGCGTACAGTATATATGTATTTCAAAATAACGTGACACATACATGTTCAGTTATGCGTGGATGTGTTCATACATACCTGGGCTATGATTGTATAAGCAGTTCTATCATTCAAGTTCTGGAGACTAGCAGTCATAACTTGAGCTCCTTCTTCTTCAAAGACTCTCATAAGCTCGTGTAGCATTAATCTTTTCATGTTAACATCGATAATCAGATTCATCTCTATGATCGAATCCCTTGAGTGGATACTAAGTTTTGGCAAAAGAGACGACGATCCTCCTGAGCGCTTCCGGACTTCTCCTAACAATGTTTTTTTCTTCTCCTTCAAATACTTTACATTCTCTTTCATTTTGATCATGTATGACGTCGCTTCATCTATAAGTTGAGGCACTGGTAACTGCACAAATTATATTACTCAAATTAATTGTTTCTTTTTGTTTTTGCGTGAATGAGTTTATAATCAAAATAACACAAACGTAGTTAGTCCTAGCTAGCTATGAGCATCACTTGTCTGTAAGTCATACACATACGTATTATGGAATATACCTTTTTAAAAATAAATATTACATATTGTTCATCTTTCTTCTCCTTTTTTAAATGGAGACATCGTTTATTATAAGTGGAATATACGTACCTATCATGAAGTTCTTACAATATGCACATAAAATCCATGTATATATATGTGCTACAGAGAGTAGAAAGAGAGAGACTAGGAAGGGAAGAAAGATCCAGACCCTACGAGTGGGAGAAACATGGGAAGAGAGTAAACAAAAGAGATCTTTCATACGCGTTCGTCTCTCTTTCTCCCTGAGGTTACGCTTTTCCCTCAACGACAATGAACTTCCTTCTCCTATTTCTCTTTTCCTCTCCATTCTTCTTGTTCTGTTTGAATCTTTTATGTACTATATATATAAAGAGAGAAAAAAAAATATATATATATATATAAAGAGAGAGAGAGAGAGAGAATAAAGAGAGAGAGAAGGAGAGATTGAATCTCTCTCTCTCTATGTATATATAAAGAGTGAGAGGGTCACAGTTTTCGGTTTTGAGAGAATAAGTTGCGTAATTGTTGTAGAAAGTGACATTTTTTTGGTTGAGAAATAGTGTAAACCGATATTTTAAGAAGAAAGTCAGGGCTTTAGAAATTGCGCCCGTGAGCTTACACACTACTTCGTAACTTTGCTTATTCTTTCTTACATATATATATATATATATATAGTTGGAATATATTGTTCAGAGACTGAGTTATACATGTGTACAATTTTTATTCTTGGACTATTTCTTTATTAACTAAGAAAAATTTAGGTCATGCTCTATTTCTCGTAGGCCTAGAGAACCAGCTGTTGCTAGTAACTAATGAATAGCATAAAAACATCTTTCACAAAGAAAATTGAACTAAGCACGCAACGAAACCCAATTTCCTATGCTAAATCACTAGCCCAAAACACCGTTCGGTTTGGTTCTAGTAAATTGCTCGACCAACCGTGTATCCGGGTTTTTAGATAATTTATATAAAAACATATTCCATCCACATCATGAAAAATATTATTTTAACATTTTTACATAAATAAATAAAATGACTAATATCTTTAATAATTATATTATTTAACCAACAATGGTTGAGATAAATAAAATTAGTTATAACATCAGTGTATTTCATAACTAATATTAAATTTAATTTTAAGTATAAATTGCATTAAAGTTTTAAAATGACATTTTCTATATAAAAATAAAATTAAATCACACATTTTATTAGTGGGAATATTACTTTAATACGATAAACCAATGCATGGTTTAAATGAATGCCGTGCAAAAGAATGCAATGTTTCCAATCGACAAAAAATAAACAGATTGAAAGAGACCTAGGAAACAGTCATCATTAACTAATTAGGTGCACGTAATTAAAACCCCATTATAATACACACATGTCATAAGCTGCGATTATCCTATCATTAACTTTCACTATCGTTTATCAAGGTACGTACGTAACATACCAGAAAAGGATACAACGCGTTCCTTACAGAAAATAATTAAACATTTTTGGCTAATTTGCTGACACAGTTAACCAGAGATGTTGCCTACAAAAAGGCTTGGAACTTTTAAATGTAAAAACAAACAAATTTAAACTTTTAAATGTGGATATGAATACAAAAAATAGAAAATTAGAAAGACAGAAGCTATGTTTGCACACTTAAAACTTTATGGTTAGCATATATATTGTATGTTCTCACTTTTGAGAATATACTGTTAATCAAATTGGACTAGGTTATTTTTTTCACGCATCACCTACTGCTATGATTTTCTTCGAAGCCGATAACCGAATTAAAGTCGAGCTATATGAGCACCGAATAAATTAAAGTTCGATATAAATAATAGTTTTAACTAAAAATAAAGTATTTAAAAAAAGGAAAACAAGTTAGCCGCAAAAAGAAAAACCAAAGAACATTATTTGTATGTCTTTCTAGTTTTAGAAAGAAAAAAAATCGTCGAATGATTCTTAATTAATAATTAATAGAAACTGTATCATTCTCGTCCAGCCGTTTTCTTAGACACTGCTATAAGTGCTAATATTATTCTTAGTGCATTTTCCACATGTTTTTTATTTCTTCAAATGTTTGAACACCAGGACATGAAACTAGCTATTGATACAAGTCATACAAGTCATTGTTTTGAATTCTGGTTCCCATCATGGTCATCACATTGGTTTGTCCGGACAAGATTTGTATCATCCAAAAAGTGCAATTAATATAAGAAAATATTCACTCTGTTTCTAAAAGATCCATGTTTTAGAAAAAAATTTCGTTTTTAAAAGATACATTTTTTACATTTTCAATACATTAATTAATGAAAAATTGTACATTTCCAAAAATATAATTGTATTTACTAAAATTTTATTGGTTCAAAATTATGGAGAATTGTTAATTGAGAAAAACAATGCATTGGTAACTAAAATTTTATGTTTTTCTTAATAAGTGTGAAAAGTCTAAAACATGGATCTTTTAGAAACATTGGTAACTAAGTAGTAAGATTATTTATAGGATTTGATACGAACATTAACATTTTCTTGAGCATTAAATTAACATTTTTCGTGACTCTTTTTTTATTATATCTAAGTTTTAGAGAGTAAAGTTATATAGATTTATTTATTTACTATTTTGAACAAAAATATCGTGGAAAATAAACATAAAGGAAATAAAAAAACCACAGTTATTTAATTTATTCAGATACTATTCATATGGAACATATATTTTATTTATTACTAGATATGAGCCCGTGCGTTGCAACGGGTTTTGTTTGATGTTTTGATTTAATAAAGAACATACAATGATAAATCATTTATTATAGTTTTATGATTGTTTTTGTATATATTGTATAAGATTTATTTAATAATTAAAAATTTGTTTCACACATAAGTTCAAGTTAATATTTGTATTTTATAATTATGGTGCATAGATGAATTGTTATCAACTTTATATTTAGGGATAGAGAAAACACTATACGTAATAGTTTAAATTGAATTTCAACCTGAAATAAGAATTAGAATGAAATAAAAAATCGAGTCAGTGATAACATTATACACTTTCTTATTTACTAAGTTAATATTTTATTAAATAAGTTTTTTAATTTTTCTTTTTTCTAGGATTTTTTAAAATGAAAATATTATATTTTATAAATCTTCTTTTTATTTACAATTAAAAAAATACTATTAAATGCTATTTTACATTTTTGTTTAGGATTTTAGAAAAAGAAAATTACTGTCATTATAACATTTTGATTTAATTTTCTTAGTAGCATGACCTACAACAACCTAACTAATTTTCTTAGTAGTATGGAGAAATTCATTTTCCCACATAACTTTCGGTTAGGATTTTTACATCAATAATTAGTAACCTTGTTCCATTAAAAATTTTTTTTAAAAAAAATTTAAATTCCTTAGTAGCATGACCTACAATACCATAACCAATTTTATATGTGGATAAGAACAAATTCGTTTTGGTTTAACTTTTTGAAAAAACTACAGCTTATGACATAAGTTGTAGTAAGGATAATAAAAAAGTTGAGTTGTATCAAGTAATTTAAAAAGGGAAATTTGGGCCAATAATAAAAAAAAACTTCATTTCACTAACTAACAATTTTCTTCCTCTCTCCTCCTTTTTTTTCCTATCTCTCTCTACCTTCTTACTACAAATTTGATATTTCCCCCCCTCCATTATAGTTATTGAGCAAATTAACCCTTAAAAACACTCAAGTAATTTTTTTTTTTGGTAAATACTATTGTATTCTTTGAAAGTGATATTAGGAAGCTTAAACCTAAATATAGATGTGAAATATTTGTAACTAGTTTTGGTTTATAGTTTTTCATAACATACAATTATCTACTAAAATGTAAAATTAGTTATTTGTAAGAAAATAATAGGAGTACTTTTACAACTTTCTTTTGTTAAAGATTTTTTTTTAAAGAAATGTTACTTATTTTTATAATTAATTTTCTTTTTTTATTTTTATTAAATAACTTCTGCTACTTTTAGGATTTTATTTTGGGCAAAGTACTTGTACGATTTTATAATTTGTTTTTGTTTAAGATATTATTTTAAAGTTGCAATTTATTTTATAATTATCTTATAATTATCTTTAAAATGAAAATTATCAATTTTTAGAAAAAGGAAAATTATTTCAAATAGTATTTTATAATTGCTTTTTGCTTAAGATTTCTTTTTTTTAAATTAAAATTACTATCAAATATTTTTGAATAATAATTATATATTTATGATAAAAAATTAAACACATGTCACAATCTTAAATTATATATTGTTATATCTCACGATCATGTTAATTAGAAAACTTTAAGTTATGCGATAATAATTTTCTTTTTCTAAAATCCTAATAAAAAAGATTTGTTAAATAATTTTTTCTTTTTTAAATCCTAACCTAAATATAATTTGTTTCATTTTTATTTTTAAATTCTGATCAAAGAGAATTTTAAAATTTTATTAAATAATATTTTAAAGAATTTGATGACAAACATGATACTAAAACCTATTTAATTAACAAATACAATTTATAAAATAGTAGTGATATTAAAAACGAATTTTAAAAATACCAAATTTTAAAACATTATTTAATATTACTTAAAATAATTATTTGATAGTAATTTGTTTTCTAATGTTCTAAACAAAATATAACTGTATAATATTATGTAATAGTAATTTTCCTTTTCTAAAATTCTAGAAAGAAACAGTAAAAGAATATTAATAGTAATTTTCCTTTTCTAAAATCCTAAGAAAGAAACAATAAACCAATATTTTTTCTAATGATAATTTCTTTTTCTAAAAAGTTTTTAAATCTTAAACAAAAACATTTTTTTTTATATTTTTGACACATGTCGCAATCTTAAATTTTCGATTGACACATGTCGCGATCATGTTAATTAGTAACTTTGAAGAACCAAACTTTATATAAAAAGATTTTCAGCCAAAAACATGAAAATATAAAAACTTACGTGACAAAATCTGATTAATTAGTATTTTGCATAATGCCTTTGGTGGTCTGTTATAAGCTAATAACATAGCTGACTTTCATAATAGTGTCGATACAAAAAAAAAGATGACTTTCATAGTAGTAAGTATATATATTAAATATCCCATCAACTATTGCTATCTTGCTAACACATTTACAAATTACAAGTAACAATTTAGCACCTTTTATATCATAATCATCATGAGTGTAATGTTATACTTCATTGAAGGCAAGATAAATATGTACTACCATAAGAATATATACGTAAATATGTAAATAGTATACACATGTAAATTGTGATATAGAGTATGTTGCTTATGAAAGCTAGGGTCGCTCACAAGAGCCATGATAGCTCAAAGGAGACAAGATCACACAAAGGAGAGGAGTGATGCTGATTTGCTGAACTAAATCTCGCCATAAAAGAACCATATCTAACTTTTATGGTACTAATTCTCAAAAAAAAAAAAAAAAAATTATGGTACTACAACTTTAAGACAGTTACTTACATCTCCTAGGTAAGGCCGGGCAAAATATCTATAAATTTTGATTCGATTCGTTATCTGTTTCTATTCGAACCGAAAAGTCCGGATATCCGTAACTGTACGAAACAAAACAAATACTAAAATCAAATATCTAAAAGGAGCAAAACAAATCACAAATACCAATATTTTTAGTAACGGATATCCGATCCGATCCGTGATATGCATATATATACATATATTTATAGAATTATATATAAGTTATATAAATATTATCTTTATATAAGTTTTACAGTATTTTTATTTACTAAATTTATTAAATTATTTATCAGAATTTAAAAAAGTAAATAAAATTTTATTTTTGTAATAAAATATTATTATTTTTGATTTTTTATTTATTTTAATTTTATATTTAGTTTTACGGATCGAATCAGATATCCGGTAAATAATCTAAAATATTCTGGATATCCGGAACACCGAATATTCAGATGGCTACGGATCAAATCAGATCGAATAATTTATTATTCGGACGAAACGGATCGGATCACAAATACCTCTTAAAAACCGGATATCCGATTCGTACTACTCCTACTCCTAGGTATACTTATCTTCAATCGTGTTCTTGAATATACTAAGAATAAGTCATTTTTAAGGTTTACTTTTCTCAGCTTTGGTATCATTGAAACCCACAACTTTAGGAGATGTAGAATGGGAACCGTTGCGCAAAATAGTCTCGTCAATATGGTACTTTGCTTTTGTATTCTTCATGATAACTTAGATGAATAAATTGTTCTAAATTTTTAGATTTTACTTATCGAATCCAGCCTCCTTTTTGTATTGACAATACACATGTTATTATTCATATATAATGTACGTACATATCATGAACGCAAAAGCATGACGGAACCAATGTTAAGTGTCATTAGTCAAATCAAAACAGTTAATATTCTACGAATACTACATTTCATGAACGCAATCTATCTGAGATTCTACTCTCTCAACAAAATGTCATAATCCAAAACCTTCATGGAATATTGGTTTAATAATTCTTGATGTAACTATAACGAGTGTTTTGGATACCGCATCAGATTGGCAGGTCGAACGGATTGACTCATTTAAATAAACTGACAGTCTAAAACCCATATTTGAGAAAACCAGAGAATACCGACTAAGGGCATTTCCATCTTTACTCCATTTTTTCCTACAAAATAGAGTAAAAGTGAGTATGGAGTAAAAAATGTTTCAACCTTATTTCATATCTCACTCCATAATGAAGTTTACTTCATAAATGGAGTAATCTATTTTTTGTTTGTTCATGACTCCATTGTGGAGTGAGAAATAGAGTAGGGTTAGAGTATTTTTACTTCATAATCATTTTTACTCTATTTTGAAGGAAAAAATGGAGTTTTATATTGGAAATGCTCTAAAAATAGATAAAAACAGTAAATCAGTCAAATAAAAGATTGGCTTCAAAAAATTAAAACATTATTTATGATATTTTTATTGTTATAAAATTTTTATAATGAAATTGTTAATTAGTTTTAACATTTATTTCATACTTTTCTTTATATAAAGAAAGCTAAAAGTCCCTTTATCTCATCTAAATTCTGTTTCTAACTCCTCGATAGATACAAAGATTTGAAATTTTGTCGTAAGAAAAAATATATGGCAATTTTTTTTTGACAAATATATATATGACAACTTGAATGTTAATCTTCTGTGCCAACAATTTAAATTCACATTTTAAGCAAAAAAAAAAACATTTTAAGTTCACATAGCATTCCTATTTTTTTCTTAAAGCATGGTTCTATATATATAATACTAGGTTTTAACCCGCGCTTTGAAAAGCGCGGGATTAGTTTTGTTAACAAAATTATTAATCTATTTGTTAGTTCATAACAGAAATAAAAAATCTAAATGTTCGACCCGTTTCTACTTGGTAAATATTTTGTATACTCGATGAATTAACCTGGAAAACAGTAATGGTAAAAATGTCAACTCATTATTACAGGTTGGTTTCGAATATCAACTTTATTTTAAGTTTTTAAATATTAATTTAAAAATAATTAGAAATTGTTAATTAGGATTTATGTAAAATTATAGTTTTGTAAACACATACATTTAGGAAATTTACGTAATATCAATTTATAAAAGAATTACATTTAATTTTAAAAAAATAGAAGATAAAACATATTCTAGTATAACCAATGGTTTGAATATTAAATGTTTAAATTAAATGGAAAGTATAGATTGCATAGAAATTAGAAATATTATCATTCACAAAATATGGAGAGATTAATTACCATAAATATAATTAACTGAAAAATTCAGGGGCATAATCCTAAGAAAGATTTTTCTTTAATAGTATAGATAACATATACTTAAAAATAATAATTAAAAACCGATTAAAACTGATTAGATCATTCGACCAGTAACTAAACCAAGTCGATCGATCTTTCATAAAATTGACTACAACTACAACTAATAGGTTTCGCATACTAGCCTCGTTTTATACAAATTTGAATGATTGTTTCGGTGTACGCCTGATGAGACAACTCCATTGGTAGAATAAAATAAACTTAATTGGACCAGTTATAGACGATGTATGTCTTTATAAGCTCTTTTTTTTTTTTTTTTTTTTGCTATAGCAATATAGCATCCAAGAAAACTAAAACAATCGAATGTTCCCATGATATTTAAAGCGAGAATCAATCTACATTAAAAAAAAAAAAGCCTGCAACCTGATTTTTGAAACGAGAACAGAGTTAAGCTGGAGAATACATTAAAACTGAAACAAGCAACAAACCTCACCTGCAAATTCTGATAAGCAAAACTCAAAGCAGAGAGAGAGAGAGAGAGAGGCTGCTATTACTTCTCCTCTGATGAGTCACTCTGCCTTCTTTCGGTGGCTGGCTGAACCAAATCATGCTTCGACGCTCACAAGCTCATACTCGATCAGCGAAAGATTGTTATCTTCTTTGACAGTGATGTCTGTGGGCTCCTCAGCAACTTCAACGCGGCCCCATCTATCAACTGCAAGCCTCATAGATCCCTTGTACATGTCAATCTTCGCATTGCGCAGGGTCACTACCTTGCCTTCTTTCATCAAATCAACTGATAAATAAATCAGAAAAATCTCTAAATCAGCAGACTAACACTCAAAACATTCCATAAAACATACAATCTGTGTCTCTGAAGATGCTAAAAATTTTGAATATTCAGACCTTGATCGTTTCTGGCAGTAAAGATAATGATACCAGTCTCATCACCAACAAGACATTCAGCGATCCGCATCTGACGAGCCTGAGGACCACTGGGACGACCTCCTCCACCACCACCTCTCTGCATCACCGTCTTCGTGCTGACAACTTTCACGTTGAGTGAGTGACCATTGGTTCCTGGCCTCAGCTCACTAACTTTGGTGAACACTGGCTTCCTCAAAGCAGGTGATGCCTCAGCAGCCATTTTATACAAACCTATAAAATTAGCCATAAAGAAGCAAACTTTCTCGGATCAACACTCAGACCATCAAAACCACATACGCGAATCAAACAATTTAAAGCAATTCTGATCACACACGAGTTATACAGTGACAGAGATGAAGCATTCAATCTCCAATATTAAAAAAAAAGTTTCAATCTTTAAACCAAACATCGAATTGAACCCAGAGATTCATGGAATCTAAGATCGAGCAGATAAACATATTGACGATAAGAAGATCGAATTTGAACAAGAAAGCTAAGGGGTTTTTCGAACTCCACTTACGTTTTCGTTTCGGAGAAAGAGACGACTTTGCGATTAGATCTGTCTCGAGGCGATGAACACAAAGACGCGGCGGTTTTGTTTTTTTTTTTCCAGAACTTATGTATTAATACCAACCGTAGATCTATAAACTGAACACGTGTCGAATCCTGTAAAAATCTTGGATAAAAACGACCCTTATATTTATACAAAATTTTAGATTAGCCTTAAAACTTTGACTAATATAATCTTTGCACCTCCTCCAAACCGACTAAACCGTGGGAACTTAACCGGTCAATTACGATCCGGTTCACTTGTAATCAATTCATTTTGCTCTTGGGTGGTGTTGATTCGAGAGCTCATCATCCACTAGAACCGAAGCGTCTGCCTCCAAGGTAATCAAGTTATGTAAATCGTGCCAGTTTCTCGTGTCATATCTCTGGTTCCGATAAGGATCACGGCGACTCGTCGGAACCTACTAAGAGTTCATGTTCATAGCGTAAGAGTTTCTCTTTTTATCCAAAAATTCGATTTTTTTTTTTTTAAATGTGGAGTTATAGGATTTGATTACGTAGTTCTAATTGAATTTAGAATATTGAAAGTCTCTGACTTCATTATTCTAATAAAAGGTATTGTAATAAGAGGAAGTTTGTGGTGCTTTGCTTCTTGTTGTTATCAGTTGCTTTTAGGTGATTCATGAGTTTTTTTTTATAAATCATTTGGTGGAATGTAGATGGTATTGTTGATAAGTGAAGCCATGATTTATGTTTATCTTTGCTTTCCTGCCTCAGGATTCTTTCTTTTTTATTAGGGAGTTGATGTGCTAATCACTTTTCTATATCTCTTCATGCTTTAGGAGTGATGGATTTTTTTTTTCTAAGCAAGAATCAACTGTTAATTCTGTGAGTAACTTAGAAAGACCTTCTCCACCATTCCGTGGGTGTTTGATGTGAAAATTGGTGCTAATTAACTCGGTGTGTAAAAAAAATGGCAGTGTCAAGCAATGATTGAAGTGGAAGTGTTTTCCCATACAAAAAAAAAACGAAAGAGAGCTTCATTCAGTAGAGGATGGATTCATGTACATATATCTCTTCTCTCTCAATGTTTTGTCTTGACTTACTATAACAAGTTTATGCCTGTTTTACATACAGACTCATCATTCTCTCAGGGTTGTTTTCATGTCATCAGTAGTTCTGCATACACATTACTCTTATCAGGTATTCGAGTCTGTGAGTAGTAGAGCTCTAAAACTCAGTTTTTCTCCATTTGTTTAGGTAATGGTGCCAGAGGCTTTTTGCAATCGTCGTGGCTCCAAGATATAGCTCTAGGTATGTGTTTCCAAAGCTATCTTACCATGGAAGGCAAATGCAGCTACGGGATATTTATGCTAACAGACTCGGGAGGAATGAAGGTATTGAGAGGCTGCTTGGAGACAGGATTCTCACCTGCACAAAGAGCCAGAAGATGGGAACCCGGTTAATGGTCATTGCTCGAATGTCTACAAGAGTATGGTTCGAGACTTTTGATCCTCGCTAAGGTAACAACCCTTCCGTGTCCTTGTCAGTGGAAAAAAGGTTCAAGCTTGATCCACTGTGAGCTAAAGATATCAATGTATAACCGTCATCATAACCATAACCTTAACCCCAAACAGAACTGTCTGTATTAAGTTTTCTGAACACAAAGCACCTTGTATGAAGCTTAGCAATGTTAATTATTTAATGCAAGTGAATAATGTGGGTTCCTTGTCCACAGAGAATATATTTCACAATATTTTTCTAACTCCGGTCTTATTCTTCATTTTTTATGTTTCGTATTTGTGATTGAAATACGAAAACAGAATCAAAGATCCAATCTTTTTTTCTGAAAGTATTAAAGCTACTCAAGCTCTGTTTCTTCTTAAAGTAAAATGGTATTAAAGAAAAAGGTTTTGATCATTTCTTATATTTGTTAACTGTAGCTTTCAAAACTATACAGTAGTACTTTATGGCAGTTTCCGAGGACATGATAAGTTTCTTCTCCGTACAGTTGAGAGTTAAAACCTGTCTCTTTCTACAGATATGTCACGTATGTAGGTACGTTTCAACCCGTCTTCTTCTCTCTCTATGGGGTTTTAATTCAAAAAGCGAAGTTGGTTAGTATTGTCCTGTACGAACGTATATTCGCGTTATGATTTTGATTTGACAGTGTAACTGCTCTGTATATGCCAAAACGTCTCTCTCTGTTTCTCTTTCCTTGCACCATTTTATTAGTAAAGAACAAAAGTGTTCAGCTTTTTGTTTGGCTTTTCTTGTTTTAGCTGAAGAGTGAGTTAGAGAGAGAGAGAGAGAAATGATGAGTGGAGTTGAGAGAGTGAAGGAGTTTCTTAGACCCTTGGTTGATTCCAGAGATTGGGACTTTTGCGTTATCTGGAAACTCGGCGATGATCCTTCTAGGTACACATTCTCTTTTTTTTTTGTTCGTTGTTGTTCATGTGAATCTTCAGCTATATATACTATGTTGTTTCAGAAGCAAACTTCCATTTTGATGCATACTATATTGTTGTAAAGCTTTGAACAAGAACTCACAAACTCAAATCACTTTATTGCTTAAGAAAACTAGCTCAAAAACTTAAGCCTCACACAATCTCTCAAACCTCTATCTCTCAATTCTCTCGCACACTCTCAATGTCAACACACGACATGTTTATATAAGAACGTATAATCCTAATCCTAGAAGTAAACACTTATCTCAAACTCCCCATGTTTATCTCTTTATTCTCAAACTCCCCATGTTTATCTCTTTATTTCTCATAACATAAATAGGAATTAGGATTACTTCTTTCTTAAGCTTTCTTCAAGCTTATCCCAACATTCTCCCCTCTAAGCTTGATGTTCATTTTCACCACGCCTAGCACACCGATCATCTCCCTCATCTCTTTATACTTAATCCTTCCAAGAGCCTTTGTCAAGATATCTGCGCTTTCGGTTCGGGAACATGTTCTACTTCAATCAACTCTTTCTACGCATTCCCCGATAAAGTGGTATCTTGAATGAATGTGCTTGCTCCTCGCCATGAAAACCGGGTTCCTTGTAAGAGCTATTGCCGACTGATTGTCTATCCTTATGGTAACCTTCTCACGCGGTGTTCCAATGATTTCACTGAGTAAATCTTGCAACCAAATTGCTTGTCTCGCTGCCTCTGTTCCAGCCATAAACTCAGCTTCACATGAGGACAACGCCATCGTATCCTGTTTCGAGAGCACCAAGTGATTGGACTGTCACCAAGATAAAATATGTGTCCTGTGGTACTCCTACCATCATCTGGATCCATGTTGTAATCGCTATCGCTGTAGCCGACTAACTCCCTTGTGCCTGAGACTGATCGATTGAAAGCTAAGCCGTATGATGTACTTCCTTTTAGATATCTCGGCATTGCTTCATTGCCACGCCGTGTGATTCCCTAGGGCTTTGCATATACCTACTTAAAACTCCAATACAGTATGACAAGTCCGGCCTTGTGTGTAGTAGATAACGAAAGCACCCAATTATCTTTCTGTAATTTGTTGCATCAATCTCCCTTTCTCTTTCAGCTTTAGATAGTTTAAGCCCGAATCCATTGGTATTTGTGCGGCATTGCAGTTCCCCATGCCAGCTTCTTCTAGAATCTTTAAGGCATATCGACTTTGGTTAAGAGTAATGCCTTGCTCATGTTGATTTACTTCGATTCCAAGGTAGTATGTCAACTTTCCCAAGTCACTCATCTCGAATCTAATCGCCATCTCCCTTTTAAAATCTTCTATTGCCGCCATACTTGTTCCTGTAATGAAGAGATCATCAACGTAGACTGCAACAACAAGAAGTTCTCCACTTACTGATTTGCGATATACTGATGGCTCCTTCAAGCACCGTGTAAATCTCAGCTCAATCAGAACTTTATTCAGCTTCTCATTCCAAGCTCTCGGTGCCTGCTTCAAGCCGTATAGAGCTTTGTTCAGTCTATATACCTTCTCCTCGCATCCCTTCACTTCGAACCCTTCAGGTTGCATGACATACACAATCTCCTTTAATTCCCCGTGCAAGAATGCAGTTTTAACATCCAGATGGTGTATCTCCCACCCATTCGCAGCTGCAAGGTTGATGAGCACACGGATTGTCTCTATTCTTGCTACAGGAGCAAAAACTTCATCGTAATCTATTCCATGT
Organism: Brassica carinata; assembly: GCA_016771965.1. Lineage (NCBI taxonomy): Eukaryota > Viridiplantae > Streptophyta > Magnoliopsida > Brassicales > Brassicaceae > Brassica > Brassica carinata. The sequence continues at coordinate 44,740,378 of CM028694.1, forward strand.
CGTTGGACATAACCCTTAGCTACTAGCCGAGCCTTATATTTATTGATGCTCCCATCCGAATTCTTCTTGAGCTTAAACACCCACTTCAGCCCTATTGGTTTCACTCCTTGAGGTAGATCAACAAGTGTCCATGTCTCAAGCCTTTCAATTGAGAGTATTTCATCTTCACAGGCGTGTATCCATTCTTTGTGCTCTTTTGCTTCTCTAAAATCTCTTGGTTCTTCATTGAGACACATTAACAGAAACTCTCCTTCTTCTTCAGCAATCAACACGTAGTCGTCTAGATACTTAGGCCTTAATCTCTGTCTTTGCGATCTTCTCAGCTCTGGAGTTCCAAGCTCAAGCTCGGTTTCTTCAGTATCACTCGTTGCGTCATCTGCAACAGATTCAGCTTCATCCCTTTTAGTTTCTTCAATTTTCTTTGGCTCTGTTTCGCCGTGTTGCTCTGTTTCTGAAAGTCCATGATTACCAAAAGTTCTAATACCGACCTTGAAGTTTCCTACTCTGTTTTGTTCGCTGCTGTCTAAACTCCAATTCCATCCTCTTGCTTCATCAAACACCACGTCTCTGCTGACCACAATTCTTTTAGACTGAGGATCAACCAACCTATATGCTTTGGTGCCTGGTTCTGTTCCAAGGTGAACTAGCATTCGAGACCGATCATCCAACTTCTTCAGCAACTTTGAGTCGGTTTTAGCATACCCAATACACCCAAATACTCTGAGATGACTCATATTAGGCTTTCTCTTGTGAAGGATCTCATAAGGCGTGTGATCCTTGAGTGCTCTTGTTGCAATACGGTTCAATAAATATGTAGAGTGCCTTATTGCTTCTCCCCATAGAAAGTTTGGAACTAACATATGTTTCATAATACTCCTGGCCATCTCCATCATTGTCCTATTTCGTCTCTCTACCACCCCGTTTTGTTGGGGTGTGTAAGGAGCTGTAAGGTATCGCTGATTCCTGAATCATTGCAGAAGTTATTAAACTCGATGAAACAAATTCACCTCCCGGTCTGTTCTGAAGCTCCTTATAGACACTCCTGTTTCTCTCTCTACCAAGCTCTTGAATGCTTTAAATTTGTTGAATGCTTCTCCCTTTTCCTTTAACAACGATGTCCACATGTATCTGGAATGATCGTCTATAAGGACGAGCACATACCTATTCCCAGCACTCGCATTGGGGTAATGGGACCGCATTGTGTCTCCATGAATGAGCTCTAATATCTTCTCAGCTCTATATGAAGTGGCTTGTGGAAATACCTGTAGTGTCTGCTTTTCCCATTAGGCACGAGCCACACACCTTCTTTCTATCTCAAGCTTTGGTATTCCGGTAACCAACTCACGTTGAACCATAGACTTCATTGTATCGAGGTTTATATGCCCCAAACGGCGTGCCACTTGCTTGATTCGCTAGAGGTCTTGGTCAGAAGAGATCGATGATCTCGTATCCTCATATGCACTTTATACAGCCGGTTCTTGGATCTGTTTGCTTTGGCGATAAGCCTTCCTTCACGATCGTGCATGACCAAGTGTTCTCCTTTCATTCGTATGTCGCACCCTGCTTCAGTTGCCTGCCCAAGACTAATTATATTGCTCTTTAGTTCTGGAATAAAGTAGACATCTGTGATCCTCCTTGGTTCTCCGTTTCTATCAATAAACTCGATTGATCCTTTTCCCTTGATGTCAATACGTGAATCATCACCAAAACGTACTTTTCCAGTCACTGAACTATCAATGCTTGAGAAGTAGCGATGATCTCCACTCATATGGTTACTAGCCCCGTTATCAAGGTACCAAATATCCTCTTCGCCGTCTTTTGCCTCGTAGTTACTTGGTACCACTTTGCCTTCATTCAAGTAGACTATCTCATGCATCATTAATTCGTCGGCTTCTTCTGTGTCTTTATTTTCATTCTCATGTGTTTCTTGCAATTTAAGCAATCGATCCGGACAATTGTAGGCGGCGCCCGGTTTTATCGCACTGAAGCATGTAATTTTGACGCGCCTCGCTGTCCATTGTATCCGTTGTAGCCATTAAACCTTCCACGACCGCGTCCTCTGCTATAGAACCGACCTCCACGTCCTCTTCCTCTGGAGTCGTTATTGTAATCCCGTGGAGAGGACTCATTGTTGGAGTCCCGCGCTTGTTGTGTATCAGAGTTTGCATACATGAGCTTACTCTGATCTTCTTGTGCCTCTTCCTCATCTGCAACACGTTCTTCATAGGCTTTTAATCTTCCTACAATGTCCTCAAAGCTCGTGGTCTTGAGGTCCGAACTTGTTCTAGTGCAGCGACAATATGTATGTATTTTCTACGCGCCAGACTCTTAAGGAATTTCTTTACTAGCTTTGCTTCCTCCAGTTCTTCTCCCAATGCAGCTGATTTTGAAGATATCTCAGATAGTTTCCCAACAAACTCATCAATAGTTTCATTATCTTTCATCTTAAGACGATCGAAATCAGCTGTTAAAGTCTGCAATCTAGCCTCCTTGACTCTCTCTGCTCCTACATACCTCGCATGAATAGCTTCCCATATCTTCTTTGCCGTGTCTAGCTCTCCTACTTGTAATATTAATGCCTCGGGTATTGACTGGAATAGGAGAGCCATAGCCATGTTGTTTTTGTCTGAATCGTCAATGTCGTCTTCAATAACCTCCCAGACCTTATGTACTTTGAGGAGAATCTTCATCCTCATAGCCCATACGGTGTAGTTGGTTGCAGTAAGGGTTGGACACTTTATCGACGATGATCCTCCTTCCTTTACCATCGATTTCGTTGCCACGGTTAGGTCTGTCATCGCTGGCTCTGATACCAAATATTGTTGTAAAGCTTTGAACAAGAACTCACAAACTCAAATCACTTTATTGCTTAAGAAAACTAGCTCAAAAACTTAAGCCTCACACAATCTCTCAATTCTCTCGCACACTCTCAATGTCAACACACGACATGTTTATATAAGAACGTATAATCCTAATCCTAGAAGTAAACACTTATCTCAAACTCCCCATGTTTATCTCTTTATTCTCAAACTCCCCATGTTTATCTCTTTATTTCTCATAACATAAATAGGAATTAGGATTACTTCTTTCTTAAGCTTTCTTCAAGCTTATCCCAACATACTAATGGATCATACAGTTTTTTCAGTACCTAACTTCTTGATTTGTTCCATAACCAAGTTTCTCTGGTTTTTGTGTCTATTGCCTCATATTGTCTTTGAGATTCCATGGTGAATTGTGTTTCGTTTTCTTAGTTTCTGAGTGTTTTATCTAAACATCTGTATCCCGGACTGCCAAAGTTTGGCGAGTTTTAATTATTACATATGTTCTTTGTCTGTTCTTGGTTCTTCTTTTCTCTGGTTTAATTGTTCCTTATTCCGTTAAATCCCGCAGGTTTATTGAATGGGTGGGATGTTGCTGCAGTGGTAGTTATATTGATAACAACATTAAGCATGAAAATGTGGAAGAAGAAGAAGAAGAAGAGAGACAAAAGATGATGAGCTCTATTTGCAGAGATGAACACAACAAGCATCATATAAGAACCTTAGCTTGTGAAGCTCTTTCTCGTTTTCCTCTCTTCATACCTCTCTACCCCGGGTATGTTATGTTTCATCCCACACAAACCTCGATTCTTACAAGTTTTTTTTAAATGATACAAAACTCCTTAAAATTTACAGGATTCATGGAGAAGTAGTCATGTCAAAGTCTCCCAAATGGTTGGTTAATTCAGGTCCAGGATCTAAACAGGTAACAAAAAAAAAAAACACTTTCAGATTTATAAGGACAATCTGATCTGAATACAGTTTGTTTGTTTGCAGGATATATTCAGAACACGGGTTCTTGTCCCTGTGCGTGATGGTCTAGTTGAGCTTTTCTCCTTCATAATGGTAAACACAATATATATTAGTTAGCGTTGAGCATTAGAAGTAGGTCACATTGTTTGGTGGTAACTTCATAACATGCGTTCTGTCTTTTATGGTTGTTTCAGAAACCAGTTGACGAAAGCGTGGTTGATGTGATCATATCACGTTGTAACGCCTTCTTTGAACCATTCCCCGAACAAACACTCCCATGTTTGGTGATGAACAAGGAAGAAGATGTCATGATGCAAGATATCGTCGACGTTATAGCTACAAAAGAAAACTTCAAATCAAAGAATCTTCATTCAGAGAGAAAAAGAAGAGAGAGGCTTAATCAGAGAATCTATGCTCTAAGAGCCATAGTCCCTGTAATTACAAAGGTTCGGTTTCTGGATCACTCTTCTTGCGACCACATCACTTATTGATTGGATTATTCATTTGTTTATGCTATGCAGATGAATAAAAATGGAACTCTTAGTGATGCGGTTGATTACATCAATGAACTTCTAGTGGAGAAGCAGAATCTTGAAGATGAGTTGAGTGGAATCAACGAGGTAGAATGCAGAGCAGAGGAAGAAGGTGCCATATCTAATCCAAAAGCTGAACTCAACAAGAAAGTGAACAACGAGGTATCTACTATAGAGACTTAAGATCATATCCATACATTAGACCTGTAGAACAAATCCTTAATGTGGTTTCTGGTCTCTTTCAGGTGAATCTTGAAGTCCACGAAACCGGTGAGGGAGATTTCTTTATTCGTGTTACGCAGGAGCATAAACGAGATGGATTCAAGAGGTTGATAGAAGCTGTAGATTCTTGTGGACTTGAGATCATCCATGTCAGTTTCACCAGACTCGATCTCAGAGTTATGACCATTCTCATTGTTAAGGTAACTTGATTACATCTCATTTACCCTACTTAAAGTCGCAGATTCTTGAAATTTGATAAATATTTGCATCGTTTAGGCGAACAAAGACGGAACTGCACTTGGAGATCTGAGAGATTTGCTGTTCAAGAATCTGATGATAACTTCAGTTGCAGAGAGTCTGTAAAACAATGTACATAACCAACCAAAAAAGGGTCAACAAATGTTTTGTTTGCGTCAGTCACAAGTTACAGATTAGGTCTGATTTTCACAAGCTTTTTGGTGACAAGTTTATATGTTGACACTATATCCAAAAGTACAAAAGATCAGCATACAATCAGTTCCATGTGATGGATTTTGGCTTTTTTTAATCCATTTTGTTACATAAGTTTATCTACATTATCTTTTTATTTCACCTCTAAGCCCATATCAGAACAATGATGCTGCTCTATGATCTCAATATGGATTATCATCACTTGGTTCTGTTGAACAAAGTGAGGCATGTAAGTATCAAGAGAACTAATATCTATGAAGCAGTGGTACTAGTAGCTAGTAAGTAGAACTTTTTGGCTAAAGAAAGATATACATTCATCTACATTGTTCATACTCATTAACTTGCCAGACCCATCAACACACATCATGATCAGACTGAACTCTGTTTCTCGCAGGCTTCCCAATCTGTAAACAATCAATAGGAGGAAGTGTAGGAGTGTTGAGCTCACCAAACGTCTGCCAACAGAAAGGATCATACATATGATACCGTTCTTGAACCGGTTTAAGCTCAATTCCAGATAACTGCACATCTACGCAAGGGAAGTCATCACTGCATGCGAAATGAACCGGTTTCACGGTATAAGTGCCTTTTATCTTCTCGTAAGTCACTCCTTCAACTGCAACTGCCGATGTCTGGTTCTTACATGTGGAATGGTCACAGTAGAATTGGTCTATCACTATCGGAAGCTGGACTTCGTTGAGTTTAATGTTTGAGAAGAGTATCCCTTTCACTGACCCTACTCCTCCTTGCCATGTCTTGATCCTGACGCCTGTCATCGTGTTGTGCATAGCCACGTCTCTCACTGTTATGTTGGAGACGCAGGCTTTTGTGCCGTCTTTGCCAAGACTACCAATGCTGATCCCGTGGCCCGGTCCACAGTTTATGTTGTGTACATATACGTTCGAGCAACCTGTTTGGATCGAGATACAGTCATCTCCTGCACACACACAAACACACGTAGAGAAGAGACACCATTAGTCTAACATTCATATTATTCAAGATTCAATAATTCAAGATTCAAGAATTCAAGATTCTAGAATTTAATATTCAAGAATTCAAGAACTCAAAGTTCATACCGCAAGCGAGAGTTGAGCTGTGAATGAGAACATCTCTGGTGTTCTGGAGGTGAATCCCATCGGTGTTTGGACTGTCACCGGGTGAAGAAACAACCATGTCATGTACCAAAACGTCTACGCAGTTATCGAACTTGAGGTGACATTGAGGACTGTTCTGGATCGTTATACCAGACACTTCCACGCCAACACTACCGTAGAATCTCAGTGCCTTGAGAAACAAGAAACACAAATCAGTTAACAAGCACCAATGAGCTAACAACTTCACAATCCCAAAACTCTTTCTCACCGTTGGTTTGATGCTTGGCATTTTCCAGTCAAGCTCACTTCTTATCTGTTAAATGTGAAACAAAAAGGGTTTGATCTTGGGTGAATGATATGCAAATGTGACGTGCTGAAGAAGGAAGAAGAAGAGGAGGATGAACATACAGGCATTGGGGTGTTTTGGTGAACAGAGTTGTTCAAGGGAACAATGAGCTTGGTTTCACCATCAATGAAAGGGTAATCTTGTTGCCACCAACCTGAGCCTCTTCCATCAATCACACCTTTCCCTTGTACTTTAATACCTTTCAGCTTTGTGAAATCAATCCACCACATTAACCCTTTTCCCCATGACTTTGAATCCGTAGGAGCTATGATCGTACCATCAAGCTAGAACAGGACATTAACTTTAGATTCTTTACTCAAATGAGATATAAATTTTATATTCATAAGATCAATTCTCACCTGAAACACAATGTTAGCTTGACAATAAGGACCAGAGAATGAGATTGGACCGACAAGGAAAGTGTATTCTGGTGGTATGATCATCATTGATGCCTCTACTTTGCAAGCTGCTGCCCAAGCCGCTTCAAACGCCTGTAAACGTTTATGAAACTCTGTTAGTTAACTCCTAATCACCATTATAATAATGGTTAGTGTGCCTTGTGATGTGTGGTCCCATTTGTAATCTGTTATTTCTGTTGTCACTTACTTTATATTCGTTTGTCTTTTTCTTTTGGCGCAAGTTAACATAGAATTAAAAAGTGTAAAGTGACTTCACAGACAGAGAAACCTGTTTCTTAGCTCTGTTTTTTCTTGTTCTGACTCAGTGTTCTCACACTTGTAATTTTTTTTTTTTTTTTTTTTTGAAAAAAATCATGAAAACTATATATAAAATTAAATAAATAAATAAAACAACCCTACGTTTGAAACTATACGGATAACGAAATTAGTGAGCTAATTTTAATTTTTACCTTAGTGTCATCACATTTGCCATCACCCTTTGCGCCGAAATCCATCACATTGAAAACTTTGGATCCCTTTGGCGGTGGAAGAGACGGTGGCTGGATTTTTGGTGGCCGTGAAACCACCGGAGAGTTATTGTGGTCACTTTTTGGCGGCGTTTTCACCTTTGGTTTTGGTTTAGGTTTAGACTTGTGGTGATGATTATGGTTGTTGTTGTTGTGAGAGCTATGGTGACTGTGGTGACTGTGGCTTTTCGGTTTCTTGCTTGACAAGGAATCAGACAAGTCAGAGGAGCTTCGGCGGTTATGTCTCCAGTGTCTTCCTCTTCTAGCAATGCAGGTCTCTAGATTTATGGACCATACCAAAACCGCCATTAACATTATCACTGTGATGCTTCCCAACGTTAGACTTCTTCTCATCATCATTTTTTTCTTTCAGTGTCTCAAGGAGAGTGTTCTGGTGGTTGAGACTTTGTTTTTTGGTGGCTTAAGTTGAAGAAAGAGAAGGTTTTTGAGGGGATTTAAATAAGAAGCAATCCAAGAATGTTGAGAGGCTCACGGGTTTTCAAAACGGAATTCTATTATAAAATTCTTAGACGTAAACTGAATCAATAATATCCATCATTTTCCATGCTGTGACTGGCAAACTTGCTTATAAAAACTAATGCAGTAAATAAACGAAAAAGTTCCTGCTTATAACGTATACGCTACCTATATATGATATAATAGGACCATAATATTCGATTTTACTTGGACTTTTGTAAAATAAATGATGATATTGACAGTGATGTAAAGTGATTACTCGTGAATAAGTATTTGGAAGCTATAACTAGAAATAGGCCGAAATTATAATTGTAACATCGATTTTTTTCACAGTGTATGTGTAAAAAGTGTGTCTAACACAAACAGCCAACTCATGCTTGGTCGCGAACATGGATCGCCAAGACTTCAACATATACAAACACTGAAACACGTGTATGCGCACCATGAAATGGTGATACTCAAAATGATGTGCATTTATTCGATTTTAGGTGTTGTCCTTTTTCTTTGATATACAATTACATCGATTGTGTATGTAACGTAAGCATGGGCTTCTAAAAGAACTCAAGCATGTGTTGGATCTGTCGTTTTGGCATGATTAGAGTGTCGTATGATTTTCACATTTAGTCTATAGATTCAAGAGGCCACGCGGGGAAATGACGTTTTAAAGAAGACTTGAAAAAGTGATTTGTATTAAATCTTTCATTTTGTATACTAATTACAAGTTTACAACACAATGCATGCTACCCTTAGTTCAAACAAAAAAAAACACAATGCATGCTCATGGTAGAGAGTATGGCATGCTCATGGTAGAGAGTATGGCATGCTCATGCCAGACCTAGATTTTTTTTGTTGGACAAAGTTTTATATAAATTAACAAAATTAAACGCAGTAATAATCTAGGTATTTCATTATTTATTTAGTATATACCTGTCATCTGGGCGAAACAAGCATATCACATAATTAGCTATGATTCCAAGTGGATAATCAAAACCTCAAATATATCTAATAAATAGCGAAAGGGGCAGAAATATAAGTTTGCTGATAGTTTGTCTGATTATAGTTTTCTGCAGAATTTAATTTAAAAAAAATATATTATATACTATAAGAATATTATAAAACGAAAGAGACTCGTGAGCGGGTCTATATGTTGTCAATGGGGCACTGATTATAACATCTCTTTTAGTACTCACATGCACCACTTCACGGGAATTGCTTTTGCATTTACAACTCCTCAATTATTATTTACTTATTAAATTTTTTTCTTTATCTTTCATGTATTTTTCATGTTGAATCCATTCTATATTAAAAGTTCATTTATTACTCAATAAAAACGACTTGCTGCTAAAGGAAAGAGCAGAAACAGAAAACAGTAAATATTAAGGATTGGAAGTTAGTAGGCTATTGATTGTACCGAATTTTATTCGCTTCCAATGTTGATTATGTGTATGTTTATGCCCTTAATTGAAATTATGGGAATAAAAGTAAATATTTTTTTAAAAAAAAAAAAGAAACAGAAAACAGAAAGTAACCGAAGCTTGTTTCTTTCGGTCATCCTTATTTCATTTTCCGCTATTTTTCTCATATTAGTATATGCACTGACTACAATGAAAATTTTGAAACGAACTGATGTCGGCATTGTTTTTGTTTCTCATCACGAGCTGTCGGCATTGTTTGAGAATGATAAAACTGTTTTATTTAGTATATCAAATTAATAGCTTTAGACGTCAATATGCAAAATTGTCCATATACGGCAATCGTGAAATGTTTTGTTCGAACTGAGTGAAACATACCAAATGTATTCGATGATTAAAATTAGTAAAGAAACCAAACAAAAGAAGTGTTTCAAAAAAAAAAAAAAACAAACAAAAGACAAACGAGGTAAGATGGTGATTTCTGTGAAGTTCATGCAAAGTTTACCAAACTACACACGAGCTGAGCCTTAGTTCTGGTTAAGTTAGTATAACGTTTTTAAATCGCATTAGCTGAGGTTTTTTTGGTATTAGCACACAATTTTAGTTGTCTAGCCAAAAGACTATCTTGTTTAGGGGTAGGCGTTCGGGTACCTGTTCGGGTCGGATCGGGTATTTTGGATTTTTGGGTATTTCGGTATAGGGATATAATATCCATTCGGGTATTTCTATACTTCGGATCGGGTTCAGGTATTTTTAGTTCGGGTTCGGTGATTTCGGATCGGGTTTCGGATATTTAGATTTGAAAAAAAAAAAATTTCATCGCTCAAGTTTCTTTTTTTTTAAGTATACCTTTAACTCGACTGGTTTTTTAATTTTCAATAGATTAAATGATTAATAGATTTGGAGAAAAAAATTTAAAATAAAAAACACTAATTTGGTTATTATTTTGGAATTTTGGATACAATTTTTGTTAATGCACGAAACAAAAAGCTTGACATGTTTTTTAAGTGAGTAGCAATCCGTGATTATATGTATATTATCTGATCTTAAACTATGTGTAGCATTAATAAGAATATTTTGAATAAAATGAGAGGAGTAAACTAGAAATATAAGGTTAAATATACATATGTTCAGTTATCTTCAGATATCCATTCGGGTTCGGATATTATCCGTTCGGATTCGGATATTCAAACTCTCCTAACTCAATACCCATTCGGTATTTCTATACTCGGATCGGGTTCAGGTATTTTTAGTTCGGTTCGGTGATTTCGATCGGGTTCGGATGCCACTTCGGATATCGGATAAAGTGCTCACCCCTAATCTTATTCTTATACCACAGGCTATTATAGTAGTATTATTGTATCAGTTCTCGTACAAAGTTTTTATTTGTCCGTCGTCTCCAGCTATTTTTTGGAATACAAAATGTGTCATGCGATAATATTTGGAAGAAATGGTGTAAATTATAAAAAATGAAATTTGATTTATCGTATATACTTAATAAATACGTTAAATAAAAATAAATGTACTTGAAACCAGTTGTAGAAAAGTTAAATTAAATGAGTACAGAAATAATATATACACAATTTTGACAGTGGTGTACGGATAAGCATAAACCATCTTTGGGATTCAGAAAAAAGCATTGTGCGCTCATAGTATTACACAACTTCTTTTATCAAATAAAACAAAATTTATATAAATACAGAAGAATGCTCAATTCAACTGTTCTAAGCTGGAAAAATGTAAGTTGTTTTGTCTTAATGGGTAAAAAAATGAATATTTTTTTCAAATGAATATTTTGTTACCAATATGTTTTTCAGAATTTATAACTATTACAAATAATAATTATATATTGTTTTACTATTCTGCAAATAGTAAAGTATCATGTGATGGACATACATATATGATATATGTGATTCGACAGTCCCCTTCTTGACAGCCAAAAAGCTGTTGGCCTAGAATAAACAAAAAATTATGAGATTATTGTGACAAGAATATCATCACATGAAAGTATGAAACATTGATCTTCATAGTTAATTCGGATACATTTTAATATTTTATTAATAAATAATAATAAACGTAAACTAAAATAGCTAGGTATTTTCTTAAAACTAAATTATAATAATTTGCGGAGATCGTAATTTTGTTTTTATTTTCCTGTGAATGGGGAAACTAGACGCCTAATTGTGTTGCTTTGCCTCAAATACGATTTACGATCACACCTGATTCGGTGATTCCTAGTAAATAATACTGTATACTAGCGATTATCAACACTTCTGGTCGCAATAATTAATTTTACTGTTAAGTTTCAAAAAGAAAGAAAATGATGTTTATTATTCTAATGTCACGGTACACAATGAAGCATGAAAGTTAAAATCGTTTTCGTTAAGTTGAATTATACTATGCGAAGATAGTGAGAGACCTGGCTTCTTTACTGAGATTGCAGTTAGTTTCAGTTTTACTTACGCAGCAGATATATAGGTCCAAACAGATTGCCTCTATATGACCCTTTCTTTCATTAAAATTATCGAAAATACCACTGTTCATTGTTGCACGAGACAAATAAGTACAAAACAGCTTTATTTATTTAAATTATTTTTATTAAAACTAAGGAAAGGATCCTGAAGAATCAAGAAATGTGTCAGTCAAAACATTTATTAAAACTGAGCCCAAAGCTAACGTTGCGTTTATAAAATCGAAGACGTATAGGTGGACCAAACATGTTGCCTATCGTTGTTGGTTCTCTTAGCTACGAGTCGGTTAAAACAATCGTTCATTTCCCTACTAATAATGTGCATTATATCGAAAGATCTAGTTAAATTATTTAGAATTTCAATGTACATTTTTTTCTTGAAGCTGTCAATGTACATATTGCCTTCTATATATATTCACTAAACCTTTAAAGAGATCATCAAGAAATATTATATAAGTGGATACTAGTAAAAAAATCCGTTATAGCAATAAAAATGCTACGAACATTTCGTAGCTATACGTCCATGTAGCTATAAAAAATGGATTTTTCGTAGCAAAACTTCCATATAGCTACAAAAATGCTACGAAAACAATCGTAGTTATAAGAATTTTTTTTACTCGGATGCTTATAGTCATAGATCTTGTTTTCTTTGATACTTTTACGTACACAACAACTCATCCATCGAATAAGCCAAAAATCGATGCGCTATTAGATATAGATAACAATATGTACAAATCTGTAAGGTGCACGAGAGTTATGTAATTATTGGATATGTAATAATAACAAAAATGTATGCCCTTTGACTTCACAGCTCGACTCTTCAAAATCTCGTGCCAATCTCTTCTTTTTCTTTTCTGTTGTTGATAAAGCGAACTATATTTTGTGGACCGTACCGTTTCTCTAAGACATACGGCAACAAATATTTATCATAAGTTATATGTCTCCTGAGTTGGTTAAATATATTCACTCATAAGAAATTTACAATCTTTTCTTTCACTATATCAGATATAACCATATCTCAAAAACAAAAATCTTAATCATCGTCTTTGTCTCGTCCGTATAATAACTTTGACCCTTAAATTAGCTAGTGTTAATCACGTACGACTTGATACGATTCTATATTCATCATCTTATATATAATCTACTTTACTGCAGAGAGTCCCATTCAAAAGGAAACACCTTTAATACTCTGTTTAAACCGCAATTATATATATATATATATATATATATATATATATATATTCGGATCACATTATTTACATCACGTGGATATTTATTCTTTGATTTGGGTTAATTAGTTTTTGTTTTATCTTTTGTCTTTACGAGCCTTAAAGGTGATCAGTTCTATATGCTGTCTTCAAGCGCAGATCCTCTCGTGAACCTTTTTCTCTTGTTGTGTGTGTCTATTTTTCTGTATTATAGCCTTCCCCGTGAACTCCATGCAACGTCTTAGAATTTACCCCAATGTCCCTTCAATGGTTATTTTCTAATCTTTTTGTTCTCTAATTCATTCACTTCGTGCTTACCATTCCATGTGTTCAATTTCTTCTAACATATTACATTTAGTCCAGTCACATGTATAGATTCATAAATTTGACAAAAGGATCTAATTCTATATATACTATTAGAAATTCGGTTGTCTGATACAAATGAAATCTGAAGGATAAATGTTAGAATATTTATGTGGTGCTGGTGGCATGACTGTATTTTTTTTTAATTACGGTGTTCAACAAAGAAGCTGTGTTTTGTCCCTGTAAAATATCCACTTCTAATAATTCGAGTTATGGACTGTGGTAGAGCTACATGTACATTAATACATGACCTGTGAGTTATAAAAACTATTTGATTTCATATGATATGAATATGTGTGTCAGTGGGTGTGAAATGATAGAAAGATCATGGGTATTTACTGTTATATATGTTTCTTCATAATTCACTTAGACACATTTGTGTCTTCTCGTGTCCAAACCATTTTGTTCTCATTATACACTAGACTATTATCCAATCACCGGTCAACATTTGGATATGGTGAATGCATATATCTATACATAATACGGTATGTCAAATTAAATACAAGTGTCAGTGATGATCACATGTATATCATTTATGTTGAGTGACTTGAGCCAGACAAGCAGCCACTGATTCTCGACTATTTTCGCGTATTACCTGGAAGCTAACCGTTTGTACCAATCAATATTGCGTCTTTGCAGCTGTCTAGAAATTTTTGGTGTTCTAAGCAAAAATAATTCTCCTTTAAAATTCACTAATTCCATTGAGTTATCAGTAAATTAATCTTTGCTTGCAGATTATTTAGTTTGTATTTTTTTTTAGAATATAACTTTTTATTTAGATAATATTCTTCAATATATGTTTATAGTTATGTATAGTAATATGATTTTAGTCAGTTTTGATTAATTGTGAAGATTATTATGCAAATACAGCTTTTTAAATTTTTTTCCGACAAATAAGGACATTAACTTATAATATTGTCAGAATACAATATGTTATTTAACCATGAATGAAGGAATAAAAGAAAAAACAATTTTGGAAAATTCCATTCGAAGGGACCCTTGTGAGCAATGTAGTGTGTGTGCGGGATTGATTTCCTGATCTTCTTACAAAACGATGCTCTGAACTTTTAATTTTATCACTCCAACATTCAATATCAAGTTGCAGATTATGAATTGTCACGTTTTGTTAAATACAAGTTTTTAATATCGGATTTATTTATCTATCATTGAAGAGAGAGAGAGTGTGTTACGGCGTTTTTAGCAAACCTTAAAAACAAGAAGCCCCTTCGGTTGGGCTTAGACACAACAGGCCTAATTGGGCCAATCTCCACACTTTGGGAAACCAATACGGTTCTGTAGCTAACCGGAATCAAACCGAACGATCTAAGTTCCGGTTCGGAAAATTGACCAAACCCTATAAAAAGGGATTTAAACTCACTGATTTGTCGCCGGACGAAGAAGGGCATGACGACGACGACGACGACGAAGCTGAGAGATAGAATCGATCTCACCGACAATAAACGGAAAATATTGGACCTTCTTCTAGCTGCTCTCCGAAAACATAACCTCAAAACGCAGCTTCGCGTCGCCGGTGGTTGGGTGCGCGACAAGGTACTACTAATCTTTCTAAAGTTTTCTCCTTTTTTTCTCTCTATGCCTTAAGTAGAGTTTAATTGATGGAACCCTTATAAAAGATGAAGCTTCTTAGATTTTTGGAGATGTTCTGTCTAGCTCCCATTGGGAGATGTTTCTGTCAGAAAGTGTTGGTTCTGTAGAAAAGTGAATGTGAAAAAAGAAGTTTTGATTTTTTCTTTGTGTGTTTGGTTTGCAGCTTCTGGGGAGAGATTCTGAGGATATTGACATCGCCATTGACAACATGACAGGACGTGAGTTTCTTGAAAAGTCCCAGGATTATTTTTCTGGTCTTTGAGGTTATGAGATTCCATGTTGAATCCGATTTTTGACAAGCCCTTATTGATGTTTTAACCTTTCTTGTTTTTCTTTTGGCAAATTTTCAGTAACCTTAAGCAATCCAAACATTTGGAGACTGGAAAGATGCGTCTCTGTAACCAGTGGTTAGATTTTGTACAGTTGAGAAAGGAAGAAGCTGATGAGAACAGTCGTGTTCCTAAATCAGTGGCGTGTGCTCCTTGTTCATTCTCTTTGTGTGGTTTTGAAAAACACATAACCTTTCTTAAGTCTCTTTTTCCTTTCTTATAGGATTTTGGAACCCCAGAAGAGGACGTTTATAGGAGAGACTTAACTATAAACAGGTACTTGAATTGCCTAACGATATGTGTGTCACTGAATTCAAATTGTGACAATCTTTTCTGATGTTTTATTTGACAGCTTATTCTACAACATTCACACTGGCTTAGTAGAAGATCATACAGGAAGAGGTTTGTTACTGCTGATTATTTGTTTTTCCTCTGATGTCCAAACTATTAGTAGAGTTTATGAGGAGTGATGCAATTTGACAGGTATTGATGACATCAAGTCTGGAAGACTTATCACTCCATTACCTGCAAAAACTACTTTTCTGGAGGATCCCCTGCGAGTTCTTCGGGCGATTCGCTTTGGTATTTGTGATTCTGCCATCTCTGCTGTTATGGTTTATTTGAGTCTTGGTTAACAGATTGCCATACATGTGAATAATAGGTGCAAAGTATGGCTTTACTATGGATGAAGAGCTGAAAGAAGCTGCTTCAAGTGAGGAAGTTAGAGTAGCTCTTGAAAGAAAAATATGCAGAGAACGGATAGGAAACGAAGTAAGGATATAAACTTCGTTCATATAAGTTTATTCTTTTTACACAACTTGATTCTCTCGTGCAGATAGATATGATGATAACTTGAAACGGACCGGTTTCAGCAGTTACTTATCTTTCTGATTTCAAACTGTTTGGGGTTGTCTCTGCTATTCCCTCTTCATCTGAGCCTGCACCGAGAACTAACTGTGACAGGTTTAATCTCTTTTCTACTCTTATACATTCAGAACTTAACAAATCTGGTTCTGTGACACTGCTAGTCTTATTTTATTGCTTATTTAGTCTCTGCCTGGCATACATGGAAGCTATGGGGAACCTAATTCAAACACCTGGGCTCGTTAGCTTCAGTGTGAGTTATTAGCCTGTCACCATTGGTTCTTGTTTTGTTTATTTCAGTTAGATCTTTACTGGTTTCAATTGTTTTTTGTAGGGTGAACAAAGAAGGCTTGCTCTTTATGCAGCTCTATTACTACCGTTTAGGAAAAGTTTTTACAAGGATAACGAAGGAAAATTGGTACTTATAGTTCAATAGGCATCTTGTGTGCTCTAAGCTTAAATCTTGAGTTTTGATTCTCTAAGCAAATGAAACATGAACCCTTTCCAGGTTTCTGTTGTCAACTACATCTTGAAGAACTTTACGAAGCGGAAGTTTAAGGACGCTGAAACAGTGAGCTTTGTTTATTAATGTTTCACTGTCTTAATCTCCAATTGCAACACTATTATGGTAACTAAATCCTTCTGCTTCTTCAGGTTACCAGTATACACCGTGCCGCGGAGAGATTCTTGTCGTTGATTCTTCCTCTTCAGCGGAAGAGTTCATTACAACTGGAGAAACTTGATTGGGCTAGTGAGATTCTTGAGATCTGTGAATCCATCTCCCTAAATGATCCAGAGCCGAGGTCCCTGCAACATCAAAAATAAGAGTACTCACAGGTAACCCCCAATAGCCTATATATTGTCCTACGACCACCTTAAAGACTCAGAGGCTATATGCAACTCTATAATGGGTTGTTTTGGTCATACTCTCCAGGGTTTCTTCTTAGAGATATCAAAGATTTCTGGCGTGTTTCCCTGTTAATATCATTACTGCTGTATAAGGATGACGATGGGATGAATCACGATCTTGACAAGAAACGAGAAATTTATCTAACAATCCAGGACACCATCCATGAACTAGGTAAGTGTATTTTTACAATTGGTAGCATTGAACATGGAAAATTGTGAGACAAGGCATAACAGGTGTTAGAATGTGTTTACATAACTGTGTTTCTTGCTTAACATCAGAGATCTTGATAACGTTTGGGATGAAAAGCCACTGATGAAGGGAGATGAAATTATTGAAGAAGTTCAAAAGGGAGGACCGGTTACCGCAAAACAA
Source organism: Brassica carinata (assembly GCA_016771965.1). Lineage (NCBI taxonomy): Eukaryota > Viridiplantae > Streptophyta > Magnoliopsida > Brassicales > Brassicaceae > Brassica > Brassica carinata. The sequence continues at coordinate 44,757,752 of CM028694.1, forward strand.
GACTTAGGACCCATTATCCGTGAATGGGTAAGTCTTTATCTTGTGCATATTAGAAAATATCTTCTGCAGTGTATCTCATCTTGCTACTCTCTGTTCTGGTTGCTCTGATTTGCAGCAAAAGAAAATGCTTACATGGAAGCTGACTTATGACAAAGGCTCCGCAGAGGAATAATGCATCAATTGGATGAGACAAAAACGAACAAGGACTTGTGTGACTTCTGAGTTCTGAACGTGGGGAAAGTTTGTGACATTGCTGTTTAAGGCTAGATGATTAGTCGGTTTTCCTTTACTATAGAAAAAAAAATCTTTCTTTTGTTCCATCTTTTTACGAGAAAACAGTCAAACAAATATTGAACTTACACATTTCGCCAAAAAAACATATGAAGTTGTGTTGACCCAGCTAAATTAGGTATAAATTGAGTAGGTAAAAATCATGAACTTTAGATATCATATCAATTTTTTTATATTTGAAATACTTATTTTGAATACTTATTTCAAATACTAATTCGATCATGTTTTTTAAAATTGTTGGGTTTTGGTTTTGGTTTTGAATTACCCCATATGGATTCGTTAATAATTTTTCGGATTCAGATATGTATATACCATTTTACAAGATTTATTCATGTTCTTAACATCTCTGATTGGATACTAATTCGTTTTTGTTCAGTTGAAATCTTAAACTTTTGGTTTATATCTAATTTGTCTTAACCAAAACAAGATTATATTTTTGGATCATTGAAGTGTTCATGCTTTTTAGCAAAACTGTGTAAGTTAAATATTTTATGGTCAATTTTGTTATTTTTTTTTATTTTAGTAAAACGATATCGTATTGATTTTTGTTAAAAAGATAACCGTTGATTAAGTGAAAATTAAAATTGACTAAATTTATATCTAATTTGGCTTGATCAAGAAAAGTTCATGTGTTTTTGGATTAATGAAGAATTCATGTTTTTTTTTATATGTGATCAACCAACAAGAAGAGTACTAGCTAAACCTCTCATTGTTTTTCCAAATAGCATAATGAGACAGTGGGCTGATGAACTACTCAAAATGGTCTCTCCAGAAGCAAAACTCTTTGTTTTGATATTCCATGGCTCAAGTATAAGTTATATGTGTAGTAGATAACAAAGTATGATATTGTTATTACCTCTTATGGCACTGCATAAGATACTGGTCTTTTTGCTACTGTTGCATGGTTTAGAGTTGTGTTAGATGAAGAACATACCTTCAAGAATCATGACAGAAAAATTGCAATTGCATGCTATGGTTGTATGCTTTGTTGAAAACAAGAACTAAAAGTCAGTCTTCTTTTCATGAAACAAAATTTGTGCAGATGTTTATCAAAGTTTTGGCCAGGTGACCTAATGATAATGTCTTTAAAGGCTGCTAGTGTTAGACTCAACCTTGTTGCAGTTTCTCTGGTTCTCATCATGGATCCATGGTGTAACCGCGCTGCTGAAGTTCAAGTCATTGATTGAGTTCACCGCATTGGTCAGATACGACCTGTAAGAGTGGAGTGGCTCACGTATGATAGCCCTTCAGGTAAATGGTCTCATTTATACAAATGCTTTTTGATTCACTATTGAAATTTATTATAGCTAATTTAAATCCAGAACTGTTGACAGGAAAATAAGAAAAAGATAGTAGTCTTCTCATTTGGAAAATGTGACCAGCCGAGCTTCTCTACGGAGGATTGGGACCATCTCCTAATGGTAGATTAGGATCAAATTCAAGATAGATATACTTTTATATTATTATTATTTTAAGATAGATATACTATTGATTTTGGTTGAATCAATTTCTATCCAATAAAGTGGTTCTGATGAGTTGTTATTATGTTACACCTAACACCATGATATTCATATAATACATTCATCAAAGTATGTGTTGATGCCCAATAAACAAGACGCTGAACAATAATATACATATTTCTGCGTCTTAGTGTTAAAGTCTGTAGATATCTTAGATCATTCTTTAGAGATTTTGGACTATTTCTGATATGGGCGGTCTGAATCCTATGTTATCTCGGTTTAGTGGAAAAGAATTTATCAATTAGACAATAATGTAAGTAAATAACCTTTAATGTTTATGTATCACTAGAGATCAGTTCCTGCCAGTGCACATAAGTTGAGACTTGGTAGGTAGACTCAAGGCCCATTGAATTCGTGCACACTTGTAAGGTCACAAGAACAAAATCACAAACACTAATCTTAAAACTTTGCGGGGAGCCTCATACTTTAACTTTCAAGTTGACTCTCTACACACAAAACTTGTCGTGTATGCATGATTCAAGTGTCATTTCGTTGGCCACACAATTCAAAAGGCAAACGTCTACGAGGGACCAGTTACACATGTTTGAAGGCAGATACCATTCGAGGGGTTTGGCATTATATTCCAAATAACTGATTGATTCGTTAAGGAAATATATATCATCTAAAATATATATTTTAAGAGAAAATATTGTTAAATTTATAGTAATATCAATATAAAACATATTTTAGCTATTCAGTAATTCAACTATTAGAATATATGTTGGTTTAGTATGGTTAAGCTCGGTTAAGTGTTGACCGTTGTATAAGGCTTACTATATATACTCATGTATGCACACATTTTCTATTAACAGAAATAAACAAGAGTTTGTTAGATCATCTTCTTCTTCGTTTGATCAACTCTAAGATGGTATCAGAGCCTTGAGGCTGAAACCTCAAGCGATCCGTTCTTCAACTTCTTTCTTTGACCTCAGATTGATCGATGAATCTCTCGATCGATCTTTTCTCTGTTTCTTGATCATCATTTCGATCGAATCTTCTTAACGATGGTGTTGGTTGCTCGAAGATCGACGCGTCGTACTGGGAGGCAAGCCCCGTCGTCAGCTCGTCGAGCTCTATTCGAAAGCTCGCTCCGACGCCGCCGCATCTCCGATCGTCGTCGATCTACCTATGGATAACATTCACTCGCTTTCTTCCTCACAAGCGTGATAATCCAGGTCTTTCTATCATCTCGAAGTATTAGATGGTACGAACTATGATAACCGGAGTATAGCTATGAAGATTGCCTTAGATGCTAAGAATAAGCTAGCATTCATTGATGGATCTATTGGTAGCCTATCGAATCACATCCTCATTCCCGGATTTGGTCTCGATGTAACTCTATGGTCAAATCTTGGATCCTTAATGTTGTCTCTAAACAGATCTACAAAAGCATTCTCGATTCAATGATGCGGTAGAAATCTGAAAGATTTAGAGACTCGCTTTCACATCACCAATCTTCCACGCCGTATCGCTTAACTCAACAAATATGGTCTTTACAGCAAGGATCAATGGACTTGGCGACCTATTACACCACTCTCAAAACGCTTTGGGATGAGCTTGATGGTGCTGATTGTGTAAACTTGTCATCATTGTATTTGCTGCCATCACGTGAAAAAGGCAGATCATCGCGAAGGTTATTAAGTTTCGCTGGTCTCAATGAATCATATTCGTGATCGAAGTCAGATCATCATGAAGAAGAACGCTCCGAACTTTCGAGATCTATAACTGGCCGGATCGATTTTAATCGAGAAACTTAGCTCGGTGTTGAATGCGACCGCTTTTCAAGTTGCAGCCCCGATCAATCTCAGGCTCTAATCAATGCAGCTCGGTTACTGTTCCTCCTAAACGAGTCGACTGTTTGTGCACATTGTGGCTATAATGGACACACAGTGGATACTTGTTACAAGATCCATGGTTATCCGGTTGGGTTTAAACACAAGAACAAGCAATGACTAATCCAAGTCCAACAGCTAAACCTCCGTTGCTCAAGTGGGATTTGTAGATTCAGTTTCAAATGTGGTCAACAGTCTTACTAAGGAGCGGATCGAAGGGGTTATTGCATACTTTAATACTCAACTAAAGCCACAGATGGTGCACGCAAACCGCATTGCTTCTACTTCGAGGCACGATAACAGCACTTCCTGGTATGGCTTTTTCTTCTTCTACACTCGTTTCATTGGAATGTTGAAAGCCACCAGGAATGCTTTGAGTTCGAGACTTGGATAATAGACATGGAGCTACACATCATGTTGCTCATGATAAGAATCGTTTATTGATCTCACCGATTCTATTAGTACCTCTGTTACTCTTCCAACCGGTCTTGGCATAAAGATTGCGTGCATTGGCACTGTCCGACTTCATGATTCTCTCGATCTTGCGCATGTCTTATATCTACCGACTTTCGATTAAATCTTCGAGTGTAAGCCAGCTTACAAAGGATTTGGGGTACCGAGTTATGTTTGATCCGGTGCTTGCTTTATACGGGATCCTATCAAGGGCTTGATGATTGGGAGGGTGAACAGATTAGCAACCTATACGCTCGGATGCAGTGGATTTGGCTGGTTCTACATTCATTCAACAACAATATGCTTCGTGCTCTAGTGTTGTTGTTGATGTAAACTGTGGCACAACAGATTGGGACATCCATCTATATCTAAAACAGACTCTATTATAGATGTACTTGGACTCAAGCAAATCAATAAAGAACCTTTTCATTGTGCCATTTGTCCACTTGCAAAACAGAAACGCCTTCCTATAATTCTAAAACAACATGAGTGAACACGCTTTGATCTTCTTCATATCGACACATGGGGACCTTTCTCAAGATCTACTGCGAAGGTTACAGATATTTCTTGACGATAGTTGACGATCACACTCGTGTTACTGGATATATCTCATGCGCACTAAGAATGAGGTTTTGACAGTCTTCCCCGAGTTTGTTCAGATGGTGTAGACGCAATACAAATGTGCGATAAAGGCGGTTCGCCTCGACAATGCAAGGAACTCAAGTTTGTGGATTTTACAAGAAGAAAGGTATCATTCCCTATCATTCTTGTCCAGAACGCCGTAACGTAACTCGGTGGTAGAGAGGAAACATCAGCACATCTTGAATGTTGCTCGTGCTCGATGTTCCAATCACATGTTCCACTTGAGCTCGGGTGACTGTGTCCTTACCGCTGTGTTCATCATTAATCGTCTTCCCGCCTCTTTTGAAAGATAAGTCACCTTACGAGGTTCTTACTTCTAAAAGAGCTGCTTATGATGGTTTCAGGTTTTGGATGTCTTGCTTATTGCTTCAACATCGACAAAGAACGGACATAAATTCCAACCAAGAGCAAAGCCCCGTGTCTTTCTTGGGTATCCCGCAGCTACAAAGGATATAAGTTGCTTGACTTGGACACGAATACTATTCATATCTCCAGGAATGTGACGTTTCATGAGTCGATCTTTCCATTCACGACGGATCGACCGAAACCTATGAAGATATTTTTCCTCGCTTCATTTTCTAATCCTACTTCGCACCGCGATAGTGACTCATCCGCATGCGAATGTTGAAACTACAGTTGAGAAAGAACCACTAGCAGTGAGGGATTATCCAAAGCGAAGGGAAAAAGCCTCTTGAACCTACTATTGCAAAGAATCACTTGTAGAAGGGAAGAGAATTTCAAAACTACCGCACATCTTCAAGACTATTATCGTAATATTTCGTAGAGTGACACCGAGATACCTTATCCACTCTCTGCATACACCTCTTTTGATAGTCTTTCGAAGATTACAAGGCTTATATCTGTGCTGTTGCCTTATATCCGAGCCAACGAGTTTTACTCAAGCCAAGCGATTTGATGAATGGCTAAAGGCTATGAATGAGGAGCTCATTGCCTTAGAAAGCAACAACACATGGACTGTCGTTCTCTTCCTCCGTAAACACGCCATTGGGTGTAAATGGGTCTATAAAATAAAGATTCATCCTGATGGAACTCTCGAGATACAAAGCTCGCCTGGTCGCTAAAGGGTATACGCGAACGGAGGGCATTGATTTTGCTGATCGTTCTCCTGTCGCTAAGATGACTCTTGTTAAAACAACGTTATCTCTCGCAGCGAAGCAATGGAGCCTTACTCAATTGGACATCTCCATGCATTCCTCAATGGCGATTTACATGAGGAAATATACATGACATTACCTCCGGGTACACACCAAAGGAGGGGAAACATTGCCGCCGAATGCACCGCAGTTACGTAAATCTTTGTATGGTTTAAAGCAGGCTTCACGGCAATGGTTCTTAAAATTCAGTGATACTTTGCTTGGTTTGGGCTTTCGAAGTCGAATGCTGATCATACTCGTTCATTCGTAATAGAGGGTATCTACACTGCAGCTTCGCTTCACGCCGATGATATAATCATCGCCAGCAACACCGATTCGTGACGTTAATCAACTAAAGATTGATCTCGCTGCTTTCAAACTCGAGACCTTGGTCCTTTGAAATACTTCCTCGGCTTGGAGATTGCTCGCTCTAGCAAAGGCATCTCCAATGCGATAAGTATACTCTTGGACTTTTGGAGGATACGGTTTGCTCGCCGCAAACCCTCTCCTATTCCAATGGATCCAAATGCAAAACTCGTTTGGATTCAAAGGAACCTCTTCGGATGATCTGCTGCATACCGACGTTTAGTGGGACGATGATGTACTTGACAATCACACGACCGGATATCACATTTGCTGTCAATAAACTCATCGATATACCTGCTCGAAGAAATCTCACCTCCAAGCAGCTTTCAAAGTACTACACTACTTAAAGGGCACTGTTGGTCTTGGTCCGTTTCTACTCTATTGACTCGATTTGGTTCTTCAAGCATTTACAGATGCCGACGGGCTTCTTGTCCGACTCGAGGCGCCAACGCCCGGTTATTGTATGTTCCTTGGTAACAGCCTGATCTCACGGAAATCAAGCGCACGTTTCTCTTTCGTCTGCGAGAATCTGAATATAGAGCAATGGAGTATGGTTCTCGTGAAGTGATCGGCGAATCTCTTGACTGAACCGCAATCACCTCAACGTGGTCCGGTTTCTTTCTCTTGTGACTCCACTGCAGCTATTCATATCGCCACTAACCCTGTTTTCCATGAGCGTACAAAACATATTGAGCTTGATTGTCATCAAGTCAGGGAACGTGTTCTCCTTGGTTTCATCAAGCTTCTACATGTTCGTACTAACAATCAGGTTGCTGATATCTTCACGAAGGCTCTGTTCTCTCCACAGTTTTACTCTCTTGTGGGCAAGATGGCTTTGAAATCTATTTACTTGCCATCTTGAGGGGGAGTATTAGAATATATGTTGGTTTAGTATGGTTAAGCTCGGTTAAGTGTTGACCGTTGTATAAGGCTTAATATATATACTCATGTATGCACACATTTTCTATTAACAGAAATAAACAAGAGTTTGTTAGATCATCTTCTTCTTCGTTTGATCAACTCTAAGATCAACAAATAATAAATTCGAATAGCTTATAAAAAACAATAGAACTATGAAATCCACTAAGTTAAAACACAGAACCATAAGTTCAAAAAAAAAACACACATAACCATGTGCTATTTAAAATTCAGATGATAATGTTTATTGTTTTCTTGTGATCATCCTCTTATATTGTAGTCGATTGATCATTATTTGATTAAGAAGGGGAATTCATGTTAAGTTCCAATTCAATTTTATTCGTCATCAAAGGTTAACCATATATGATAATTTTTCGGGTTGGTTTAGATCAATTTCGATTTTCTTAAATTAATTTCGTTGAACCGAAATAAAGCTGCCAAAAGTTTTCGTCTGGTGGTTAGTCCTTGAAATCCACTTTACTCATTTAAGTAAACTGACAAAAACCTTAATTGAAGTTAAGTAGATTATATATTCTAGAGAATATAAGTAAAAAACAAAAGTTATTTCTGAAGTCATAGTCAAAAGACAAGTTCGTTTCAACTAAAAGAAAATTTGATCAATTAGAAAAAGTGGCAGATAGAGAATCTATCCTTTGGATCCTCTCCTCTATTTCTAGCCCTTCACTTGGATCTCTCTTGGATAACTCATTAAATGACACTATCCAATTATACCCACATGTGTATCAGCTTATGTATATGCATGTGTAATTATATTCTGAAGCTTCCCTATTTTGATATTTTTCCTATTTTGTCACAAAAATATCTTCATGTTTTGTTCTTTTCCTTTATAGCTCATCATAATTCTCTTCCAAAGTTCTTGGATTTGTCCCCAAATCATTAGGAGATATAAGAGGAGGAGGAAGAAGAAGAATCTTTAAAACAGAAGAAAATGTGTACTCCTTATGAAGATCAATCACAACACAACCTCCCTTGTCTCCATTGCCACCCACATACATACATTCGCATGGTACGGTACACACACACATGTATATATATAGTTTTGCGTCCTTTGTTTGGTGTAATAATCCTCACCATTTAGTGGTTGGTTTTGTTAGGTTCAACACATGATAGAGAGATGCATGCTACTCCATATGACTCGTGATGAATGCGTCAAGGCTTTAGACCAACACGCAAGCATTCTACCACTCGTTACGCTCACCGGTAATTAGTCTTGATAAAATTACACACATAGCCTATGCTTGTCCACAGTCTATACGTCAAAACTGTATTAAAGGGTTTGTTAAAATAGTTCTCAAATGATATTTAGAATCTTAGATGACGTTGTACTTTTTCAATCACAAATGATATCCATATGAATATTTGAAGAAATTGCAGAGAATATTGTAAATTTAACCTTGGATCATGTTTTCATTTTTTATATTTTACAGTCAACCCATAAAGTTTGGAAGTCACAAATGTTTATGCCTTTTTTTCGCTATAGAGCAATTGTGCTACAATGTATCTTTCTTTTGTTTGCAGTCTGGAGAGGACTTCAAAAGGAAAATAAGGATTTCTTTGAAGCAAATGGCCATTTCTTCTCCCCTAGGCCATTATCAAGTAAGGTCTTGTGAGATCAAATGTGCTTCTTTAATTAAAAAGTTCCATACAATTTAATTTAATTTAATTTCTTTATTAGCATATCGACCAAATCTCAAGACATTATGCTGTTTTTTTTTTGAATTATACACAGTTTCCCCAAAGGCTTAGAGACATTATTACATTTTGCTGTTAGAATGTTAAATTAGGTGGTAGAATCGAACCCAGGTGGCGGTGCTCACAGCTGTTTTAAACGAGTCTTACGAAGAGATTTTGTTTTGTTTGTTTGTTTGTTTATTGGCATCAATTTATATTAGGCGGATATGTTCGGAGATCATCACCAAGGTTTGCGAGAAGGAAACAATGAAGACTTTGCTTTAGGCTTCTAGATATATTATATAGGAGAAAAGATTGAGGTTTATATATGTGAAACATGATCATGCATATGTAAACCTTACTCTTTATGTTAAAAGGTTTCCCTATTAGATTAAGTAGACAAGCTTTTAATGTGTAATATATTTTTTAAGGTTGTTTATTCAGTTGCAATCTAGTAATCGAATACATGAATTATAAGATTCTGATTAGTGTCTGGATATTAAAGTCCTACACAAAACATTTATAAATATATTAATATAAATATTTTGAAAAAAAATCCAAAGACAAATTTATACAAACTTTATCAGTTCATTCTTAAGTAAAAAATATCATATCAATGTATAAAATTGATATAAACTCAAAATCAAAATAAATTTATGCGGATTTTTATCTGCTTTCTGATTTTTATGTAAGAGCAACCCCAATATAAGAGAACTTTTTGTTGAAAAACCCCTATTAGAGAGAGTTGCTCTAATGATCTCACATCTTCGTATTGACAATTATAAAAATAAAGTGATCAAGTCGAAAACTTTTTTGTTAGAAAATAAACAGTGAAATATATATTGGGATATTAGGCCCATTCATAATCATCTGAGCCCATTAATGATCCGTACAGTACGTTTTTTAAAATTCCACACATTAGAGTGAGAGAAAAAAAAATAGAAATTTCAAATCGGAGGAAATATCGGAAGGAAGATGGCGGGCTCCCTAACTGCATCAGTCCACCGAGGAAACGCGGAGGCTTCAGAAACTTCCCGATGGCTAATCAGCTTCGCTCGGTTCATTCCGTTTCCGTCTTCTCCGTCTCCGTATCCAGGACTCGTTCCTCTCGGAAAGAGAGAGCTGAGGAGCTCGTCGCCCATAGGCACGTGGCTGTCGACGTCTTTCTCGAAGGTGTATCTCACTCTGGTGGACGAAGTGGACAGATCCGATGCGATTCTCTCAGTCGAACTCGCCGGCAAAATCCTCGTGAGTTGAATCTCTTTAGATCGGATTTGCTACTCCTGATCGTTGCTTGGATTGGTGTTCGCGATGGTTTAGGCTTATTAGATTTCGTGAATCGGATCTATCCATGTTTGATGGTAGTTTCATTGATTAATTTGGCTTCACTGTTGTTTGATTGTTCAATCTCAAATCATACAGGAAGAACACTACATTTCGAAGCTGAATTTCTCGTGGCCTCACATGACGTGCGTTTCTGGGTTCCCACCTCGTGGCAGCCGAGTGATTCTCGTTAGCTACAAGGATTCTGCAAAGGAGGCAACCTCCTAACACTCGAATCTCTTTTTGAAAGCTTAATAGTGTAGTAAACATAAGAAGAATTTGATCATTGTTTTTAGATACTTCATCTGTGTGATTGAGATCGTATTGTTTGCTGTGATTGTTGTTGTTCTTCGCCAGATTCAAAAGTTCGCTTTAAGGTTTTCCACATGTGATGCGGCGGTGAACTTTGTGGCAGCTCTTAAGGTTAGCCATTTACTGCAAACTGCAAAGAGCTGCTTTACATCGATCTCTCATTAATTAAGCTGATTTGCTTCGAATCATAGCCAATGGATCCTGTATTTGTTGTTCTGTTTGCAGGAGAAACTCAAGGGCTTACAGGTAGCTGGGATCCAGGAAACTGAAACTAGGTCCGAGGCTAGTCTCCAGTCAGATTACAACCCTGGAAATGAGATTATCCCCAGGTTAGATCAGTTTACAGTGTTGAGAATTTGAACAAGTACTTAGCTATGGTAATCTCTCTTTGTAGAGCCGCTGAGGAAGAGCCTAATATGTTTAGACCTCCTGATAGTTATGTTCCTGAAATGCTACCAACGCTAGAGTATCAAACTTGTCAAACCTCATACGCACCACAATTCCCCACTTTGGAAGAGCCGAACATGGTTAAACATCTTGGTAGCTATGTCCCTGAAATGCAATTAAGGCTTGAGTATCAAACTGGTCAAACCTTATATACACCACAACTTGCCACAGTGGAAGAGCCAAACATTGTTAAACATCTTGGTAGCTATGTCCCTGAAATGCAACCAAGGCTTGAGTATCAAACTGGTCAAACCTTATACACACCACAACTTGCCACTGTGGAAGAGCCAAGCATTGTTAAACGTCTTGGTAGCTATGTCCCTCAAATGCAACCGAGACTTGAGTATCAAACTGGAGAAATCTCATACCCACCACAATCCGCGATTAGTCAAATCCCAAACGAGCCTTTCAGTAACCTCCCTCCGAGTTTCACCACCTTACTCTCCGGTTGCTTCCCCAACTCCACTCCAGGTAATCTCCACGTTTGATCTTGCTTGTTCTAGTTTAGGATATACAGCCTCTTCAATACATTTTATTCACAAGTTTCCCTCTCATGAAACCGGCTATAGATGCAGGCCAAGCAACTGTAAAGCAGGATCCTGATCTAAAGTCACAGATACTGGTAAGCTCGAGTTTTTCTTTCTTTCAAGAAACTCTCTTTCTACACACAAACACAGTTCTAATGATTTCTTCTGGTTTTTGTTATTCCAACCTTTTTATTTTGACAGAAGTACATGGAAGATTCTTCATTTCAAGGTGTGTTTTCTCTCCAATACTTGCACACATACAAGCTGTTTCAGAATATACATTTCAGCTTTACTTCACTTGATAGATTTCTACATTCTATTATATGTAACAAGCTGTTTCCTCATTTATCCAGACATGCTGCAGAAAGTAGAGAGAATTATGGAAGACATAGGAGGTAACTGGATTCGCTGAGTTTCATCTCATACATATTATATACACACACTATCTCAATCTACTATTCCAAATCCTTTTGTTTTATGCAACATATATGGTTTAATCTGGCAAACATTCTAGACATTGTTGATTTTCTACTTGTGACTTTGTGAGTGAGACCTCCTATATACTATAAAATTTCTGAATATCAAATGCCCACTCCTAAGTTCTTCTAAGCTATATCAAAATTTCAGTTCACCTTTTCTTGATAAATACTATATCTTATAATATTTCTGAATATCACATTTCTTGTTTAATTCTATATATTATAATCTTTTCTTTTACATAATCTAATTCTGTGAGTATGAAACTTCATTTACAAAAGAAGAAGCTAAATTAGTTGTGGCTAAAGTTTCTGGATGTTAAAACCCGTTACAGTTGGCGAGAGAAAAATAATCTGGTTTCAGTCTATATTTTCTTTTTGTGGTAATCTGCTTCTTAAATTACAGCTATATAATATATTTAATTAGTATGAGATTTGTTGGGCAAAAATAAATAAAAATAAAATATCGTAAGTTTAATTTGGACTCAACGCGAGTATTCAAATATCAATAGGTCAATGAATACGACCAAAAAAGCGAAAAAAAGAATTCAATCATAATGTTTTCGAATTTCCTCGAAAGCTTATACGATGGCATCGGAGACGATGAAGCCGACGACAACGACGACGACGAGAACAACCCCAAAACTCCAACGGAGAGACACGTTCCTTTGAGAAACGCCGATCGTTTGCCTCCGATCTCACCGGAAGAGGAGGCTCAAGCGCGCGGGGTGAAAGATGACCTGTCGGAACTCAGCCATACCCTCACGCGTAAATTTCGCGGCGTCGCTAACTTCCTCGCTCCGTTACCGGAGAGATCTTCGTCAGATCTATCGAATCCCAGGTTGAGCCAATCGCGTTTCTCAGATCCCGAATTGAATCAATCCTCGTCGTCTTCCGATCCCAGGCTGAATCGCTCGTCGTCTTCCGATCCCAGGCTGAATCAGTCGTCGTATTCCGATCCCAGGCTGAATCAATCGTCGTCTTCAGATCGATCTGAATCGTGTGTGGGAGGTGATGCGCGAGAGACAGAGATTAGAGCTAGGAGCTGGAATTCGGATACCGTGGCCCTGGAAGAAAAAAGTATAGAAGATATGCGCAATGATCCGGAGGAGGAAGAAGAAGAAGAAGAAGAAGAAGAAGAGGAGGAAACGGATGAAGAAGAAGAGGAAGAAGAAGAAGAGATCGATGCGGTTGCTCTAACGGACGAAGTGCTAGCATTTGCGAGGAACATAGCAATGCATCCAGAAACTTGGTTAGACTTTCCTCTAGATCCCGACGAAGATCTTGATGGTAACATACACTCACTCAATTTTTGAACCTGATAGAAAAGATTCTTAGTGTTTTGGCCTTTAGTCTTCTTCATGGATTGACTTATATGCGTGTCAAAGTTTTGGAAACGTCAACATCAATATGGTGTTGTTTCTTCTTCTTCTTGTAGATTTGGAAATGTCTGATGCACAAAGAGGCCACGCTTTAGCTATAGAGCGTCTTGCTCCGAGGTTAGCTGCACTGAGAATAGAGCTCTGTCCATGCCACATGACTGTTGGTTACTTCTGGAAAGTCTATTTCGTTCTTCTCCTCTCAAGGCTCAATAAACACGATGCTCAGCTTTTGTCTTCGCCACAGGTAAATCTTCTATAATCCACACAAAACATGATTGTTGTTACTCAATGCAACTCTTTTTCTGGTTTGTTCGCAGGTGATGGAAGCAAGAGCGTTGTGGATGAAAGAGCTTCAGAATCAAAACAATTCCACCAAAACAGGTTGTGATGATATTCTCAAGGAGGAGATTACACCATCAAGTTCGAGTTACTACAACCATGCCCCTCCTGAGTTTCTGTCTCCAAGAATATATGCCTTCGAACCTCCTTCAATCATGTATCGAGATTTCGAAACGGCAGATCGTGGTTCTGAGTCTGAAAATGCAGAGTTCATTGATAAAGCTGTTATCGAGGAAAAACCAATCCAAAAGAGTGCAAGCCTAAGCGCAACACTCAATGACGACGATGATGATGATGATGATTGGCCAGAAGAGGAAGAGGATGCTCATGATTGGGCTCCAATTTTCACAGGGAATGAAGACGATGTTTCGTTCAGTGATCTGGAAGGAGACGATGACATAAGTAGCTTAGCACTCAAGTCTAAGACTACCTCAAAGGGCACAGACCAAAAAGGAACATGAAACACTGTCATCTCGGTCTTGTTGCTTTTGCCCTACCTCCAGATGGAATCAATGGAACTGAACATAAGGACTTTTATGGAGTCAAAGCGTGAGTTTTTGGGTGAGTTTGATTATTTGTCAAATGAAAGAAAAAAAAGGTTTTGAAACATGTACAGAAGATTTCTTCAGTCACTTCAATTGCATTGTATTGTTTTTATATCAACGTTGTAAAAAAAAATTTGAAAACATGTGATAAACCAGGTGAATTGTGTTTAGTATCTGATGATACTTGATTACATGTCCAAGATCTCAACTACCATTGACAAAGATCAATTTGCAGAATATACAGAACTAGACTATTGATGATCAAAGAAGAGGACAATGAACAGTTATACCAAAGCTGCTAAAAAACGACACCGTTTCAGTGGAGTAAAATAATCAGTTTATTTTATTGTTGTGTGTCGTAACTCTCTCTCTCTCTTGTGAATCCAAGCACGAACGAAATCGTCAGATCGTGAATTAAAGACTTTGATCGAAACCACTCAAGCTGCACCCGATGATCTCAGCTCATTCTTCTCTTTGATGCTGCTCCTTCTTCTCCGGCGAAGCATAAAATTCTTCAGATCTCGTGGATTTAATTCTTCTGTTTGATCGGATCTGACATCGCAAATCCTTAGAGAAAACAACATGGCAGGGGCGGCCTCCGCTCTGTTTCTGCTCGATATCAAGGGCCGTGTCCTCGTGTGGCGCGATTACCGCGGCGACGTCACCGCTGCTCAAGCCGAGCGTTTCTTCACCAAACTCATCGAGAAAGAGGTTTCTCTACGATCACTCTTCTCATCTTCGATCTCTAGATATGCGATTTTGTGGATTTGTATTCTAGATGTTACTTCTGAGATTCTGGTGATTGATGAACATTTGAAACGAATCAGCAAGCTTGTTATAATACGATTGATATTAGATTAGGATTTGATCGGTATTATCAATACAATTAATACTTTTCTCCTTGGTTGGTTTCGTTTTAATCTTTTCAGGGAGATTCACAGTCTAATGATCCGGTTGCCTACGATAACGGTGTGACCTACATGTTTGTACAGCATAGTAACATTTACCTCATGATAGCTTCTAGGCAGAACTGTAACGCTGCCAGTCTTATCACCTTCTTGCATCGCGTCGTCGATGTAAGCATCCCTACATGTTCAATTTTTTGCAGAAGAACAAATGATACAAGATCGTTTACGTGTTTCTTAGGTCTTCAAGCATTACTTTGAGGAGTTGGAGGAAGAATCATTGAGGGATAACTTTGTGGTTGTGGTAATGTTAATGCTTCTCACTCACTTCTGCTCTTTTAACACTCTCTTGATGAATATTAGATGCTGAAGTTGACGTGTGTTGGTGGCAGTATGAGTTACTTGATGAGATGATGGACTTTGGTTACCCTCAGTATACTGAAGCAAGGATCCTTAGTGAGTTCATCAAGACTGATGCTTATAGAATGGAAGTTACGCAGAGACCTCCGATGGCTGTCACTAATGCTGTTTCTTGGAGGAGTGAGGGGTTACAGTTTAAGAAAAACGAAGTGGGTGCTTTGTTTACAAGCAGGGAACATTTTTGTTTTTGTATTTGTTTAGGTTTCCAAATGTTTTACAAACTGGTGTTTTTGGTTTCCAGGTTTTCTTGGACGTAATAGAGAGTGTAAATATCCTTGTGAACAGTAATGGGCAAATTGTGAGGTCTGATGTCGTTGGAGCATTAAAGATGCGAACCTATTTGAGGTGCGTTTTCTACTGTTCTAATATGAAGCTATCATCCAAATCATGTTAGATCAAGTTTTTGACTCTCTGCTTCTTAATCCATGTTATTACAGTGGAATGCCAGAGTGTAAGCTAGGTCTGAATGATAGAGTACTGTTGGAAGCACAGGGACGAGCAACGAAAGGAAAAGCAATTGATTTGGAGGACATCAAATTTCATCAGTACGCTTTCCCAGACCACTGGTTTTTTTTTTCTCAAGAAAATATACAACATTTGAGTTTTACATGTGTCTTCTTCAAAATACAGATGTGTTCGATTGGCACGTTTTGAGAACGATAGGACGATATCTTTCATACCACCTGATGGGGCTTTTGATTTAATGACATATAGACTCAGTACCCAGGTTTGAAAATGTGGAATATTGCATGCATGGATGGTTTTTTCCCCTTCTTAAACAAATTAAATCTCAAGAGTTTTTTTGTACATGATACTTGTTCAGGTCAAGCCTCTTATATGGGTAGAAGCTCAGATAGAGAGGCATTCCAGAAGTCGTGTTGAGATGCTAGTAAAAGCTAGAAGCCAGTTCAAGGAAAGAAGGTAAGTAGTAATCCTTGTGTGACTCTTTGATTGATATTACCTTTTACCAGTAACTGTAATAGTTTCTTTTCTGCAGCACTGCAACGAATGTTGAGATCGAGTTGCCTGTACCAACAGATGCATCCAACCCCACCGTAAGAACATCTCTAGGGTCTGCCGCATACGCTCCTGAAAAAGATGCATTGGTTTGGAAAATCAAATCTTTCCCTGGGAACAAGGTAAGTGCGTATATTTTCAAATGTAAGAACTGAGCATATAATGTTGAATGATTTGACATTTAAGTTTTGAAATAATGTAGGAGTACATGTTGAGAGCAGAGTTCCATCTTCCAAGTATAACCGCAGAGGAAGCCACGCCTGAGAGAAAAGCTCCTATCCGTGTCAAATTCGAGATCCCATATTTCACTGTTTCAGGAATACAGGTTAGTTAGTATGTATAATATAGTGGGGCTTCTTCTATGTTTCTGCACTCGTTATCTGAAGGCAAACCTTAAAATCGAAGCATCCTGATGCGTATTAATTGTATGTATTGTAGGTTCGATACCTGAAGATCATTGAGAAGAGTGGGTACCAAGCTCTTCCGTGGGTCAGATATATAACTATGGCTGGTGAGTACGAACTCAGACTCATGTAATATGAGAATCTGTGTTGTTTTTTTTTTGTTTTGTTTTTATCTTAAGCAATTTGTCAAGAAAACAAAGCAGAGGAAGCTCAAAGAAAAGGAAAAAAAGATTTGAAAATTTTAGCTGATGAGAATTACGTTGAATGTTGTTTTAGAGATCCATATTTCTTGTGAATTGTTTCATGGCGTCTCGTCTCTTTTTATTTTTATGTAAGCTTTTAATGACACTTTTATTTTTGTTAAAATTGTTAAACAAACAATTTTGATTCGTCTTTTAGTTGCTAGGGTTCTTTCTGATAGTTCTTGCCACTGGGGTCCTACTGATAGTTCTTTTCTTTTGAGGAGGATGATGTATTCTAATAGGATTCAGATAGAATCTGACTCGTATCCTTGAACTTGGGTTCTTTCTGTTCGTTTAGATAGACTCTGACTTGTATCCTAATAGGATGCAGATAGACACTAGACCAACATGACAAAACAACAAATGTAGTATACATTTTTAACGAAGTTTACAACAAAAAGGAGAGAGAATAAGAACAGTGAACATATCTGAACTGATGAATTGCCTAAAGAATTAAGGCTCAACCACCCTAAAAACATTTGAAAAGGAAAAATGACCAATGTACAAAGCTTTTTTTTTGGTGCTATCAACGAGGAGAGCGAGGTGCACGAGGAGACTGGTTAGGGAGAGTCTGAGGAATCTTTCTAAAAACATGTTTCCTGCAACGTTGGAAGATGCTATCGTATATAAGATCAAACTGCACTCCAGCTCTTTCTCTATTCACTATGAACGTTATATGATCTGCTTCCACTATCTTATAATACCTGCAAGCACACATCAACATTCAATTTCCACCCTTATGGACTATGTTATATAATATGAGATTCGCTCACCAGATCCCAGGTTGTAACGTTTGACACTCCGAATCACTCCTTATGAACCGGCTCGGATGCTCCACTGGTAACCTCGGATGCGTCATAGATATTGTGTTCATTGCTCCATCGTTCTCTTGCCACTCCTCATCCCTTCAATTCCATAACTTGTTGTATCCCATCAAAAACTTCAAGAACGAATGTTTCAAAGTTTGAACGCTTACCTGTAGCCTTTATAAGGAGGAGAAACATCTTGCGGGAACCTCCACTGGCTCATCTGAAAGACGCGGAGGAAGAGCATAGGGTGGATGCCAAGAACACCTGAAGGAACCGTCATCCCCATGATTCTGCGTGTGCGTTTAGTCGCGTAGCTGAAGTAGTAAGTGCTTGGGAACGTCTGTAGATTTGAGTTAAGACTTGTGGAGCCTTGGATGGTAAGATCAGGCAAGATCCAGTCACCAGTAGCAAAAGGACCTGAGTTTCCCACAAGGCAATCAACTAGACCTCTCACTCCGGTCCTCTTCCAAGAAATGTTGAAGTGATCGAAACCGAAATTGTAATAGTTCTTTAGCCATGAAATGTCCAACCAGTCGTACATTATCACACCTATACGACATATCTGCAACAGACATATCGGTTTCATGCTTATTCCATCATCTGTCCTGTAGTAACAAAAGATAAAGAGTGATAAGAACCAAGTATCTTGAACACACATCTGCTTTCAAGAAGGGAAACTAACCTCATGCCATCTAAGTAAGTCCTTGTAGTACCATTGAATGCTCCGGACAATGATGTCACACTCAGAACCCAATTCTCATTCGTTTCTTCAAATCCTTCAAATGCCTAACCATCACACAGTTTCAGACATGAGCATCAATCATCAAACAAAGCTTTTAAAACAAGTAATGCATTCAAACTCATACCTTATCTGCAAGCATTTGCTGCAACAAGCGTATAACTTGAGCACCAGCTGAATGCCCCACAAAATGAATAGGATGATCCTCATCCCATTCAGGGTATTGCCCTTAAACACACACATACCAAAGTAAGAATACACATTACTAGTCTTTGAATGAGAGAGTTTCAGATCAAAACCTAACCTTTTCCATAATCTCTTCCAAACCGAGAATGTCCACAAGCTTCACTATGTTCTTCACCAAAATCAACTCTTCCTCCTTTTAAGTAATAAAACAATTCCCTTGCCCTGTGAAAACCATTGTTATCACCATCAGCATAATGATTTACACAAAAGGATAAAAAATGTGCAATTCAATACCTATCATAGATACTTGTTAAGGATCCCAAATCAGGAACAAGAACCCTCTCATCTTTCTTCTCAGCACCACCAAAGTATGATAACCCTCCTAATCTCTGATTCAAATCAACAATATCAAAACCCACCAGAATCTAATTTTTATTTTTAAACATAAAAAAACAAAGTTTGAGTTTTTTTTTTGCATTATTACCCCTTTGCCAAATCCAAAGATCCCATGAACCAATACAATAGGAGGAAGACCTTCAACATTACTTTGACTTTGATCTGTTTCTTCTCCTCCTACATTTGACTTGAACAAGTAATCACTCAGCTTCTGTGAAACGTCTCCGGCCACGGCGGTGCTGAATATATAAAACCCGTAAATCAAATGCACCACAGAGCTCACGAAAAGCTCAGCGAGCTGAAGACAAGTCACCATCCACAACTTTATCATCATCATCTCAGAAAAAAAAAAGGAAGCTCCTTTATCCTATAAAATAGACTCCCCGAAACAGGGGAGGCAAATGCAGAGAGACCCTCGTGAGGTTTCTTCAAAAGAACATGAAAGGATGCTCCTTTGGGCGAAGAAAAACCCAGAAAAAGAAAAATGAGAAAACTTTGAAATTTTCCCGAGAAAGTTGGCAACGTCTCTCTCTCTTATATTATCCAAATGTTATTTTGGCATCCACTTGTATCTATTGCCCACCACTCACCAATCTTTTAGCTGAAGCACGCCATGTGTAATGAGTCCTCACCTCTCCTACAAGCTCCTCGAGTTTCCGCAAATATTGTAATGGGATTCCAAGGCCCACTTTTAGTTATTATTTTTATTTGTTATTTTTTGGTGGATTGTGATTGGTTGAGAGAAACGGCGAAGCACGCTGGATCGGCGCTGGAAGATTGATTGGTTCATGATACCAAACTGTATTTTCTGCTTTGATGTAACCTTATCCTGTTTAATCATATACTACAATCCAAACTAAATTTTAACCAAGTTATTATTTATAAATTCATATATTTTCTAAAAATATATGATTCATATATTTTCTAAAAATATATGATTCATATATTTTCTAAAAATATATGAAGTTATAAGAAGGATAGTTATATAAAATAATGATATCACCAAGTAACACTTTTGGTGGCGTTACTCGTAAGATGCAGAGAAGAAAAACTTTGATTGAGGAACATTATTAGCACATGCCTTGCAGGTTTTTAAAAAAAAAACAATATTTTGATATCAAAAGTGGTATTGAGTAATTATAATATTAATATCCAAAACTTTATTTTCCTTTTTTTGCAAGTAAACTAGGAGATTCAGAGAATAATGTTAGACGACCACTTTATATAACTTACCTTCTTCGTCGAAATCAAAGATACTCCAAGACTTGTCAAGTGCATTTAAGTTTTTGCGGATTCAACTATTGACAGCAATCTTTAATGAAGTTGTCCTTTGACCAACGAGGGATATTGATTTATTTATCTGTAGATAGATAACATGTTGGAATCAATAATTTTCTTTTTGTAATCAGGGAAAAGAGTTGTGGTAGATTGAACTTGTGTAGTTTAGGCTGATTGTTGTTGGATTGAAGGTTCAACCATTAGGGTGTGATCTTGAATAAGGTATAAAAGAGTGAGTTGTGATAAAACTGAACTTGTGTGATTTAGGTTGTGTGCTGGTTAGATTGAAGGTTTTACCAGTTTGATAACACCCATTGTAATCCTTCCTTTCTTAAAAAACATGTTTTCAAATTTTAGAATTTTGTAAGCCTTCTTACATTTCTTAACTTTACACGTTTGATTTCACTATTTCTTCAAATAAACAAAATTATTTTTGATATAATTTTTATATTTCACCCAGTATATGTTTTCATATTTACACATAAATGAACACTAATCAGAATTATAAATGGTGAAAAAACTTTACTTATAACCTTATAGATATCACCTAAAACACCATGAATTTTCACTTTTTCTCAAAAAAAAATATAAATCCCTAAAAACCTAATTACATTTATATTCTTAAGGACATTTAGGATTTTTGCCTGGTCCTCCATAGTAAAAATAATTACCCCAAGCCTTATTAGATCCACCTTGAATATCATAACAATTTGGATGGTCTGCGAGAACTCGAAGGTTTGGAGAAGGGACCAAATTGTTATCCCAATCAACTACTTGGATGTTTCTGAAATAAGAAGATTTTGTGAACCCTTCCTCTGCAAAATGTCCACTTCCCATCTGTGTCGAAGTATGGGCCCCAAATGGGCTTGAATTTACAACTTCGCCACCGTATTGGACCATGCTCGCGTGCTCCCTCAGGTGGGTGAATAAGAAAGATGGCCAATACCCAACTAGAATACCCGACCCGAACTCCAGCCACCAGTTCCCATGCTTCGGATCCTGAACATTAGTTTTAGTTTTAACAATTAAACTCAAAAAAATCCTCTGTGCACAAAAAAAACTCACATAAATCCTCTGCTTTAAAAATTCACTTAAATAATTCTGTATGAAAACATGAAGGACAGCTGAATTTTTAAATCAGCTCACTGAGAAAATGTTTTCGTTATTGCTGATTAATGGTATTTAATTATTAATTTCTGAATATTAATAACTTCTTTAATATATCCCTCAGAAAAACTATCTTGGCCGAGGAATATCTAATTTACATTAAAAAATGTTTTATTAAAATTTTATGATTTGAATCATGCATGCACCCCAAACTGAAGAATAGTGTTCAATCTACGTTTTGTCCTGTAAAAACTAATATGTAAAAAATGCATGCCTTTAATTATGACCCATGTGAGGCTAGGGAAAAAAAATAGTACTATAGTTTTTGTAACTCATGAGCCACGCTCATAGCATTGCTTTGAGAGTTGGTATGTTAAACTATTTGGGGACAAATGTATCAAAGAAATGAAAAGGAATAACTTGGAAGAAAAGTAAAGAGTGTCTGTAATAAGTGGTATGATACTCAAGTATACTTCCCTTTTTCTAAAGAAAATAATAAAAAGAGAAAGAAAAGAGCATCTTCTTATTAAAGGCATGCAATAGATTGATTTTTTATGTACACCCTAAATTTTCAAAGGTTGAATGAATATTGTAATAAAAGTGTGGTTATAAGAGAATATATTTATATATAGACTATTTTATATATTCGAATTGTACCTTCCAAATCAGGAGAGTAATATCGAACTGTCCACCCTTGAATGAAGATGAGGGAGAGATTGCAGCTCCAATAGCAATTTGACTATTGGTCTGTACAAAACCGGAACACAATAGATTGTAGCAGCCTGTTGCTTGATATGCATCGTTCTATCCCCAACAAGCATAAGAGCTTATTAGTTATAGACTTAAACTTATACAATACAAAGGCACACTTGCTTATGGTTGTAGTACTTACAGTCCAGTAGGTAAAGAATCTTGGGTAATTATCTCCATAGAGCTCCGGACTCACCTAAAGGCAGATAAATTTTGCATAATTAGTAATTAATACCACCTAATGCATAACTTTTATATAAAAAGTATATAGCAATTGGTAAAATTTAAATTTAACCTATTGGTCTACTATATTAGTGAAAGTTAAAGCAGCAAGAAAACATATAAAAACAAGAAAATCACCTGCCAGCCAGCTTCAATGGTGTTGAGATCATTACCGAAAGAACCAGAGATAATCCAAATTTGAGATAAGCTAAACTCGTATTGGTTCTGCACCTGTGGAGCCCATACATTTATGCTTGCTTTTGCTCCAAAGTATTTCTCTCCACTCACGTATCCTACCGCGTGCTATAACCAAACCAAGTAATTAATTACCACAAATCAACAATTATTACATAGTGTTGCTAATCTTTTCTCAATGCTATTACTTGTTCTGCGTATTAAGTAGATAAGACTATTATTTTTCCCGGCTGTGCAGCTTATGTCATTAAAATAAAATGGATACAGTAGAAACTTGGCAGAGCTTTTATTTCGTGAGAGTTTGTGTTTTCCAAATCTAGAAAATAAGGATTTATTTTATATTCTTTAAAAAAGTATTTATATTATTTTTAAAAAGTATTTTACTGACAGAATGTAGAAGAAGATTAATCATTAACCAAAAGAAGTTTTATTTGGTAGTGTAACACTTTTTTTTTTGAACACCTTTGGTCGTAACACATTACTCTCTTTTTGGTTGTTTTCTACCGACAAACTTGTCTATCTTTTCTTTTTCTACAATTCTAAAAAGGTGGATTTTTTAAAGAATAAAGAAAAATGAAAATACTTGCCAATTTCTTTGACCATTTCGTCTTCTCATCTGAAGATAGTAAACATTTAAATTCCATCGATTTCAAAATCTTGCATTTCCAAACTAATTAGATTTTGAATTTTGAATCTATAAATAATCAGCACAAAATATATATATATATATTTCTCTTTAGACTTTGCTAATAATTTAGCTGCTGGATCAAAGATCTATCTAAGTTTTAATTTATCAGAGAAAAAAATAAATATAGAGATATCTAAACCTACAATATCTTTGGTTTTCTTTTTGTAAGTGATGTAATGTTTTAAAAAAGACCAAAGACCAAAGAGAAAAAAAGAAGAGAAAATCTTACTTCATGGCCATTGCTGCTGGTGTCTCTTCTGAAATGTCTGAGTTTCTTGCCAAAGGCAGAAACAGAGTTTGCTCTGAGAATGTCTTCTTGTTTTGTTCTTCTGATAGGGACTGTTCCTTCAGGACATGTTTCTCCCTCCATTCTCCATAACTGAAAGCTCTTTGGTCTCAGTCCTCTGCTATTATGCCCACTTGGCCTCTCAGGGGGGTCCTTCAATAGTTAATCTCACAGATTAATTAGTTTATCACTAACGGGTCTAAGAACTGTGTCATTAAGATTTAACATTTGTAATTTGTACCAGTGGCTTCTGTCCTCTTAATCTGGGATGATCAAATGCTGGTTGCTGATGTGATAAAACACAGTCTATGATGTCACCATCAGAGCTCTGCCACAATAAAGGGAACCATGAATCAAGAGGAATAAGATTTTCAAGAAAAATAAGAACAGAGGAGCAAACACAGAGTGGGTTCTTGAAACAGAGCAAAAAAACAAGAAACAGAGTAAAGAGTGTGTTTTTAGCTTCTAAAGCAGAGCAAAAAAAAAAAAGAAGATTATCTCACTTACATGAATTGTCTTGACGGAAGGTTTATTGATCTTCCTGAGATGCTGATTAATGGCTTTGAGCTTGTTAAGCTCCTCGAGTGGCCGGAGAGTTTGGTTTCTCTGTGAGAGATGCTCTGTTTCCGACGACAAGACAAAGGAAGAAGAAGAAGACAAAAGAAAAAGAGAGAGGAAGATAAAGCTGGAGAAACAAGGACGAAAGAAAATGATCATATCTAAGAAGAAGCTTCCGTTTATTCTTCTACTTCTTCTTCCTCGTCTTCTTTCTCTTGTTTCTTCTGAGAACAGCTCTGTTTCTGTTTGTCTCATTGTATTGCATCGATCGAAACGACGGCATTTAATGCCGTTTCTGGGTTTCCTCAACACGAACTCTCCTCCCATCAAAACTCAAGACGTTTTCTTGATATAAAAAGAATTAAGAAAGTGCACGAAAGAAGACAAAACTTCTTGAATTTTATAATCTTCTCAAGCTCTCACCAATTCCAAAGCAATTCGAAGATACATTTCTTCATCTCACACTCAAATAAAGGATCAAGAACACTCTCATTGTCTTCTTGGGGGGTCTTATGTCAATAAAGAAAGAGTTAGAGAGAGAAATAGAGGAGAGAGTGTGTACTAGAAGGGGTTTATGGAATTGTGGTGTCTCAAAGTAATAGTCTAAATGTTTATATGTGTTGGAGTTATAAATACTTTGGGCAGTGATGAAATCATTCATGCCTTTGTTTCTTTGTTTTCTTTAACCTCTACAAGAATATTAGTGAACCAATAAAAATGACAAAATCATAAAAAGCCCACTGACGTAAAGTGACGAGATAAAGTGACTAAAACAAAATCTAACTACAATGCTTTTATTTTTATTTTGGTTCATGGCGGAATAAAAATGAGTATGCATTCCTCGGTTCCTCCTTAAAATCATCTAAAATCAGTTGCTGCAAAGTTTGTTTAGCCGACACTGAGGATATAATTTCTTTTAGTCTGAATGTCTCATGTGTTGATTAGTGAGAGAGCTTTCGAATAGTAATGTATTTTTCTTTCAGTACAATTATATTTAGTTTATGTTAGGATGTCAATTGCATGACAGAAAAACAATGTGTAAAGATGGACCATACTCTAATATTAGACCTTGAACCTTAGTTTCGACCTTAAGATGATGCTCTTTTGTATGTATCTCCATTGTATTTTAAAAATATTATTAAAAGAAAAATACATTATCACTCTACAAAGATATACAATAGATTATGTTATTAGTCTCAAAACTGAAAATGAAAATATACAGCCAATTAAGTAATAAGTAAAACTAAATTAATATAAAATAAGTTGGTCAAAAGAGAAAAATGCTGGGGAGACTGGAGAGGAAGTGTTCCCAAGCAGCAATACAAAGCCTGAAACACTGTATGTTTGTGTGTGTGAAAATTTGTATATAGCCAAAAATAAAGGGAAGTCTTGCGTTTGCTATGTTCCTTATGATAATGACAGTCAAAATAATGTGTTCTTCTTCTTGTTTTACTTTCTGTTAGTTAGTGTTCTCTTTTTATTCTAATTAAGAAAACATTTTTCTTAACTTTTAAGAGACAAATAGAGATTTTCAAAAAAAAAAAAGACACAAATAGAGGAAGTTACAATTATAAATATTGGTTTATCAAAAAAAATATTATATTTATTTTGCTTATTGAAGTTCTCTTTTTCAATTTTCTCTCTTCCCTATATGTTCCTTCTGTCAGCTACCATCTCCTCATTTTTATACTATTAGTATATATTTCCAGGACAATAAACTTAATTAAGCCTTTTCTCGAAAAAAAACTTAATTTATAAGTTAATGACCATTTTGCTAAACGATGCTACGAATAGTATGAAAAAACTAAGTAACCTAGTATATATCAATATATGTGTTAGTGGAAGAGATCACTCACAATTTTTATAATAAGTTCCAAATCATTTAAAAGACGTCTTTCAATAAAAAAAAAAGTTATTTGACGTCTTGGTCTTTTTAAATCACTATTTAGTATATGTCATATTTGGAATAAAAGACGTGAGCTTAATTAAGTTCAAAAATTCTCAACAAACTTGAAAAAGCTAGAAATACAATAGTATAATGAGAACTACATTTAAGTGTTTTTATTTTCCAACAGTACATCATGAGAAAGTTTTTTTTTTTTTGAACTAAACATCATGATAAAGTTAATCTGTACTTACTTCATATAAAATAAATATGAGAGTTTTAATGCTAGTCTAAAGACTCTAAACTCTTTCCAAACTATTATTTCTGTTAATTAGCATTAATTAATCGATTCCTTAATTAATCGGCATAACAAAAAGCATTTAGAAATTGAATTATTCGATTCAAGTTTGACAAATTAAGAATTTGTATGTTAGCGTAATTAATGGCGTTGTTGTAGCAAATATACGTTGTTCAATACATTAAAAGTTACGTAACCTAGTTTCGTAATTAGTAACCGTTGTAGAAACAAAGTTAAAGAGCATCAACATGTTGTATACAATAAAACAGTTATTAGTTAGCACGCGCGGCTGGGTGTTAGCAATGCATGCTCGAGTGCGTATGTTGGGGACCCATCCATGCATGCCAGTGCCACCCTAATCTCTTCCCACCAATTATCATTACTTATATCTAGAGTATTTGTAACTATTTTCTTGTTGTATAAATTAAAAATTAACATGAATATGTACGTACGGTGGTATACTAATATCTATAAAATAATACGTAAATAGTTCTGTACTTCATATTTTTAGTTTTTTTTTCCGTCCATTACAGATAATCTTAGTTTATGTCAGCATGGATGGACATAATTACTACCCGCAATTAATGGGTCTAGTACATAAGGTCACAGTAGTTTACTCAACCAACAACATACACATGCATGACATGATGTTCAACTCATGGACATGATAATAAGATTCAATATATTATAATCCCTCTGTTTCTAAAAGATTCATGTTTTAGATTTTTCACACTTATTAAGAAAAAACATAAAATTTTATTTACCAATGCATTGATTTTCCTAATTAACAATTTCCCATAACCAATAAAATTTTAGTAAATACAATTATATTTTTGGAAATGTACAATTTTTCATTAATTACTGTATTGAAAATGAAAAAATGTATCTTTTTGAAACAATTTTTTTTTTTCTAAAATATGGATCTTTTAGAAACAGAGGGAGTATATGACAAACGTAGTTTTGATACTTGTCGTCATAGCTTGAAAATAAGCATAGAAACCTTGAAAAGCTGATATTCGGTAGCTACTACACACGCTATATAGCTTGAGATTTATACTCCTAAACTATGTTATCAGATATAAAACCTGTTAATTCATGTACCAAGTTATAGATTAAAGATTCTTCCACAGTTCCACTACTAAAGTGGATTCTTAAAAAGATGAAGAAATTAGAAACCTTCAGCTTGTTAGTTAAGCATAATTAATACTAATCCTTCCTTTGATTTTGCGTAAAACTCAAAACCAACTCATTAGTCATTAGTTGACCTAGCTAGCTTTGTCATTACCTCAGAGTATTTATCGTGAATACCACAATTTTAAAATATTATGATCGATTATGTTCAATTTTACGGATCATCTGAGGTTTCCTAAACCACTTAAAATTAAGTCCTATGATTGACACTCTATTTTAACCAAGATTTTGAAAACACGAATTATTTAATTCGGTATCTCTGTGTGTGAGAGATCTACACACAAATAGATGACATTATTGCAATACCTGGGATCAGCTGGTCAAACGGGTAGTGTGATCTCTACATATAATTGTGGTTTCTATTTACGTGCACACATTTGGATTTCTGTGCTTTAAATGTGAATATACATTTCTATTATCTGAACTACTGAGATGGTGGTTGGCTTCAGAGAAACCCACTCGTGAGATTCCAATACAAATGCATTAAATTAGTAGAAACCAAAAATAAAAGTAGAAATAGAGAAGAAAACAGAGAAGTCAAAGAGGTCGGTGGTTATCATTTGGCAGTTAACTTAACATAGAAACACAAAGAATCGTGTAACTTAACAGCATGTCATTTGGAGGACGTTGCCAAATAAATTAAAAATTTTATACTTATCATAATTTGACTCTGTAGACTGAGTCTATAACTTGCCTAAGTTAATTAGAATTGTAATGACACCCCTCTTTTGAGCCACTAAACCATAAAAGCAAACTTCACGTAACTTCTTGCTCGACCACTGAAACGGCAAGCAGTTTCAGTTACTCTGAAGAAACCACGTGAGAGCAAAAGCAAAAAGCTTCCAACTCCAATATAAATGTTTGCTTACATTTAAGTGGTAATGCAAAATAATGGTTTTTGTACTACACATTTCTCTTTAATCTATATGCTTATTTTGCTTTATACTCTTTGCTTATACAGCAAATAAGAAGTTCACTGGACAAAGGACGTCATCTTATACTAAGAAGTGGTCGGAGAATTTGATCACACTTGTGGTCGTGTCTGGACGACATAGAGCTTCCCGTCTCTGATCACCCCTTCAATGTCTTGTGCAGTTCCATACAGTTTCTCGATGGCATCTCCTGCACGTGCAATATCTGAGAGGATCTTTTTCTGGAAGCTCTCGTCCGTGATCAGAGGATCTGTTGTGTAATCGAGCACGACTTTGTCTTCCTCGTCCATTGGAACACTGCCAAAGAAAGGAGAAGTTTCATTGTTAGTGTTGTTGAAATGAAGTAGTAATCAAGACAAGGACAAGAGGTCCTCTCCGTTACCTGTCGTAGAGACCTGCACCTGCATAGCCTTCGAGATCCTCTCCGTTAGAATCAGACCTGAAGATGATTGAACGTCTTATGAACAGCCCAATCGGTTTGCTCGGGTAACCCAACACCTGAAATTATTATTTAACGTGATTGGCAAATATCATATTCAAAACAAAA
The DNA here is from genome assembly GCA_016771965.1 of Brassica carinata. Taxonomy (NCBI): domain Eukaryota; kingdom Viridiplantae; phylum Streptophyta; class Magnoliopsida; order Brassicales; family Brassicaceae; genus Brassica; species Brassica carinata. The sequence goes on from CM028694.1 coordinate 44,787,026, forward strand.
GAAACACTAGGGGTTAGCTTTTAGTACCAGTGGCGAATCGAGGTTGTTTTTCTTGGTGATGAAACTCAGAGATCGACCAGGATATGCTCCTACAAGAGTTTCACCAAGGCCTTTGACCACCTGAACAAAAGAAAAAGTCAGGTGAAGTGGAAAGATTCACCGGTTCACACGTTGAACGGAGAAGTAAAGATCTTTTTTACCTCACGGAGAAGTAAAGATCTTTTTTACCTCGGCGTAAATCTCTGATGAGTCTCCAGAAGATGGGTTGGTTGTGTGAATGACGAAGGCGTAGTCTGCATTGATGACTTCTTGGACCAATACGGCCATGCAGAGATAGTCATGATCCAGTTTTACTTTCTTCGTGCTGAAGTACGCTCTCTCGTTCCATTTCGATGCCCAGACCTGAGATTTACATTAGCCGGTTAGTGAGATCTTGACATTTTCAAGTTAAGCAGCAATGTAGCTTATACCGAGATTTGACCTTTTTAATGGCTGCCCAAGCTTGTTCCCATCTCTGTTCACCTTCATCACCCGGCCATGGCATGTCGGACTTTTTCATAGTGCTTTTCAATTCTTCAACCTAGATACCACAACCATTACAAAGGCACATTTATCTTAGCAGATCTCTCCATTTCACACCTTCCAGATATATGCACTTCTATTTACTACTTAAAGCATCAAGTTTGATCAATGGCATCAAGAAAATAACACCAAAACTCAAGCAATAGATGATTGTGTGCAAGGTTCTTACAAAAAAAAAAAAACAATACGACATACCAGCTCTGCGGGTGCAACTAGTCCCAACACTGTCTTACGGATTTCTCCTAGAGCATCTTGGTTTCCCTCATCAAGACTTTTCTTCAATACTTGCAATTTCTCACTCACCGCCTGCCACATCCAGAGGGAGTGCGAAAGAGGGAATTGAGTTTTGGTGAACGTAATCATGAAAAAAGTAGTGTCTCAAGATATATTGGTTCAGAGCAACAACTCCATGATAGTGTCACTAGTCATGCACACTAAGACACTATGCTTATAAATCCTTAGTAGCATTGGAGTTATCTCTCCTTTAAATATTTCCCGATGATGACCACCAGTAAAGAACAGCTAAACTATACAAGTGGCCAAAAATCAGCTAATTGTCTTAATATTTTGTTAAACACGAATTAGTTAAGAGAGTCTGCTATCGTACCTGATTCGCCTTTTCGGAGATAACCTTCTCAAAAACACCAAAAGGCAGCGCAACTGAAGTTGGGATACCAACCCAAGAAGGAACTTTCCCTTTCAGATATCCAATATTTCTTGATTTAGCACCAACCTAGATAAAGATAATGGGGGTTTATTACCCAAACATGAGTAAATGCAAATACAAAATGTAAGTTTTTGTTGTCTGATCTTTACCATAACAAAGATGAAAAATGGGAAAAGACACTAACCAAGTCATTTGTGAACTCCTCAGACGATATAGCATACCTACCCACAAACTGCTTCTTGACCAAAGAAATGCTTGGAGGGGCATCTTCTAAGTTGTCCGAACTTAGATTCGAAAGTTCACTATCGTTAACCTCTCTGAGAAAGAAGAAACAATAAGTAAGGACACCGTTTTATCCCCAAACAAATCTCTCAAGATGAATTAAGAGAATTCTACTTAATAATATGTCAAGCACCTATAGACCACATCTGCAGAGGTTGGTTTCACGCTCAACAATTTTCCATCCATTGCTTGGAGATCAGATAAGATGCCAGAATCAAAACATGTCGCGAAGCAGATCTGCAAGTGAAAGCCGGACAAAGTTGAATGAACAGACCACGAGCCTCAATAACCGTTTGGCACCAATGGTGAAAGTTTTTTTACCTTTCCATTTCTTGCTCGAACAGAAACATGAGATAGTACATCCGGCATGTCAGGTGTAAGTACTGCAACAGCACCATCAGGAATTTCCTCCTCTCCTCTCACTCTGTTTGCAACTATAATCGTAGGCCTGTCGTAGGTTTTATTCTGTACAGTGAGCAATTCATCCACAACAATGACATATCCAACGACCTCTACAGGACTAATAACCTGCCAACTGATCAAGAGAAAGCAAAACAACGTTAGATGCAACTTGCTACAAAGTCATAGTAACCAGTTAGATAATTGTTTGCCCATCTAACCTTCCCAAGTTGGCAGTCTGCCTAAGAACTGGGTCAAGTCGGTTAACCAATGACGACAATGCTGCAGCAGATCCAGCTCGAATGATCTCTTCAGTAAATATGGTAATCTGGTAAAGTGGTTAAAAGGATATTATAAGCATCTAATGTTTCAGGGAAATATAAAACAATGGATGAGAAATGACGATGGTGTCAGATACAGGAAGAGTAGCTTACAGCCCACTGTTCGACTCCAAGACAAGATCCAAGATACTCAGCCGATGGTTGCAAGATTTCAAGGTACCTCTCAGCTTTGCTTGCCAGTGCCAGTCGACTTCTGTCAAGAACAGATTTTGCATATAAAGCCCAATGATCTTTTTTGTTCTTGAACATGCTGAGGGCAAATTGCCATCCCTGCAAAACCAGTAGAACATAATCACGCATCTTGTCTAACCTCTTTCACATTTTGGACCATGGACCTTTAGCCACTACGAAAAATTAGAGGGATCTAAATTCTGTAAAAAACATGGCTATACTAGTGGAAAAGGTAAATTAGACTAAGGAGGCCAAAGATGCTAGATCTTGGTGGAACCAGTCTATGGATAATGTTCTACAGCATATGGCAAAGTCACTGAATGTTCACCTTCAAGCAGTAGATAAGATCTTCATTGTCATCTGATGAAAGGGCAAGATTTTCAAGAACAAGGCTGATGAAGTACATAATTTTCTGCAAACATAAGAAAAAGAGAATATCTTAAATGAAACTAGTGACACAAGATGTTTAAGAAGAATTTATCATGACGAGTGATGAATCCATTAACCTCAGGTCCAGCATCGTTCAGTTGCTCATATCCTCTTTCAATAGCTGTTCTGACAGTAGAATCAAGAGCCAGGTCCAAGAACAATAGATCCTTGAGGCGGTCATGAGACTTCAGCAGAAGTGGCCTTAGCTCTTGACGAGCTTCAAGCAAACCCTACATCAATATACCCTCTCATGGTAAGTAATGCGTTCCAAAGAGGTCATATCAGTAGTCAAAATATATCGAACTAGTAGATAGAAAAATGTAGCACCTCAAGAAGTGGCTCAACATTCTTTTCTTCAACATGTTCAAGGACGAAACGAAGCAAATCCTGTTGAGGGAAGGGCCAACACAATGTAAGTTGTACAGACTTGACAGGTGTATTAAATTCTTGTAATGCGTAAGGAAGATGAGAGGAAAGGTACTGGATATCCTGAAGGCAATCCAGATATAGGATTTATCTGCACCCCGACCATGAAACCTCTGGCCTGAAAGACAACAAAAACGATTAGTTACCAATTCCAAGAAGAATCATTAACTGTAAATTTTTAGTATAATGGAATTACATCATCTTGGTAGCCCATGCAATTTTGTATAGCTGACTCTAGGTCCGCCCCTGAATGAACAGCCTAAACAAAGTAAAGAAGACCACAAATTACATGATATCCCTTAGTAAAAATAAGAAAAGGAGAAAATCAGACCGAGCTTGCAGAAGAAAGGTGCAGCTAGATTCGTAAAAAATGCTGCTAACAGAAAGTTGGGGAATCAACCTTTAAAGTCCTCATGTAGTGTCCAAGATCACGGAGGAGACCATCTTTTTGTTCGCTTCCAAAACTTGGTTCAGAACGTATGGCACGATCATAACTTAAGAGTCGCTCTTTGGTAATGCCATTGTCATTCAAAGTCTTCCAGTAAACACTCATGTCAAAATCACTTTTGATATAATCCATCAAAGCCTACAGCGAGAAAAGTGTCGAGAAAGATGAACGTTGGAGCCGAAATCATGAATCATTATGTTATTAGCGTTAAAGGTCAAATACCTGACAGATGATAACATCATCTGGACTAGTGTTGTTATGCAACTTCTGATGCCATTGCTCCATCATTCCACCCTTGCATTTATTTTTGCTCTGCAAACGAGAAATTCACTCAATCTTATAACCAACAAAATTATCTCATCATGTTTCAAATAAATAGAGAAGTTGCAGGGCATCCCATCCCATCTCGAGCTTTCTTTGAGAAAAGTGTGGGACACTGGGAGAAATAGGAACCACTGGAAGAAATAGAGTTCTAACCCTGGAATTTTTGGATTTTTTTCGTGCAGCGTTTTTCGTCTTATTTCCATTGTTGTTCTTTCAGAAGTAAAATCATTTTGACAAAGATTATGAGAAATCTAAAGACAAACCTGGATGACTAGAATTTCGTCTCGGATTCGTTGCCCAACATCTCCTTCACCGCCCCGACCAACAGTAGACATTATCATCCGCAAAAGTTCTCTGTACTCTGGATAACTTGCATAAACGTCCTGTAGACCGCTAGTCAGCCTATCCTGCGCTTGGCTTATCTCCCTGCAGTAATGTAGTGAATTGTGTAATTTTACTGAACAAAATTATTGCAGATGCCAGAACAAATTAAAAGGCTCCCACAAGATATGATAACTTTTCCCTTGCGGCAGAATAAGAATCACATTCTTTGAACTGTACCTTGGCTTAACATTATAGCTTTTGTTCCACACAAGCTGTCTTGTAGCCATAAACCTCATCCAAACTAGCATCCCTGCAAAGCCCAGTTGACCAGCATTTTTTGCCTCGTCCACAAGATCTGCTGCAATGTTGAATCTACACATACAAAAAAAGATTTACCCCGTCATTAAAGTCAAGAGTGTTTTCCGGAAGTTGCAAATCACTTCATGCACAAAGAGATTGTGAAACATGGATCAGTCACTGTATTAGCGATCATTGTGTATGGATCATCGACTGTAAGTTGTAGTATTTAATGTCAGTCTCTTCAACCTCATAGGCGGAAAAAAACTGACAAGTGCTGACCCAAGAAAACTAACAAAACAGCTAAAGTTGGGTCACCAGCTTGGAAGGGACTTGAAGCAGAAAAATATTTAAAGGAAAAATGCCAGTTAAGCTTCTTCAAGTCTAAAAAACACGAAAATAAGAACCAGAATGCTTGACCATAAAACTGACCGATGCATGAAAGACTTCTGGGCCTCGCTTTCCAGATCTGCGATTTTATCCAGTAAATTCTTGGCTGTACCTTTTCCATCACCATTGTCCTTTCAAATGGAACAATTAAGAAATAAGTATCTACGAGACAATAGACCCAATTGAAATTAGCTTCGAAGAAGACCAAGAAGGAAGAGGAACCTTCTGAACATGTTTTACTTCTTGAGCAAAGTCCACATAAAAGTCACTGTCATTATTTTTAATCCACCTTTCACCAACATTAAGTACAAATGGCATGCCCTTGTAACTTTCGCCTTCTATTTCCAACTCAAAAGTTTGTACCTACAGTTTTGGTTAACATGAGGTTTTAATATACCATCTCTAGATCCAAATGCTATTCGGCTTATAGTACAATAGATTCCACAAGTCATACCGGGCTAGGAAGATCTGTTGAAGCAATAGTCAGTTGTGTGTCAACAGCGCCACGTACTGGCAAAGAGTTTGGTGGCAGTATATCTGAAGGTGGGTCCTGCAGTGTCAATGACTCATAAACTCAGACCAAAAGAGGTCAAAACAAAAATGCGATCAATGTGAAGTGTATGCTGTTGTTTGAGAAATTTAAAAGTAAAACTTACCAACCACTCTCCACCATTTTGAGACAAAGCCCAGTGAAGGGTAATTGGCTCCTTGAAATCAGTTGCCAGATGAATATTCGTCTTTCCGGAAGTTTTAGTGACAAGAACCTAAATAGAGGGAATAATGACTTGCCATTAGAATACACTTGTCGGATGTATATCCAACTCAAATAGAAACAGAAAAGAGAGCAAGAATAGATACTATCAACTGACCAAAATCGTGGTGCCTTCAAGCTTGAATATTTTCTTGCTAAAGATTGGAGTGGTTTCTTGTTCCTCCTTTGCTCTGGCGTATAACTCGAGAGTTGTTAAAGCCCGTGGTTCAGTTGAGGATATGGATTCTGGGTCAACAAAACCAGCAACGTGCTTACATATAAGCTTATTCAGGTCCCTTCCTTTGCGCTGGATCTTCTCAGTGCTAAAATATTCTTTTTGCCTCGGTTGCTTGGAAACTTTTTTCTGTGACTTCTGTTCACTGGATGAAGTCTCCTTAGATTTTGGAGAGTCACTAGTGTTATCTTTCTTCAACAGCTTTGCTCGGAGATCTTCCACTGAAGCACCTCTCATCATTTCCTCCCGTAGCTCCGTACGGGCGACTTCATACTCCTCCTATTGAATAGAGAATAATTACTCTGCTTAACTATAGAGCAATGGATATACACACAATGTAGAGTACTAGATAGAAAATGCAACTCGATTTATGCAGGTTTACCAGATAAAGCACCAAAATCTTATTGAAGTGTTATGTTCGTAATATAATCCAAACAAAGTATTACATTTCCACTATGATCCAAAACCACCAGTGACAAACAACTTTAGACCATCATGGCATCAATCATTTGCTGATCAGTCAGATATAAAACACTTAATATCTAACTGAAAATTGTGGAAATTTTTACAGGTGATGAACTCAAAACCGTAAATGGCTGATGAGAATGATGATTTCTCTTTTAAGTGAATGCCACAACAACATTAAAGGTGAATAATTTAAAATGATATCAAAGAAAAGTATCCTTAGAGATATGCTTGTATAGGTACAACGTCTTACCTTCTCTTTATCAGGGCTGTAATTTTGTTTACCATTACGCTCCCATCTAAGGTATGCTTGGATCTGTACAAGATCCTCAGGAACAGAAACATTGTGATCCACATTCCTTTCCATTGGTAAGTTTATACGAAAATTCTGACCATTGCTTTTGTACCTACATATGTTAAGATTATGAGAAACGACACCAAAATTAGGTAGCTATCTGTTGTAATTTAAACAGTAAGAAGAAGAGAACACAAGCTCACCATTTGTTTCGACTTTCGTCAAATATAAGAAACTCGATAGCCTGTGTGGCGTGATCTTCTATCTCTAGTTTAAGGTAAGAATTGCCACCGGACTGTCAATGAGAAACCAAAGCACCATTTAAAAATCTTAAGTCACACTGGTATCAGCTGGAAAACATAATATCAGAAGTAGCGATGTAATGTTGTATGTCGAGGAATGAATTTAAAACTCACTTTAACAAATGGAGTTCGAAGAGCCCTGTTCTTGTAGTTTATCGTTCTATCCGGAGAGCGAGAAGGTAGAACCCATTTCCTAACACGGAAAATAAGAAAGAAAAGTTAAAAAAAATATGTGCCATAGCAAGCTTGAAAAAACCAAAGCTGAACATCATTTGAGAAGAACATACTCATTGTTGTCACGTATTGCACCCCAGTGTAGAAGCAATGAGTCACTTGTGTGAGCTATCTGGATATTTACTTCTCTTACAGTTGCAGAAGTTACTTCAACCTGTTGAATTACATTAACCTTCCCATCACAGAAATATTATGGCTATAAAAACCAACAAAATAATATCCATTGTTTGTAAGGAGACACGTACCAGTAAGTCAATGTTTCCGTCAAGATTAAATTTCTCCACTGTCTGTTCAAGGATTGAGTAGTTGCAACCAAACAATGTCAATACTGGTTAGACCAATCTCCATAAGAAAAGAAGAATCTTTTTATTTTAACCTGAGAAGCAGGATCCATGGCAAGCACAGCTCGTGTAACAAACGAAACAGGTCTTCCTGTCTCAGTGATCAGCCTCCGTCCTGCCTTTTTAAGGCCTTTCTCGTATAACTGCGTGGCCAGACTTGATCTGCCAATCTTCCCCACAGAAGGGACGCAAGACGAGTTGAGCTTGTTACGATGTTCAAAACTCACAGGACGAACGAAACCCCGGTTAAGTAAGTGATGAACCACGGAGTTACTCATGCTTTCTTTCTTGTCACACTTGAATCAAAAGCTTGGCGGATCTGATAAGTAAAGTATTTAATTATATAATAACAAAAGGAAACAATCAAGCTTTGTATAGATAGATGAAATAAACAAACAAGTTATACCAAGAAAATAAGAATCTGTCAGACTTAGACAAGCCAAAGACACTTTTCTTCTTTTAGAATCTTTTTTTTTTCAACTCTGAAGACAGTAATAGTTACTTCATCAGCTTATGGGAACAAGTTCAATAATATACACAAAGAAGAAGATAAATTCTACGGAAAGAGTCACAAAGCAATCGCAATAGCAACTTCGATCAGCATAAAACCATGAAATCGAAACGGAAGCACATATAAAACTAGCAGAATTCAAAACGAAATTAAATGTAAATTAAAACAAAATTCACCTGTTGATCAAACCCCGAAGCGAAGGAATCTGAGAAAAAACTCAGGATTTGGATGATGATCTTTGAAGGTGAGTTGAGTGAGGTTTCTCTCGCTCGTCGTCCTTCTTCACTCCCTCCTCCACACACTCACGTGTAATGGAAGTAAGACGAGGGGCACTTTATCCTGCGATTATGCCACGTGGCGCTTCGTGATTTGAGCTTGTGTAACGAACGGTAGGGAGCGAGAGCCCAGTCTCGTGTGAATCTTCTTGGGCCCCGTTGATGGTCGGTATCTATGGGCCCCAGGTTCGTGATATTTTCATATTTTTAATAGAGAATCTCTTCCCAGAGTTTATTTTATTTTGTTTTAATTTTGATTGAATTTTATGTTTTTGTCTTTTTGTTTTGATATTTTAAGCTTTCTTCTTTCTCTTTGTATTTTTTCTCTTTGGTCGACATGTTTTTTTTTTTCTTCTACCATTCACAAACCAAGAGTTACAGAAAGATATTTTAAGCTGTCACTATCCATCTCTATGCTTCGTAGTAGAGTCCAAAGCCCACTTGTTCAGTAATGTACTTTTTCGTGTGATTTTTCTTCACATTGTCAAAAGATGTAAAATAGTAAGTATATGATATTTGCACCAAATCAACAAGTATAATGGTTGAATTTTTTAAATTACCATAAGAAAAATAATTCTAACAGCAATTAATTTACAAGAAACCAAAATATAATTAATAACACCCAGTGGCGTTTACATGACAAATGATGATCCAGCAAACATCTCCCCTCAAAACAAAAGTTGCAACATAAGAAAAAACATTTTTAATCATTTAAGACTTTTCTTCTTTTTTCATTTGGACGAAATTAATTAGTTTTGTGTTTGTTTTGAGAAAAATAAATTAAATGGTAATTTGTAATCGATCATCTAACCAATGTAGACAACGTCAAGCAGTTGCTGCCAATTTTTCTCAGGTCAACCGCTACATTCTGAACCGTATTAACCTGGTTCGCGTCAATAAACCCTTCAACGCACACACCGTAATCAGACACAGCCGCGGTCAAAAACGTGTTCATCCCCATCACATCGCGTTTCCTAATACTCTTCCTCGCGTTCGCGAGATTATAAACCGCATCGCTAAACGTAGAGTAACACGTCGCGATCGCTTGGTTACTGTCTTTGTACCTAGCCGCATCAGCTAGAGCCAGTTTCGTCTTAGCTTCCAGAGCCTGAATGGTTTTGTGCGTGGCACGTCTCGGGTTCGTGATACGTCTAATCAGAGGTTGGCATAGAGATGGATACGCGGTCTGTGAGCAGAGGTTCATCATACGTGAGGCTTCTGTGACTTTGCTTGAGATGAGGAAGGTCAATACGGCGACGGATACCGCGACGGCCGCGAAACGCAGCTGGAAAATGTCACGGCCCGCCATTTTATATTTGTGTGTGTGTTTAAAGTATGTTTTAGTTTAACTGAGAATAAATTAGCTGGTGTAGTTTTTGTATTGACATTCTTGTTGTTTATATATAGAGAAGCTTTTTGGTTTTGAAATTGTTGGTGGTGAGATTTTTGCGTTTCTTCTTGTTTTTGTTTGGTAGTGTATGAAAATGTTAAATATAATCTGAGGGTTATCTTGTTTTTAGGAGATTATTATCTTAATCTTAGTCCAACCAAATTGTTATGCTAGTTTAAGGTTTTTGTCTTAAATAAATACATTTTCTAAATTTTAAATATTTTCTATTTTTTAATTAATACCTCGACTACTTTTAAATCTAATTCTATATAGAAATGTTTCCATAATTACCACAAACTCAACAAAAAAAAAAAGCAAAGCTGATCTAACCAATAGTGCAACTATTTCGAAGGCTCTTTTCAAAAAAAAAAAAAAAACTATTTCGAAAGAATTCAGTCTCGAAGCATCTTATATAATAAAATTGGGTTTTCATCTTTTGGCGAAGCCGAGTAGAATCACCGTACTCCTTCGGATCACACCGTCTCTGTAACGGCTCAGTTATCATTTCTCTGCTACATTAATGCAAACATTTACGTGATTTACTGTAGAGATTATTAGCTTTAGGTTTGCTTAGGTTAGAAGTTATCTTTGACCTAGATCTAGACCTGAAAGTAATGACACAATCAATTTAACGAGTTCCCGGCCCTCGGCACGGTACGTCTCGTGGGAAAACTTCTGCTCCCAAAATCCACTAGATCAAAGAGATACTAGCAAATCAGTGTGCTAGATGATTGATTACAAAGAATCAAATACTCCTAGCTAGAGGAAACCAACAAACCTCTTAGATACAATAGACTTAAGCCTAAGTTATTGATCTTCTATCTTGGTTGTTGCCTCTTGCTGTCCACCTTGATTGATCTGATTCTTGGTACCGTAAATGTGCTGTATTTCCTTATGCTTGCTCTACCGCAATCATCATGCTAACATTGATATATATATGCTTGCTCTCACAATGTTGAATTTTTCTTAAGACTTTGTTCTCAACATTCATCACAATCAGGTCCTTGGCTTTCTCTGATTTCTCGAATTTTGCAGGGTCAATAGCAGGTGCGGGTGCAACGAGTCCAGCTAGTCCCTTACCGGTGTCCTTTGTGGCAGACCCCGGGTCATCCTTCATATCAGGATCCTCCTTTAAAAGCTTCTCATCGGTGAGAATTGCTTTCAAGCCGAGCACTCCAAAGTGAGCAAGCATTCTCACTTTCCACAGGGCGAAGTCACCATCACCCTCGAACCGGTCAATCTCGATACGTTCCTTCGACTTCACCATCGATCAGGTACTGAGTATAAACCTCCTCTCTCTCTCTCCTAAGCAACCTTGATGTAAACCGGAAGCGCTGATACCACTTGTAGAGATTATTAGCTTTAAGTTTGCTTAGGTTAGAAGTTATCTTTGACCTAGATCTAGACCTGAAAGTAATGACACAATCAATTTAACGAGTTCCCGGCCCTCGGCACGGTACGTCTCGTGGGAGAACTTCTGCTCACAAATCCACTAGATCAAAGAGATACTAGCAACACCAAATCAGTGTGCTAGATGATTGTTTACAAAGAATCAAATACTCCTAGCTAGAGGAAACCAACAAACCCAGACTTAACCTAAGTTATTGATCTTCTATCTTGGTTGTTGCCTCTTGCTGTCCACCTTGATTGATCTGATTCTTGGTACCGTAAACGTGATGTATTTCCTTATGCTTGCTCTACCGCAATCATCATGCTAACATTGATATATATATATGCTTCGTATGCGATTTAGGTAAAACAAACTGGAGTGGGCCCGATGTGCGTTCGGCTCAAGTCGCCATGATGTTGCTGCTGGCCCATGCTGTTGTTGGCGAAAAACCCAAGCTTCACATTTACCACTCTTCCGACTCTCTGGCTTTGTCTGATTTTCTATTTCCTTGGCAAGTTACTTCTGCTCTTTCACATGCTGGTTTGGAGTCCTCGAATCTGATTGTCGGTATCAATGTCACCAAGAGCAACGAGAGGACAGGTAACAGGTTAGACAAGTTATGATCTTTAAGTATAGCCAATCTGTAAGTCTAGATTTTAAGTAATCTGCTCTGATCTGAAAGCTGACTGGTGATTTGATCGGTTTTACGATGAAGATAACTTGATCCTATGTTATGGATTCGGTTCGAGATGGTAATAACCTCAAAGATCTGGTCTTTTTATCATTTAACTGCTAAGTTTGTTTGTTGGTCTGTGGTTACAGAATAACACATGATCAAGATGTCTTTAGTTTCAATTCCAATAATACAAATCTTGTAACTGGTTTGAAGAAGTTCTCATGTGTTACAGAGTTACTGTCTCCCCGCCTTGCAGTTTAACAACTGTCTGTGTTCTTACACTTTTCCTACTCTGTCTTGATTTTTTTTTTTCTGGTTTTGTAACAGGTCTAACATCTTTTTCACCCATCATCGAAAGAGCCATGACGATTGTGGAAGAAAGTGGAGGCCAGTACCATGTTTTTCTCATAATCGCTGATGAACAGATAACAAAAGCTGTGTTGGAACTGGAACTTGAGTTCGGCTATAAACAGTCCCAGACATATATAACTATCCTCAACGTTAAAATTGTTCTTAATTTATTTTCTCTTAAATGACAGGAGAAATACGAGGACTACTTGAAGCTCAAATCAAGAGTTGAGATCCTACAACATTCACGACGGTAGTGATTCATTACACATCTTGAAAAGTAAATGCTTACTCCAAGTCTCCAGCTACTTAACTCTTCTGTCTTTAGGCATTTGCTAGGTGAGCCGGTATGGGAGTGGATGAGCTTGAGCAGCTAGAACTTCAAGTAGATACATCACTAAGGCAAATAAGATCCACAAAGGTATACACAGTCTCAAGAAATCACAAGCTTATATTTGATTTGGTCCAAAGAGAATTTAGAACAGTACCAAATCTTGGATTTGTTTTCTCATTGCCAGGCTTGGTCGATGCTTGATCAACCATCTGACCTCAAAATAAATGTACATAAAAAGCCTCACACTGTTCAATAATCTCAATACAACACTCTCATATTGATTTACTTACAGGAGGAAATGATATTGGAAACCAACAGAGATTTTAAGAGAAAGGTAGTGCCATCAAAGTCTTATAGCCCAAGAGTTCATTTGAGATCTTTTACAACATTGTTGTCTTTCTCTCAGTTGGAGGAAAGTGTTGTAGCCCTTAATCAATCACTATGGGGACTGGGGAGCTTCTTCTTCTCCAGAACATCATCATAAACAACAACAACAACAAGGCATGAGCTCTTATCAAGCAAACGTTCCAAGTTAAGAAGCAGGTTTCTTCAGGCCTTTACAGGGTGATGTAGCATTGCAGATAAGGTATTCATCACAGGAAAATAGTGAAGACCCAATGAATGTACCTTTTATGGTCAGCTAGACTTATAATGACTTTTGTTTGTTTTTATGGAACGATCATTACAATTATTGGTGTGACAAATGCAAGCAACTCTGCAACCTCACATAATGTTATAAACGGGTTCTTCGCTGGATGGATGGTCTTAAAAAACATAGCAATCTATATGTATGTGTTCTATAGATAACGTATCATGGTTGTGCCATTTGGAAAATAGTTCCTGATTACAAGACACTAATATATTTAAGGATGTAATGTCACACTCCACATTCTTTCTTTTTGCTCCTAGAATATATATAAATATTTCTGAACTCTTGAAGTTAAAAACTTTTGTGAGAGCATTCTTTTAATTATTTTTAAATATTTTAGAAACTTAGTTGGATTAAGATTAGATTCTCTGGATTATAATTAAATGGTGACCAAGTAGTGCTCTGCATTTGTATATCTATCAAGGTATTTTTTTAAGATGTGTTTGTACATATATTCACATGTAGTGAATTAAACTCCAAATTATTGGCTTCTAAAACTTCGCATTACAGCATACCATCCCCTATATATTACTCCCTCCGTTTCAATATAGATGATGTTTTAGAAGAGATATTTTTTTTTCAATTTACATGAAGTTTTGAGGTTTTAAGGTTAACTTTAATTTTATTGGAAACTGTTCACCCAATTAGATTTTACAGTGTTTTCTATCATTGGTTAGCTGATAATAAAATTATATTTTCAAAATACCTTTTTAAAGAAATCTAATTTTCTTAATCTTTGTGAAATAAGGTAAAACATCATGTATTATGAAACGTAGGGAGTAATAGAGGAATATTTGAAAAGATGTAACCTCAATTTTGTAATAATTAAAAAAAGGTTCAATGCTTATGTGTCAATCAATTAGGTAGGTAATTGAAAAAAGGAGGTTCAATTCAATTAATATGTCTCGCTAGATACATTAAATCATTAACTATATAATATAATATGATAGGAAACATTATATTAACCCAAAATATTAAAAGAAAATATACTTTCCTTACATAAAAGCTACGGAATAACCTAGTATGATTACATATTATGACAATTAATGATTAGAGATAGTAAAGATTTGATAACAATTTGTGTATCATTTTTCATTTTTGTTTAATTTTATATTATTAAAAGAAATTAAATAATCATATTAAACATATAATTAAAAATCAGATTTTTTCTTACATGTTATATTTTGAATTTTTAAAACAGCTATAAATTATTTTGAAAATTTAGTGATCAGTGTCTTAATTGTTTTTATTATAACAAGATACAAATGATCATAAAATCATATTAATAAGAATTTTATGTAATAGACATTCACATTAAATAATATATATATATATATATATATATATCAATTTTAATACCGATTATATGTACCATTTAAAAATACATAAATATGTTAATTTTGGAATTTTCATTGAAAAAGTTTTGAGACCTTAATATTTAATTTTGAAATTTGCATCGAAAAAATATCACATCAAAAATTCTGTGATCAATGGTTTAAATTTTTTGTTACATAGAATATACAAATGTTAATAAAACCATATGAGTAGGAAGTCTCAATAATAAATGTTTATATTCAACTATACTATATATTTATGTTAACATCATTGAAATTTAATTATATACCATATAAAATAAACAAAATAATTCTTTTGATCTATTTACCATAAAAATATTGTAAATAAGCAAGATGTATTGCTTTGATTTATGTGATTACTCTAATCTCCTATATATTAATTGAGAAACAATTGATTACTTTAGCAAGTGTAAGATGTTATTAATTAATATTTTTCAAAAATCTTATAAGAGATCGATACAACGAAGATTCTTAGTTTTCTTCTTTTATTTTTTTTATAGATTTGGAATGGTAGTTATTTTTTATTAACCGAATTACCGAAAAACCAAAAAAAAAAACGAACCGAAACCAGACCGATATCCGGATTGAACACCCCTACTCATCATGATAAAACCCAAAACACTAAACCTTTTATAAAAGTCCTTGCATTATATATATGGTTCATTTCTACTTCATATGTATGTAAATTACTGAGTTTGTAGTAACATACATGTATTACATTCTATGTGTATAGACCTCCCTATTTAATATCACCTATAAACAATACAGAGTGTACACTAGATTCCAAATCTGTATTCACTCAAACTATTTACAAAATAGGCAACAAAGATATTGAATTTTATTGGTATATTCAAAAGGAATTTTAACAACCGGTATGTCGGTTTACAAAAACGCGAACGGTTCCGATTTTTTTAAATGGGAAAATCTAAAATCAAACTAAATACTAAACAGATACCCAAAAATTTAAAAATATAAATATTAATTAATATATAATTTAATTTAAAAATAAAAGAGAAATTTTATGGGATACTCTTTTTAGTTTATTTTCACAAAAATAGCATTTACGGAGAAAAACAACCAAAAGTCATATTTTTAAAACGTAAAATATGCATTTATACCCATAGGATTAGCTAATCTAGACTCAAGGTTTAAAGTTACGGGGTGTGTTTTAGGGATGGGGCTTCAAATTTAAAAAAATAAAAACAAAAATTAAAATTTTCAAAATAAAAAGGGGCTATTTTGGTCATTTTATTTTTTGAAGACTATTTTTGTGACAAAAATTTTAAAAATGGTTATTTGATTGCCCTAAATAAAAATATCCTGAGCCTGGATTACATTAATTACCTGATTTTTTTCAGGGCTTAACTTGAGGTTTTGGACATTTATCAAAATTTTTGGTTTTAAACCTGAATTAAACCCATATTATTTTTAATTTGGTTCACTTCGGATTTAATGGATTATAATACCAGACTCCAAGTTAAATTTACCCGAACTGCTCTTATCCTAAAATGTATGGTTCCTAAACGGATCTGAAACACCCAACCCCTATAATATGAAAAACTGAATAACCCAAGCCGAGACAAATCTAAAATTTGAATGACCATCATCATATGACGTCAAATTAAATTAACCTCAGTTATAGATGTCAAAAATCAAATATTAAAATTCAAACAAAAAAAATTAATAACTTTTAGACTGAAAAATTAAACCAAATAGTTATCTCGCGCTTTCAAAGCGCGGATCAAAATCTAGTATTCATTAAGAACCTAACTAAAGTCTCCTCCATTATTCATGCTCTAATATGTCTATGATTAATTTTTATAGACATCGAGATCTGAACGTAACTGATGGAAATTCAATGACAGAATAATAGAATCGTGTGGTTCGGTTTAGAACTTTAGAGGCAATTATGTTGGTTCCCGCATGATTTTTATTTGATTTGAAATTGAACCGTAAACCAATATGGTATTGAATAAAATATAATAATTAAATGTAATATAATTAGCTTCTTCTCGTCGATGTCGTCAAAAAAGTGTTCGATCGATAGCAAAACTGATAGGAGAAGATGCAATTCGCGAGAGTGATGCCTCCTCTTGTACGCAGTGGAGCCAGTGGCAATAACTCAATTCAATTCTACCAACCGGAGACTTCACTCATTCGTTTGGTCTAGAAGCAGCTGTTCAGACACGGTTAGTCTCGTCTTCGACAGTTCTCGAAACCCACATCATCCACGTCCTGGACAACACAGCTAGCTTACTGCTTCCTTTTGTCTACACTTCCCTCAAATCTCCCGACACGGAGACATGGCAAAGACTCGATCTAAACCAAATAGTTATCTCGCGCTTTCAAATCGCGGATCAAAATCTAGTATTCATTAAGAACCTAACTAAAGTCTCCTCCATTATTCATGCTCTAATATGTCTATGATTAATTTTTATAGACATCGAGATCTGAACGTAACTGATGGAAATTCAATGACAGAATAATAGAATTGTGTGGTTCGGTTTAGAACTTTAGAGGCAATTATGTTGGTTCCCGCATGATTTTTATTTGATTTGAAATTGAACCGTAAACCAATATGGTATTGAATAAAATATAATAATTAAATGTAATATAATTAGCTTCTTCTCGTCGATGTCGTCAAAAAAGTGTTCGATCGATAGCAAAACTGATAGGAGAAGATGCAATTCGCGAGAGTGATGCCTCCTCTTGTACGCAGTGGAGCCAGTGGCAATAACTCAATTCAATTCTACCAACCGGAGACTTCACTCATTCGTTTGGTCTAGAAGCAGCTGTTCAGACACGGTTAGTCTCGTCTTCGACAGTTCTCGAAACCCACATCATCCACGTCCTGGACAACACAGCTAGCTTACTGCTTCCTTTTGTCTACACTTCCCTCAAATCTCCCGACACGGAGACATGGCAAAGACTCGATCTCGTACTCGACACTACCTTAACCAACCAAGTTTCCTCGAAAGCGTCGATCTCCCAAGGTTCAGCCCTGTTCCGCATAGCTGCTTCTGCCTTCACCGAGATCCTGTCTCTGAAGATGATCAGAGACGCTTCTCTGGGCTCGAAGGAGTTGCATTTCCACCATGCTCCGATCTTCGGTCTTGTGTGTGGCGTACTTGGGATGGATGCAGAGACTTCTAAGAGGGCGTACCTGTTTGTTACGCTGAGAGATGTTGTCTCGGCTGCGATGAGGTTGATCTTAGTGGGACCGATGGGTGCTTCGGTGATGCAGCATCGCATTGCCGTTGTGGCTGAAACGGTTTTAGAGAAATGGAAGGATCGTGATGCTGGTGAAGCGTGTCAGACGTCTCCTTTGCTGGATGTTGTGCAAGGTTGCCACGGTTACTTGTTTTCTAGATTGTTTTGCACTTGATGAAAACACACATTGATGTGACTTTATGTTCTTTTAGTTGTATGAGCATGAGGATGATCAAATTATATGGAAACTATACTTTTTGAGATAAGATGAGATGTGTTTTAAAACATTTGCTATCCCTTATTCTACTCACAACAATGTTGCTAGGCAGCGTTCTTGGGGATTGAGCATTCATCTCTGAGAGAATTGGAGGTTGTGTAGACAAGCATGTAGAAATAGTTGTCCCAAGTATTGTCTTTCCCACAACTCTGATCATAGTCATGTTCCAGATTCCTACATTGTCCACTGATATGTATATTACAGTCCATGATATTTTAGCATAAAAACAAGTGGTTACAAAATACACAAAAAATGATATATCGATGTATTGCAAGCTGGAATTTGTAATACAAACGATTAACCACTGTTTCCTTATAACAATGAGTTGTTTGGAGAACTATAATAGAGAAATTACAGCTAAATTTTACAAATCTAATCAGACATATATGTTTTAAGGAAAAACAATGAACTGATTTAAAACAACAATTTAAAATAGTTATTGTTAGTTCTCCTATATAAATCACCGACATTAACCTAACATTACTCAACAAATTATCTTGTTTACGATTTAAAAAGACGAAATTGGAATATCTTCTTAGCATTTGTGATAATTAAATACATAAGTCATGGGGGTTCAGAAAAAATCAAGCGTTTTCATGATCATAGTTATGATTATGATAGTGTTTTCTGTACACATTTCTCATTCACTTGCAATGTGTCAAAAACATTGCTCGAATGAGTGCATGAACGTAATAAAAAATCCTGATTTAACCATCTGCAAAAAAGTTTGTGACGAGTTTTGCAGTAAACGAGGAAAACACATAGATTATACGGTTCCTCCAGGAGGTGACGGCGGTTTGATGTACAAATCTTATTGCTTTTGGGTACCTTCCCATTGTGCTACCTGATTCAAAGTACGAATTACACATTTTCTTAAATTTGTGTATTCTCTATAAAAATATATGTTGTTTTGTTTTGTTTTATTTTATAATGTATTGATATAATATTAGTGTGTATGTTTATTGTATTTATCAAGTAAAATAATTTGTTTTTATTTTCAGCTGCTATAATAGAACATTAAATTTAGCATATACTTTTTTTTTTAAAAAAAATATCTAATTTCAATGAACCATTTCATATCTAACTGAATTAGAAAATTTAAAACATGAATTACAATTTCTGAAAAACTGATAAAAATCACGAATTTTATTTTTGCTCGGACTGTTAAAATTGTAAAAATTAGTTCCAACAAAACTAATTGTGTGTGAACAGTTGCTTCGAGACGGGACAAATGAGCATAGCCTTTGGTTGGTAAAATAGAATTGATTTTTGAAGACTATTTTTGTGACAAAAAATTAAAAAATGGTTATTTGGTTGCCTTAAATAAAAATATCCAAAGCCTGGATTACATTAATTACCTGATTTTTTTTCAGGGCATAACTTGAGGTTTTGGGCATTTATCAAAAAATTTTGGTTTTAAACCTGAATTAAACCCATATTATTTTTAATTTGGTTCACTTCGGATTTAATGGATTATAATACCAGACTCCAAGTTAAATTTACCCGAACTGATCTTATCCTAAAATGTATGGTTCCTAAACGGATCCGAAACACCCAACCCCTATAATATGAAAACCTGAATAACCCAAGCCGAGACAAATCTAAAATTTGAATGACCATCATCATATGACGTCAAATTAAATTAACCTCAGTTATAGATGTCAAAAATCAAATATTAAAATTCAAACAAAAAAATTAATAACTTTTAGACTGAAAAATTAAACCAAATAGTTATCTCGCGCTTTCAAAGCGCGGATCAAAATCTAGTATTCATTAAGAACCTAACTAAAAAGTCTCCTCCATTATTCATGCTCTAATATGTCTATGATTTATTTTTATAGACATCGAGATCTGAACGTAACTGATGGAAATTCACTGACAGAATAATAGAATCGTGTGGTTCGGTTTAGAACTTTAGAGGCAATTCTGTTGGTTCCCGCATGGTTTTTATTTGATTTGAAATTGAACTGTAAACCAAAATGGTATTGAATAAAATATAATAATTAAATGTAATATAATTAGCTTCTTCTCGTCGATGTCGTCAAAAAAGTGTTCGATCGATAGCAAAACTGATAGGAGAAGATGCAATTCGCGAGAGTGATGCCTCCTCTTGTACGCAGTGGAGCCAGTGGCAATAACTCAATTCAATTCTACCAACCGGAGACTTCACTCATTCGTTCGGTCTAGAAGCAGCTGTTCAGACACGGTTAGTCTTGTCTTCGACAGATCTCGAAACCCACATCATCCACGTCCTGGACAACACAGCTAGCTTACTGCTTCCTTTTGTCTACACTTCCCTCAAATCTCCCGACACGGAGACATGGCGAAGACTCGATCTATTACTCGACGCTACCTTAACCAACCAAGTGTCCTCGAAAGCGTCGATCTCCCAAGGTTCAGCCCTGTTCCGCATAGCTGCTTCTGCCTTAACCGAGATCCCGTCTCTGAAGATGATCCGAGACGCTTCTCTGGGCTCCAAGGAGTTGCATTTCCACCACGCTCCGATCTTCGGGCTTGTGTGTGGCGTACTTGGAATGGATGCAGAGACTTCTCAGAGGGCGTACCTGTTTGTTATGCTGAGAGGTGTTGTCTCGGCTGCGACGAGGTTGAACTTAGTGGGACCGATGGGTGCTTCGGTGATGCAGCATCGCATTGCCGTTGTGGCTGAAACGGTTTTAGAGAAATGAAAGGATCGTGATGCTGGTGAAGCGTGTCAGACGTCTCCTTTGCTGGATGTTGTGAAAGGTTGCCACGATTACTTGTTTTCTAGATTGTTTTGCACTTGATGAAAACACACATTGATGTGACTTTATGTTCTTTTAGTTGTATGAGCATGAGGATGATCAAATTATATGGAAACTATACTTTTTGAGATAAGATGAGATGTGTTTTAAAACATTTGCTATCCCTCATTCTACTCACAACAATGTTGCTTGGCAGCGTTCTTGGGGATTGAGCATTCATCTCTGAGAGAATTGGAGGTTGTGTAAACAAGCATGTAGAATAGTTGTCCCAAGTATTGTCTTTCCCACAACTCTGATCATAGTCATGTTCCAGATTCCTACATTGTCCACTGATATGTATATTGCAGTCCATGATATTTTAGCATAAAAACAAGTGGTTACAAAATACACCAAAATGATATATCGATGTATTGCAAGCTGGAATTTGTAATACAAACGATTAACCACTGTTTCCTTATAACAATGAGTTGTTTGGAGAACTATAATATAGAAATTACAGCTAAATTTTACAAATCTAATCAGACATATATGTTTTAAGGAAAAACAATGAACTGATTTAAAACAACAATTTAAAATAGTTATTGTTAGTTCTCCTATATAAATCACCTACATTAACCTAACATTACTCAACAAATTATCTTGTTTACGATTTAAAAAGACGAAATTGGAATATCTTCTTAGCATTTGTGATAATTAAATACATAAGTCATGGGGGTTCAGAAAAAATCAAGCGTTTTCATGATCATAGTTATGATTATGATAGTGTTTTCTGTACACATTTTCATTCACTTGCAATGTGTCAAAACATTGCTCGAATGAGTGCATGAACGTAATAAAAAATCCTGATTTAACCATCTGCAAAAAAGTTTGTGACGAGTTTTGCAGTAAACGAGGAAAACACATAGATTATATGGTTCCTCCAGGAGGTGACGGCGGTGTGATGTACAAATCTTATTGCTTTTGGGTACCTTCCCATTGTGCTACCTGATTCAAAGTACGAATTACACATTTTCTTAAATTTGTGTATTCTCTATAAAAATATATGTTGTTTGGTTTTATTTTGTTTTATTTTATAATGTATTGATATAATATTAGTGTGTATGTTTATTGTATTTATCAAGTAAAATAATTTGTTTTTATTTTCAGCTGCTATAATAGAACATTAAATTTAGCATATACTTTTTTTTTTAAAAAAAATATCTAATTTCAATGAACCATTTCATATCTAACTGAATTACAAAATTTAAAACATGAATTACAATTTCTGAAAAACTGATAAAAATCACGAATTTTATTTTTGCTCGGACTGTTAAAATTGTAAAAATTAGTTCCAACAAAACTAATTGTGTGTGAACAGTTGCTTCGAGACGGGACAAATGAGCAGAGCCTTTGGATGGTAAAATAGAATTGATTTTTGAAGACTATTTTTGTGACAAAAAATTAAAAATGGTTATTTGGTTTCATCAAATAAAAATATCCAAAGCCTGGATTACATTAATTACCTGATTTTTTCAGAGCTTAACTTGAGGTTTAGGGCGTGTATCAGAAATTTTGGTTTTAAACCTGAATTAAACCCATATTATTTTTAATTTGGTTCACTTCGGATTTTATGGATTATAATACCCGACCCCAAGTTAAATTTACCCGAACCGATCTTATCCTAAAATGTATGGTTCCTATACGGGTCCGAAACACCCAGCCCCTATATGTTGAAAAACCAAATAACCCAAGCCGAGACAAATCTAAAACTTGAATGACCATCATCATAAGACGTAGAAATAAAGTAACCTCAAATATTAAAATTCAAACAAAAAAATTAATAACTTTTAGATTGAAAAATTTAACCTAATAGTTATCTCGGGCTTTCAAAGCGCGGATAAAAATATAGTATTCATAAAGATCCTAACTAGAGTCTCCTACATTAATCATGCTATAATATGTCTATGATTAATTTTTATAGACATCGAGATCTGAACGTAACTGATGGAAATTCACAGACAGAAAAAGTGAATCGTGTGGTTCGGTTTAGAACTTTAGAGGTGGTTCCGTTGGTTCCCTCATGGTTTTTATTTGATTTGAAATTGAACCGTAAACAATATGGTATTGAATAAAAGATAATAATTAAATGTAATATAATTAGCTTCTTCTCGTCGATATCGTCAAAAAAGTGTTAGATTGATGGCAAAATTGATCGGAGAAGATGCAATTCGCGAGAGCGATGCCTCCTCTTCTACGCAGTGGAGCCAGTGGCAATTAATTGATTCAATTCTACCAACCGGAGACTTCACTCATTCGTTCGGTCTAGAAGCAGCTGTTCAGAACGGTTATTCTCGTCTTCGACGGATCTCGAAACCCACATCATCCACGTCCTGGACAACACAGCTAGCTTACTGCTTCCTTTTGTCTACACTTCCCTCAAATCTCCCGACACGGAGACATGGCGAAGACTCGATCTCTTACTCGACACTACCTTAACCAACCAAGTTTCCTCGAAAGCGTCGATCTCCCAAGGTTCAGCCCTGTTCCGCATAGCTGCTTCTGCCTTCACCGAGATCCCGTCTCTGAAGATGATCCGAGACGCTTCTCTGGGCTCCAAGGAGTTGCGTCACCCACGCCCGATCTTCGGCTTCCGCGTGACTTGGGATGGATGCGAGACTTCTCGTGAGGGCGCACCTGTTTGTTACGCTGAGAGGTGTTGTCTCGGCTGCGACGAGGTTGAACTTAGTGGGACCGATGGGTGCTTCGGTGATGCAGCATCGCATTGCCGTTGTGGCTGAAACGGTTTTAGAGAAATGGAAGGATCGTGATGCTGGTGAAGCGTGTCAGACGTCTCCTTTGCTGGATGTTGTGCAAGGTTGCCACGGTTACTTGTTTTCTAGATTGTTTTGCACTTGATGAAAACACACATTGATGTGACTTTATGTTCTTTTAGTTGTATGAGCATGAGGATGATCAAATTATATGGAAACTATACTTTTTGAGATAAGATGAGATGTGTTTTAAAACATTTGCTATCCATCATTCTACTCACAACAATGTTGCTTGGCAGCGTTCTTGGGGATTGAGCATTCATCTCTGAGAGAATTGGAGGTTGTGTAAACAAGCATGTAGAATAGTTGTCCCAAGTATTGTCTTTCCCACAACTCTGATCATAGTCATGTTCCAGATTCCTACATTATCCACTGATATGTATATTTCAGTCCATCATATTTTAGCATAAAAACAAGTGGTTACAAAATACACCAAAATGATATATGGATGTATTGCAAGCTGGAATTTGTAATACAAATGATTAACCACTGTTTCCTTATAACAATGAGTTGTTTGGAGAACTATAATAGACAAACTACAACTAAATTTTACAAATCTAATCAGACATATATGTTTTAAGGAAAACCAATGAACTGATTTAAAACAACAATTTGAAATAGTTATTGTTAGTTGTACTATATAAATCACCTACATTAACCTAACATTACTCAACAAATTATCTTGTTTACGATTTAAAAAGACAAAATTGGAATATCTTCTTAGCATTTGTGATATTTAAATACATAAGTCATGGGGGTTCAGAAAAAATCAAGCGTTTTCATGATCATAGTTATGATTATGATAGTGTTTTCTGTACACATTTCTCTTTCACATGCAATGTGTCAAAAACATTGCTCGAATGAGTGCATGAACGTAATAAAAAATCCTGATTTAACCATCTGCAAAAAAGTTTGTGACGAGTTTTGCAGTAAACGAGGAAAACACATAGATTATAATGGCTCCTCCGTGAGGTGACGGTTGGATGTACAAATCTTATTGCTTTTGGAAACCCTGTTCATTGTGCTACCTGATTCAAAGTACGAATTACACATTTTCTTAAATTTGTGTATTCTCTATAAAATATATGTTGTTTTGTTTTGTTTTATTTTATAATGTATTGATATAATATTAGTGTGTATGTTTATTGTATTTATCAAGTAAAATAATTTGTTTTTATTTTCAGCTGCTATAATAGAACATTAAATTTAGCATATACTTTTTTTTTTAAAAAAAATATCTAATTTCAATGAACCATTTCATATCTAACTGAATTAGAAAATTTAAAACATGAATTACAATTTCTGAAAAACTGATAAAAATCACTTAATTTTATTTTTGCTCGGACTGTTAAAATTGTAAAATTAGTTCCAACAAAACTAATTGTGTGTGAACAGCTTCTTCGAGACGAGAAAAATGAGCAGAGCCTTTGGTTGGTAAAATAGAATTGATTTTTGAAGACTATTTTTGTGACAAAAAATTAAAAAATGGTTATTTGGTTGCCTTAAATAAAAATATCCAAAGCCTGGATTACATTAATTACCTGATTTTTTTTCAGGGCATAACTTGAGGTTTTGGGCATTTATCAAAAAATTTTGGTTTTAAACCTGAATTAAACCCATATTATTTTTAATTTGGTTCACTTCGGATTTAATGGATTATAATACCAGACTCCAAGTTAAATTTACCCGAACTGATCTTATCCTAAAATGTATGGTTCCTAAACGGATCCAAACACCCAACCCTATAATATGAAAACCTGAATAACCCAAGCCGAGACAAATCTAAAATTTGAATGACCATCATCATATGACGCCAAATTAAATTAACCTCAGTTATAGATGTCAAAAATCAAATATTAAAATTCAAACAAAAAATTAATAACTTTTAGACTGAAAAATTAAACCAATATATCTCAGGCCAAAGCGGATCAAAATCTAGTATTCATTAAGAACCTAACTAAAAGTCTCCTCCATTATTCATGCTCTAATATGTCTATAATTAATCTTTATAGACATCAAGATCTGAAAGTAACTGATGGAAATTCACCGACGAATAATAGAATCGTGTGGTTCGGTTTAGAACTTTAGAGGCAATTCTGTTGGTTCCCGCATGGTTTTATTTGATTTGAAATTGAACTGTAAACCAAAATGGTATTGAATAAAATATAATAATTAAATGTAATATAATTAGTTCTTTTCGCCGATGTCGCCAAAAAGTGTTCGATCGATAGCAAAACTGATAGGAGAAGATGCAATTCTCAGAGTGATGCCTCCTCTTGTACGCAGTGGAGCCAGTGGCAATAACTCAATTCAATTCTACCAACCGAGACTTCACTCATTCGCTCGGTCTAGAAGCAGCTGTTCGACACGGTTAGTCTTGTTCGACAGATCTCGAAACCCACATCATCCACGTCCTGGACAACACAGCTAGCTTACTGCTTCCTTTGTCTACACTTCCTCAAATCTCCGACACGGAGACATGGCGAAGACTCGATCTATTACTCGACGCTACCTTAACCAACCAAGTGTCCTCGAAGCGTCGATCTCCCAAGGTTCAGCCCTGTTCCGCATAGCTGCTTCTGCCTTCACCGAGATCCCGTCTCTGAAGATGATCGAGACGCTTCTCTGGGATCCAAGGAGTTGCATTTCCACCACGCCCGATCTTCGGGCTTGTGTGTAACCTTCTTGGGATAGATGCAAAGACTTCTCGAGGGCTTACCTGTTTGTTATGCTGAGAGGTGTTGTCTCGGCTGCGACGAGGTTGAACTTAGTGGGACCGATGGGTGCTTCGGTGATGCAGCATCGCATTGCCGTTGTGGCTGAAACGGTTTTAGAGAAATGAAAGGATCGTGATGCTGGTGAAGCGTGTCAGACGTCTCCTTTGCTGGATGTTGTGAAAGGTTGCCACGATTACTTGTTTTCTAGATTGTTTTGCACTTGATGAAAACACACATTGATGTGACTTTATGTTCTTTTAGTTGTATGAGCATGAGGATGATCAAATTATATGGAAACTATACTTTTGAGATAAGATGAGATGTGTTTTAAAACATTTGCTATCCCTCATTCTACTCACAACAATGTTGCTTGGCAGCTCTTGGGGATTGAGCATTCATCTCGAGAGAATTGGAGGTTGTGTAAACAAGCATGTAGAATAGTTGTCCCAAGTATTGTCTTTCCCACAACTCTGATCATAGTCATGTTCCAGATTCCTACATTGTCCACTGATATGTATATTGCAGTCCATGATATTTTAGCATAAAAACAAGTGGTTACAAAATACACCAAAATGATATATCGATGTATTGCAAGCTGGAATTTGTAATACAAACGATTAACCATCGCTTCCTTATAACAATGAGTTGTTTGGAGAACTATAATATAGAAATTACAGCTAAATTTTACAAATCTAATCAGACATATATGTTTTAAGGAAAACAATGAACTGATTTAAAACAACAATTTAAAATAGTTATTGTTAGTTCTCCTATATAAATCACCTACATTAACCTAACATTACTCAACAAATTATCTTGTTTACGATTTAAAAGACTAAATTGGAATATCTTCTTAGCATTTGTGATAATTAAATACATAAGTCATGGGGGTTCAGAAAAAATCAAGCGTTTTCATGATCATAGTTATGATTATGATAGTGTTTTCTGTACACATTTCTCATTCACTTGCAATGTGTCAAAAACATTGCTCGAATGAGTGCATGAACGTAATAAAAAATCCTGATTTAACCATCTGCAAAAAAGTTTGTGACGAGTTTTGCAGTAAACGAGGAAAACACATAGATTATATGGTTCCTCCGTGAGGTGACGGTGTGATGTACAAATCTTATTGCTTTTGGGTACCTTCCCATTGTGCTACCTGATTCAAAGTACGAATTACACATTTTCTTAAATTTGTGTATTCTCTATAAAAATATATGTTGTTTGGTTTTATTTTGTTTTATTTTATAATGTATTGATATAATATTAGTGTGTATGTTTATTGTATTTATCAAGTAAAATAATTTGTTTTTATTTTCAGCTGCTATAATAGAACATTAAATTTAGCATATACTTTTTTTTTTAAAAAAAATATCTAATTTCAATGAACCATTTCATATCTAACTGAATTACAAAATTTAAAACATGAATTACAATTTCTGAAAAACTGATAAAAATCACGAATTTTATTTTTGCTCGGACTGTTAAAATTGTAAAAATTAGTTCCAACAAAACTAATTGTGTGTGAACAGTTGCTTCGAGACGGGACAAATGAGCAGAGCCTTTGGATGGTAAAATAGAATTGATTTTTGAAGACTATTTTTGTGACAAAAAATTAAAAATGGTTATTTGGTTTCATCAAATAAAAATATCCAAAGCCCGGATTACATTAATTACCTGATTTTTTCAGAGCTTAACTTGAGGTTTAGGGTGTATCAGAAATTTTGGTTTTAAACCTGAATTAAACCCATATTATTTTTAATTTGGTTCACTTCGATTTTATGGATTATAATACCCGACCCCAAGTTAAATTTACCGAACCGATCTTATCCTAAAATGTATGGTTCCTATATGGTCCGAAACACCCAGCCCTATATGTTGAAAACCAAATAACCCAAGCCGAGACAAATCTAAAACTTGAATGACCATCATCATAAGACGTAGAAATAAAGTAACCTCAAATATTAAAATTCAAACAAAAAAATTAATAACTTTTAGATTGAAAAATTTAACCTAATAGTTATCTCGGGCTTTCAAAGCGGATAAAAATATAGTATTCATAAAGATCCTAACTAGAGTCTCCTACATTAATCATGCTATAATATGTCTATGATTAATTTTTATGACATCGAGATCTGAACGTAATCGATGGAAATTCACGCAGAAAAAGTGAATCGTGTGGTTCGGTTTAGAACTTTAGAGGTGGTTCCGTTGGTTCCCTCATGGTTTTTATTTGATTTGAAATTGAACCGTAAACAATATGGTATTGAATAAAAGATAATAATTAAATGTAATATAATTAGCTTCTTCTCGTCGATATCGTCAAAAAAGTGTTAGATTGATGGCAAAATTGATCGGAGAAGATGCAATTCGCGAGAGCGATGCCTCCTCTTCTACGCAGTGGAGCCAGTGGCAATTAATTGATTCAATTCTACCAACCGAGACTTCACTCATTGCTCGCAGAAGCACTGTTCGGGAACGGTTATTCTCGCTTCGACGGATCTCGAAACCCACATCATCCACGTCCTGGACAACACAGCTAGCTTACTGCTTCCTTTTGTCTACACTTCCCTCAAATCTCCCGACACGGAGACATGGCGAAGACTCGATCTCTTACTCGACACTACCTTAACCAACCAAGTTTCCTCGAAAGCGTCGATCTCCCAAGGTTCAGCCCTGTTCCGATAGCTGCTTCTGCCTTCACCGAGATCCCGCTCTGAAGATGATCCGAGCTTCTCTGGGCTCCAAGGAGTTGCGTTTCCACGACGCCCGATCTTCGGCTTCGTGGCGCACTTGGGATGGATGCAGACTTCTGAGGGCGTACCTGTTTGTTACGCTGAGAGGTGTTGTCTCTGGCCGCACGAGGTTGAACTTAGTGGGACCGATGGGTGCTTCGGTGATGCAGCATCGCATTGCCGTTGTGGCTGAAACGGTTTTAGAGAAATGGAAGGATCGTGATGCTGGTGAAGCGGTCGACGCCTCCTTTGCTGGATGTTGTGCAAGGTTGCCACGGTTACTTGTTTTCTAGATTGTTTTGCACTTGATGAAAACACACATTGATGTGACTTTATGTTCTTTTAGTTGTATGAGCATGAGGATGATCAAATTATATGGAAACTATACTTTTGAGATAAGATGAGATGTGTTTTAAAACATTTGCTATCCATCATTCTACTCACAACAATGTTGCTTGGCAGCGTTCTTGGGGATTGAGCATTCATCTCGAGAGAATTGGAGGTTGTGTAAACAAGCATGTAGAATAGTTGTCCCAAGTATTGTCTTTCCCACAACTCGATCATAGTCATGTTCCGATTCCTACATTATCCACTGATATGTATATTTCAGTCCATCATATTTTAGCATAAAAACAAGTGGTTACAAAATACACCAAAATGATATATGGATGTATTGCAAGCTGGAATTTGTAATACAAATGATTAACCACTGTTTCCTTATAACAATGAGTTGTTTGGAGAACTATAATGACAAACTACAACTAAATTTTACAAATCTAATCAGACATATATGTTTTAAGGAAAACCAATGAACTGATTTAAAACAACAATTTGAAATAGTTATTGTTAGTTGTACTATATAAATCACCTACATTAACCTAACATTACTCAACAAATTATCTTGTTTACGATTTAAAAAGACAAAATTGGAATATCTTCTTAGCATTTGTGATATTTAAATACATAAGTCATGGGGGTTCAGAAAAAATCAAGCGTTTTCATGATCATAGTTATGATTATGATAGTGTTTTCTGTACACATTTCTCTTTCACATGCAATGTGTCAAAAACATTGCTCGAATGAGTGCATGAACGTAATAAAAAATCCTGATTTAACCATCTGCAAAAAAGTTTGTGACGAGTTTTGCAGTAAACGAGGAAAACACATAGATTATACGGCTCCTCCAGGAGGTGACGGCGGTTGGATGTACAAATCTTATTGCTTTTGGAAACCTGTTCATTGTGCTACCTGATTCAAAGTACGAATTACACATTTTCTTAAATTTGTGTATTCTCTATAAAATATATGTTGTTTTGTTTGGTTTTATTTTATTATGTATTTATATAATATTAGTGTGTATGTTTATTGTATTTATCAAGTAAAATAATTTAATTTATTTTCAGCTGTTATAAAAGAACAATAAATTTAGCATATACTTTTTTAAAAAAATAACTGATTTTAATGAACCATTTCATATCTAACTGAATTAGAAAATTTAAAACATGAATTAAAATTTTTGAAAAACTGATAAAAATCACGAATTTTATTTTAAAGCGGACTGTTAAAATTGTAAAAATTAGTTATAACAAAACTAATTGTGTGTGAACAGCTTCTTCGAGACGAGAAAAATGAGCAGAGCCTTTGGTTGGTAAAATAGAATTGATTTTTGAAGACTATTTTTGTGACAAAAAATTAAAAATGGTTATTTGGTTGCCTTAAATAAAAATATCCAAAGCCTGGATTACATTAATTACCTGATTTTTTTCAGGGCTTAACTTGAGGTTTTGGGCATTTATCAAAAAATTTTGGTTTTAAATCTGAATTAAACCCATATTATTTTTAATTTGGTTCACTTCGGATTTAATGGATTATAATACCCGACTCCAAATTAAATTTACCCGAACCGATCTTATCCTAAAATGTATGGTTCCTAAATGGTCCTACACCCAAACCCTATAATTTGAAAAACTGAATAACCCAAGCCGAGACAAATCTAAAACTTGAATGACCATCATCATAAGATGTTAAAATAAATTAACCTCAAATATTAAAATTCAAACAAAAAAATTAATAACTTTTAGATTAAAAAATTTAACCAAATAGTTATCTTGCGCTTTCAAAGCGCGGATAAAAATCTAGAATTTATAAAGATCCTAACTAGAGTCTCCTCCATTAATCATGCTCTAATATGTCTATAATTAATCTTTATAGACATCAAGATCTGAAAGTAACTGATGGAATTTCACAGACAGAAAAAGAGAATCGTGTGGTTCGGTATAGAACTTTAGAGGCGGTTCTGTTGGTTCCCGCATGGTTTTTATTTGATTTGAAATTGAACCGTAATCGATATGGTATTGAATAAAAGATAATAATTAAATGTAATATAATTAGTTCTTTTCGTCGATGTCGTCAAAAAAGTGTTCGATCGATGGCAAAACTGATAGGAGAAGATGCAATTCGCGAGAGTGATGCCTCCTCTTGTACGCAGTGGAGCCAGTGGCAATAACTCAATTCAATTCTACCAACCGGAGACTTCACTCATTCGTTCGGTCTAGAAGCAGCTGTTCAGACACGGTTAGACTCGTCTTCGACAGATCTCGAAACCCACATCATCCACGTCCTGGACAACACAGATAGTTTACTGCTTACTTTTGTTTACACTTCCCTCAAATCTCCCGACACGGAGACATGGCGAAGACTCGATCTCTTACTCGACGCTCCCTTAACAAACAAAGTCTCCTCAAAGGCATCAATCTCTCAAGGATCAGCCCTGTTCTGCATCGCTTCTTCTGCCTTCACCGAGATCCTGTCTCTGAAGATGATCAGAGACGCTTCTCTGGGATCCAAGGAGTTGCGTTTCCACCACGCTCCGATCTTCGGGCTTGTGTGTAACCTTCTTGGGATAGATGCAAAGACTTCTCAGAGGGCGTACCTGTTTGTTAAGCTGAGAGATGTTGTCTCGGCTGCGACGAGGTTGAACTTAGTGGGACCGATGGGTGCTTCGGTGATGCAGCATCGCATCGCCGTTGTGGCTGAAACGGTTTTAGAGAAATGGAAGGATCGTGATGCTGGTGAAGCGTGTCAGACGTCTCCTTTGCTGGATGTTGTGCATGGTTGCCACGGTTACTTGTTTTCTAGATTGTTTTGCACTTGATAAAACACACATTGATGTGACTTTATGTTCTTTTAGTTGTATGAGCATGAGGATGATCAAATTATATGGAAACTATACTTTGAGATAAGATGAGATGTGTTTTAAAACATTTCCTATCCCTCATTCTACTCACAACAATGTTGCTTGGCAGCGTTCTTGGGGGATTGAGCATTCATCTCTGAGAGAATTGGAGGTTGTGTAAACACGCATGTAGAATAGTTGTCCCAAGTATTGTCTTTCCCACAACTCTAATCATAGTCATGTTCCAGATTCCTATATTGTCCAGTGATATGTATATTGCAGTCCATGATATTTTAGCATAAAAATAAGTGGTTATAAAATACACCAAAATGATATATGGATTTATTGCAAGCTGGAATTTGTAATACAAACGATTAACCACTGTTTCCTTATAACAATGAGTTATTTGGAGAACTATAATAGACAAATTACAGCTAAACTTTACAAATCTAATCAGACATATATGTTTTAAGGAAAAACAATGAACTGATTTAAAACAACAATTTAAAATAGTTATTGTTAGTTCTACTATATAAATCACCTACATTAACCTAATATTACTCAACAAATTATCTTGTTTAGGATTAAAAAGACAAAATTGCAATATCTTCTTAGCATTTGTGATAATTAAATACATAAGTCATGGGGGTTCAGAAAAAATCAAGCGTTTTCATGATCATAGTTATGATTATGATAGTGTTTTCTGTACACATTTCTCATTCACTTGCAATGTGTCAAAAACATTGCTCGAATGAGTGCATGAACGTAATAAAAAATCCTGATTTAACCATCTGCAAAAAAGTTTGTGACGAGTTTTGCAGTAAACGAGGAAAACACATAGATTATACGGTTCCTCCAGGAGGTGACGGCGGTGTGATGTACAAATCTTATTGCTTTTGGGTACCTTCCCATTGTGCTACCTGATTCAAAGTACGAATTACACATTTTCTTAAATTTGTGTATTCTCTATAAAAATATATGTTGTTTGGTTTTATTTTGTTTTATTTTATAATGTATTGATATAATATTAGTGTGTATGTTTATTGTATTTATCAAGTAAAATAATTTGTTTTTATTTTCAGCTGCTATAATAGAACATTAAATTTAGCATATACTTTAAAAAAAAATAATAACTGATTTCAATGAACCATTTCATATCTAACTGAATTACAAAATTTAAAATATGAATTACAATTTCTGAAAAACTGATAAAAATCACGAATTTTATTTTTACTCGGACTGTTAAAATTGTAAAAATTAGTTCCAACAATACTAATTGTGTGTGAACAGTTGCTTCGAGACGGGACAAATGAGCAGAGCCTTTGGTTTGTAAAATATAATTGATTTGTTGCCACTGCCTCCAGCGGTTGTCACGGTTGCGTGAGTGTGAGGAATGTTGAGTGAAATTTTAACATCAATGGTGTTGTTGTTGTTATCGTTCGTCAATTTTTTTGTTGAGAAAAATAAGAGAGTGTATCAGTACACTGATAATAAACAACACATAATATATACAAAATAGTTGTATAACAGTGCAATATCATTTATTTGGTTTAACTAAAGTTCGCTGAACAGAATCGTAATCAACATAAATGATAATAAATCAAGACCCATTTTGCAAACTCGCTCAAAATGTTCGCATAAACTGTTTGTATATGCTTTTTGATTCTTTCTCAAACTCACTTTAAAAGCATTCGTGGATACGTGTCATTTTTATAATGTTTTTAAGAATTATGTACCGAAACCAGAAACGTTTCACGAAAGTGCTTAGAGTAGATCGCAAACACATCCAAATAAAATCAAAAAACATTTGTTGAAAATCCTTTAAAAATCATTTTATAAAAACGTTTTTCAATCCGATAAAGCTTATGAACATAAGGGATTTAGAGTTGAAGGCTGTAGGAAGACGGAAAACTGATTTGATAGAAATAAATAATATAATAGTAAAGGAAATAAGATAAATCGAAAGACGAAATAATAACCGAATAGACCAACTAAACTAATTATATGAAAGTTCGGTGATGCAGCATCGTATAGTCGGTGATGCCTGGGCATTTGGGATCCCAATCGGGTTTTAGTTTTTCGGGTTTGTCTAAATCAGCCCCATATGGATTATATGAAAGTTTGGTTTGAGACCGGTTCGGGTTCTATCGGGTTTGGGTCGGGTTAGTAAACCTTCAAAGAACCACTACAACCTGATGTAATTTCGGGTTCGGGTTCCAATCGGTTCTTCGGTGTAAAAGTACCTGATTTGTACCTGCATTGTAACCAAAACATAAGTAAATCGGTTTTTCTGATTTAAACTAGTTGATTTGTACTTATTTTGTAACCAAAACCTAATTAAAATAGATTCAAAAATAAGAAATGAACATCAAATGTGATCATTCAAAATCAAACGAAAAATAAAAATAGTTATTGATAGAAAGAAAACTAAATAATTAAAAGTATAAAATGAAAAACGAAATTATCATAAAATGAGAAACACTATTTTGTAACCAAATCCTAATTAAAATAGATTCAAAAATAAGAAAGGAACATCAAACGTGATCATTCAAAATCAAACGAAAAATAAACATAGTTATTGATTGAAAGAAAACTAAATAATTAAAAGTATAAAATGAGAAACAAAATTCTCTTAAAATGAGAAACACTATTCAACTGATACGAAACCAAAATTTAAAAACTTCAAGCTTTAACCATCAAACTTCATGTAATATAACCACCAACCTTCATGTGATAGATAATTATTTAATAAGTTTTGTAATATCTTAATATATTTTGAATACATATTAGAGTTCATGTTATACTTTATTTTTTAAAATTTAAATATTTCTAGTTATATCGTTTATCCATTTAGGTTCGGGTTCAGTTCGGATAATACCCATAACCCGAAATACCATAAAACAAGATCTATTCGATATTTATGTTGGGTCTGGATCGGTTCAGATTCAATTTTATCGGACCGTGATTGGTTGGAATTTTCGGATTCGATTTATTTGTTCAGCCCTAGCCATGCTAATTAACTTTCCAAGCTCTTTGGTCAGAATTTTTCATGATTTGTTTCTTTTGATTTTTTTTTTTTTTTGAAACAGTTTCTTTTGATTGTTTTATTTCTGTTTTATGTTCTAGTTTTTGCTCATTTGTAGTTTTATAGTGTACATAATAGGTTTGATTCTTTTTATTTTTATAAATTTCTGTCTAACTTCTAAAGTTTGGATTTAATTAATTTTTCAGAAAAAAAATTCAACATATATTATGTAATATTTTAATATTAAATAATGAACAGTTTAGTAGTTTAGTTACCATGTGGTTTCCAAATAAATAAAACCATATCTAGATTTGTCATAACACTAATAAATACACATATATTATAAAAATCTATTCACATTTATTTATAATCAATATGGTATTAAATAAAAGATAATTAATTAAATGTAATTAGTATAATTTAGCTTCTTTTTCGTCGATCTCTCTCTGACTATGAAGTCTCTCTCTCGATAGGCAGCCATCATTGCTTTTAGCTTCGATCGATGGCAAAACTGATCGGAGAAGACGCAATTCGCGAGAACGATGCGTCAAGAGCCTCATCTTGTATGCAGTGGAGCCAGTGGCAGTTACTCGATTCAATTCTACCAACTGGAGGCTTCGCTCATTCCTTCGGTCTCGAAGCAGCTGTTCAGACACGGTTAGTTTCGTCTCCGACAGATCTGGAAACCCACATCATCCACGTCCTAGACAAAACAGCTAGCTTACTCCTTCCTT
The DNA here is from genome assembly GCA_016771965.1 of Brassica carinata. Lineage (NCBI taxonomy): Eukaryota > Viridiplantae > Streptophyta > Magnoliopsida > Brassicales > Brassicaceae > Brassica > Brassica carinata. The sequence goes on from CM028694.1 coordinate 44,823,084, forward strand.
TCGTCTACTCCTCCCTCAAATCTCCCGACAAGGAGACATGGCAAAGACTCGATCTCTTACTCGACGCTACCTTAACCAACCAAGTCTCCTCAAAGGCGTCGATCTCCCAAGGATCAGCCCTGTTCCGCATCGCTGCTTCTGTCTTCACCGAGATCCCGTCTCTGAAGATGATCAGAGACGCTTCTCTGGGCTCCAAAGAGTTGCGTTTCCACCACGCTCCGATCTTCGGGCTTGTGTGTGGCCTTCTCGGGATGGATGCAGAGACTTCTCAGAGGGCGTACCTGTTTGTTACGCTGAGAGATGTTGTCTCGGCTGCGACGAGGTTGAACTTAGTGGGACCAATGGGTGCTTCGGTGATGCAGCATCGCGTCGCCGTTGTGGCTGAAACAGTTTTAGAGAAATGGAAGGATCGTGATGCTGGTGAAGCATGTCAGACGTCTCCTTTGCTGGATGTTGTGCAAGGCTGTCATGGTTACTTGTTTTCTAGATTGTTTTGCTCTTGATGATCTGATCGCTGAGCAGCAGATTTGGGCTGCGGTTGATCCTTAGGCCAAGAACGACGTGTTTAACTGCAGCAACGCTGATGTTTTCAAGTGGAAACATCTGGGGAAGATTCTTGCTGACAAGTTTGGGATCGAGGAGTATGGATTCGAGGAAGGGAAGAATCTGGGGTTTGTGGAGATGACGAAAGGGAAAGAGAGGGTTTGGGAGGAGATGGTGAAGGAGAATAAGTTGCAGGAGAAGAAGCTTGATGAGGTTGGTGTGTGGTGGTTTGCTGATGTTGTGCTTGGTGTTGAAGGAATGATTGATAGTATGAACAAGAGCAAAGAGTATGGCTTTCTTGGTTTCAGCAACTCCAACAACTCTTTTATCTCTTCGATTGATAAGTACAATGCTTTCAAGATTGTGCCTTGATTCATCTTCTACAACACATAAGCTTTGATGTTACTCTGGTTCTTTGTTTCATGTCTATGTTTCTCCCAAAATCTCAGTTCTTTGTTGGTTTCTATGTTTCTTTTTTTCCTTATGTTTCTCATCACCACCTGTAAATTATTATAGATCAAAGTTAATGTTATGTTTTTGGTATGGCATGTGAGTTGAGTTACTTTGGTTGAGTCTAGCAGCAGCAGATCCGAGGGTTGAACAAGTTTGAGTGCAGTTGGCGGCAAGATGAAACGATTGGACATGTAGGTTTAACAACAACAGACGAGGGGACGAAAATTAAAACTGATGAGAGGCAAGAATACATATTTTGTAACTGGTTTGAAGAAGTTCTCATGTGTTACACAGATATTGGAAACCAACAGAGATTTTAAGAGAAAGGTAGTGCCATCAAAATCTTATAGCCCAAGAGTTCATTTGAGATCTTTTACAACATTGTTGTCTTTCTCTCAGTTGGAGGAAAGTGTTGTAGCCCTTAATCAATCACTATGGGGACTGGGGTTCTTCTTCTCCAGAACATCATCAACAACAACAACAACAAGGCATGAGCTCTTATCAAGCAAACGTTCCGAGTTAAGAAGCAGGTTTCTTCAGGCCTTTACAGGGTGATGTAGCACTGCAGATAAGGTATTCATCACAGGAAGACAGTGAAGACCCTAATGTACCTTTTATGGTCAGCTAGACTTATAATGACTTTGTTTGTTTTTATGGAACGATCATTACAATCATTGGTGTGACAAATGCAAGCAACTCTGCAACCTCACATAATGTTATTAAAGGGTTCTTCGCTGGATGGATGGTCTTAAAAAACATAGCAATCTATATGTATGTGTTCTATAGATAACGTATCATGGTTGTGCCATTTGGTTTTTCCAAGAGAACAATAGTTCATGATTACAAAACACTGATATATTTTAGGATTTAATGTCACACTCCACATTCTTTCTTTTTGCTCCTAGAATGTATAAATATTTCTGAACTTTTGAAGATAAAAACTTTTGTGAGAGTATTCTTTTAATTATTTTAGAATACTATAGAAACTTAGTTGGATTAAGATTAAATTCTCTGGATTATAATTAAATGGTGACCAAGTAGTGCTCTGCATTTGTATATCTATCAAGGTAATTTTTTAAGATGTGTTTGTACATATATTCACGTGTAGTGAATTAAATTCCAAATTATTGGCTTCTAAAACTTCGCATTACAGCATACCATTGAAATCAATTGGAAAGTAAATACATTTTTCCTTTTCGAACATCAATTTTATTTTATGTTTGAATTTCAACTAAATTAACTTTGTTACGGCTATCAGCTTTTTATTCTACTTTTATTAAATCGATTAGTCACATACAGTTGTGCTAGTTCACTTTGACCTAAACAACTTTAAAACAAAGTACAATGCGGTTGCTAATCACTATCAAATGGATCGGAAAAATATCATTTTCTTTCTACATATTTTTATCTTCATATTTTTGAACATATTTTCTGTTCTAAGGCCATAAAACGAATTGTAAAAGAGAAATTTTTTGGGATACTATTTTTAGTTTATTTTCTTAAAAAATAGCATTTATAGAGAAAAACAACCAAAAATGGTATTTTTAAAGGGTAAAATATGCATTTATACATCTAGGATTAACTAATCTAGACTTAAGTTTCAGAGTTGTGGGGTGAGTTTTACGGATGGGGCTTCAAATTTCAAAACAAAAAATTAAAATTAAAATTAAAATTTTCAAAATAAAAAGGATCTATTTTGGTCATTTTATTTTTTGAAGATATTTTTGTGATAAAAAAGTTAAAAATGGTTATTTGATTTCCCTAAATAAAAGTTTCCAAAGCCTGGATTACATTAATTATCTGATTTTTTCAGGGCTAACTTGAGGTTTTGGGTGTTTATCAGAATTTTTGGTTTTAAACCTGAATTAAACCCATATTATTTTTAATTTGGTTCACTTCGGATTTTATGGATTATAAAACCCAACTCCAAGTTAAATTTACCCAAACAGATCTTATACTAAAATGTATTGTTCCTAAACGGGTCCGAAACACCCAACCCCTATAATTTGAAAAACCGAATAACCCAAGCCAAGACAAATCTAAAACTTGAATGACCATCATCATAAGACGTCAAAATAAATTAATCTCAGTTATAGATGTCAAAACTCAATATTAAAATTCAAACAAAAAAATTAATAACTTTTAGATTGAAAAATTTAACCAAATAGTTATCTCGTGCTTCCAACGCGCATATCAAAATCTAGTATTCATCAAGAACCTAACTAAAGTCTCCTCCATTAATCATGCTCTAATATGTCTATGATTAATTTTGATAGACATCGAGATCTGAACGTAACTGATGGAAATTCACTAACAGAAAAATAGAATTGTGTGGTTCGGTTTAGAACTTTAGAGGCAATTCTGTTGGTTCCCGCATGGTTTTTATTTGATTTGAAATTGAACCGTAAAATAATATGGTATTGAATAAAATATAATAATTAAATGTAATATATTTAGCTTCTTCTCGTCGATGTCGTCAAAAAAGTGTTCGATCGATGGTAAAACTGATAGGAGAAGATGCAATTCGCGAGAGTGATGCCTCCTCTTGTACGCAGTGGAGCCAGTGGAAATTACTTGATTCAATTCTACCAACCGGAGACTTCGCTCATTGGTTCGGTCTAGAAGCATCTTTTCAGACACGGTTGGTCTCGTCTCCGACAGATTGGAAACCCACATCATCCACGTCCTAGACAACACAGCTAGCTTACTCCTTCCTTTCGTCTACTCCTCCCTCAAATCTCCCGACATAGAAACATGGCAAAGACTCGATATCTTACTCGACGCTACCTTAACCAACCAAGTCTCGTCGAAGGCGTCGATCTCCCACGGTTCAGCCCTGTTCCGCATCGCTGCTTCTGCCTTCACCGAGATCCCGTCTCTGAAGATGATCAGAGACGCTTCTCTGGGCTCCAAGGAGTTGCATTTCCACCACGCTCCGATCTTCGGGCTTGTGTGTGGCCTTCTCGGGATGGATGCAGAGACTTCTCAGAGGGCGTACCTGTTTGTTACACTGAGAGATGTTGTCTCGGCTGCGACGAGGTTGAACTTAGTGGGACCGATGGGTGCTTCGGTGATGCAGCATCACATCGCCGTTGTGGCTGAAACGGTTTTAGAGAAATGGAAGGATCGCGATGCGGGTGAAGCGTGTCAGACGTCTCCTTTGCTGGATGCTGTGCAAGGTTGCCACGGTTATTTGTTTTCTAGATTGTTTTGCCCCTGATTGAAACACAGATTGATGTGATTTTATGTTCTTTTAGTTGTATGAGCATGAGGATGATCAAATTATATATAAACTATACTTTTTGAGATAAGATGAGATGTGTTTTAAAACATTTGCTATCCCTCATTCTACTCACAACAATGTTGCGTGGCAGCGTTCTTGGGGATTGAGTATTCATCTCTAAGAGAATTGGAGGTTGTGTATACACGCATGTAGAATAGTTGTCCCAAGTATTGTCTTTCCCACAACTCTAATCATAGTCATGTTCCAGATTCCTACATTGTCCACTGATATGTATATTGCAGTCCATGATATTTTAGCATAAAAACAAGTGGTTATAAAATACACCAAAATGATATATGGATGTATTGCAAGCTGGAATTTGTAATACAAACGATTAACCATTGTTTCCTTATAACAATGAGTTGTTTGGAGAACTATATTAGACAAATTACAGCTAAATTTTACAAATCTAATCAGACATATCTGTTTTAAGGAAAAACAATTAACTGATTTAAAACAACAATTTAAAATAGTTATTGTTAGTTCTACTATATAAATCACCTATGTTAACATAACATTACTCAACAAATTATCTTGTTTACGATTTAAAAAGAAGAAATTGCAATATCTTCTTAGCATTTGTGATAATTAAATACATAAGTCATGGGGGTTCAGAAAAAATCAAGCGTTTCCAAGATCATAGTTATGATTATGATAGTGTTTTCTGTACACATTTCTCATTCAAATGCAATGTGTCAAAAACATTGCTCGAATGAGTGCATGAACGTAATAAAAAATCCTGATTTAACCACCTGCAATAAAGTTTGCGACGAGTTTTGCATTAAACGAGGAAAACACATAGATTATACGGTTCCTCCAGGAGGTGATGGCGGTTGGTTGTACAAAACTTATTGCTCTGTGAAATCTTGCACTACCTGATTCAAAGTACGAATTACACATTTTCTTAAAGTTTGTGTATTCTCTATTAAAATATATGTTGTTTTGTTTTATTTTATTATGTATTGATATAATATTAGTGTGTATGTTTATTGTATTTATCAAATAAAATAATTTGTTTTTATTTTCAGCTGCTATAATAGAACATTAAATTTTGCATATACTTTAAAAAAATAACCGATTTCAATGAACCATTTCATATCTAACTGAATTACTAAATTTAAAACATGAATTACTATTTCTGGAAAACTGATAAAAATCACGAATTTTATTTTTACTCGGACTGTTAAAATTGTAAAAATTAGTTCCAACAAAACTAATTGTGTGTGAACAGTTGCTTCGAGACGGGACAAATGAGCAGAGCCTTTGGTTGGTAAAATAGAATTGATTTTTGAAGACTATTTTTGTGACAAAAAATTAAAAATGGTTATTTGGTTCCCTCATGGTTTTTATTTTATTTGAAATTGAACCGTAAACAATATGGTATTGAATAAAAGATAATAATTAAATGAAATATAATTAGCTTCTTCTCGTCGATATCGTCAAAAAACTGTTCGATTGATGGCAAAATTGATCGGAGAAGATGCAATTCGCGAGAGCGATGCCTCCTCTTGTACGCAGTGGAGCCAGTGGCAATTAATTGATTCAATTCTACCAACCGGACACTTCACTCATTCGTTCGGTCTCGAAGCAGCTGTTCAGACCCGGTTAGTCTCGTCTTCGACGGATCTCGAAACCCACATCATCCACGTCCTGGGCAACACAGCTAGCTTACTGCTTCCTTTCGTCTACTCTTCCCTCAAATCTCCCGACACGGAGACATGGCGAAGACTCGATCTCGTACTCGACACTGCCTTAACAAACAAAGTCTCCTCAAAGGCATCAATCTCTCAAGGGTCAGCCCTGTTCTGCATCGCTGCTTCTGCCTTCACCGAGATCCCATCTCTGAAGATGATCAGAGACACTTCTCTGGGATCCAAGGAGTTGGGTTTCCACCACGTTCCGATCTTCGGGCTTGTGTGTGGCCTTCTCGGGATGGATGCAAAGACTTCTCAGAGGGCGTACCTGTTTGTTACGCTGAGAGAGGATGTCTCGGCTGCGTTGAGGTTGAACTTACTGGGACCGATGGGTGCTTCGGTGATGCAGCATCGCATTGCCGTTGTGGCTGAAATGGTTTTAGAGAAATGGAAGGATCGTGATGCTGGTGAAGCGTGTCAGACGTCTCCTTTGCTGGATGTTGTGCAAGGTTGCTGTTGGGGTCAAAAACGGTTATCTCGAAATCTACGGCTAAAGACCTTCCCGAAACTCAAAAGATTTCCATAAGCGACTGGCGAGGAAAGATCGAACAACGAAAACCCACGGACGGCGAGACGGCCTGGCGCCGGCGGCACGCTGGCTGGCCTGGCGCCGGCGGCACGCTGGACGCTGGCTGGCCTGGCGCCGGCGGCACGCTGGACGCTGGCTGGCCTGGCGCCGGCGGCACGCTGGACGCTGGCTGGCCTGGCGCCGGCGGCACGCTGGCTGGCCTGGCGCCGGCGGCACGCTGGACGCTGGCTGGCCTGGCGCCGGCGGCACGCTGGCTGGCCTGGCGCCGGCGGCACGCTGGACGCTGGCTGGCCTGGCGCCGGCGGCACGCTGGCTGGCCTGGCGCCGGCGGCACGCTGGACGCTGGCTGGCCTGGCGCCGGCGGCACCCATCGCGCGGGTCGGCCTGGCGTCGGTCCGCGGCCCTCGTCCTGGTCTCGGTCCTATCGTGCCCGGTTCATTCTCGCCTTAGCTTGTTTGGATCAGCCCTCGTGAGTTTGGTCCAATCAGGCTATGGCGGTTTACCCGATTCCACGAGACATCGGATAAACATCAAGTCATCGAAAGATAGCGGAAAACTCGGAGATAATCACAAAGACCGACGAAAATGGAACATTTCCGGAAGAGATAAGCTTGGGCCCAAAGGCGAGGCCCATCACCCTAAGGCAAACCGACCTAGAGGTGGGTATATAAGGAGAGCAAGAGCAGAAGAGAAAATCATCCCGAAAATCCGAGAATTAGACTTAGAGCATCCTGCTAGCTTAGAAAAACTAGGGTTTAGGTAGTTAGACTAGCGGAGCAAGGCTTAGGACGTTTGGCTGCCTGCAACTCTATCTTTTTCTTTAAATCGCAACTCTCTTTGTCTTTCGGAGAATCCTTGTACTCGTTTCTCTTATCTAATAAAACACCTTCGGGCAAATAATTCAATTTCTATTTTTTGTCTTCTGTTTACTTTGTCGATTTCGTGTGGCAACGCAGAGAATCCGGACCTTCAGGGAAAGTCGGGTTCACTTGGCTTTCCTCCATAATCTTATTTATCAAAATTGGCGGTGTGAATTTCGGTTCCCACAGTTTGGCGCTAGAAGGAGGGGCGGATTCTCTAACTCAAAAACCACCGATCGATCAAAGTTCAGTATGACTTCTTCGTCAGCCCGCAACATCGTATCTTTCGAGGATCGAGCAACGGCCCGTACGGTCAAACCTCACAACGATCTCCTCGTAATAGAACTCACGATCCAGGACATTGACGTAGCACGGGTATTGGTCGACACAGGATGCTCGGCCAATATTATCTACAAAAGCACCCTCGAGAGGATGGGCGTCGACCTAAGCGTCCTTACGGATGACCCCAGCCCAGTACTCGGACTCTCGGGAGAAATTATGACCCTCGGTTCAACTAACCTCCTAGTCAGAGCCGGGAGCGTCGCCAAAAACGCGGAATTCCTGGTGATCGATGGTCCAACATCCTACAATGCGATAGTTGGAACTCCCTGGCTAAACTCCATGAGAGCGATCCCATCAACATTCCACCTATGCCTCAAGTTCCCAACGCCTTTCGGGGTCGAGACAATACATGGTAGTCACGGAGCAGCTCAGATCTACCTCGCTACCGAACTAAAACGGATAAATTTTGAAATCGAAACTTCTCGGAAAAAGCAAACGGTTAACAATTCACCGGAGACCTTCTGGCAGTCCCAAAGAGCCGAGGCCCTGGAAGGGAAGCGTGAACCAACCTGCGAACCGGTGGTTTCAATCTGTCTCGACGATTCTTTCCCGGAACGGTGTGTCGAGATCGGAGCTAACCTCCGCGAACCGATAAAAGCAGAGCTCGTCGCATGCCTCAAAAAGAACCTCAGTACGTTCGCGTGGGCTGCGGAGGATATGCCGGGAATCGACATTAGCGTAACATGTCACGAACTTAACATCGACCCAACTCACAAACCCGTAAAACAAAAAGGCGAAAGTTGGGACCTGGCGTGCCACCGCAGTCAATGAGGAAGTCGAAAGACTCCTCAAAGTAAGTCGATAACAGAAGTCAGGTATCGGACTGGCTCGCCAACCCGTCGTGGTAAAAAGAAAACGGCAAATGGCGGGTCTGTGTCGATTTCACGGATCTGAATAAAGCCTGTCAAAGGATTGCTTCCGCTCCCACACATTGACCGACTGGTGAAGCAACTGCGGGAAACAAGCTTCGTCATTCATGGGCGCTTTTCGGTTACAATCAGATCATGATGAATCCGGCGACCAGCGAAAAACTGCGTTCATCACAGACCGGAGCGTATTGCTATAAGGTAATGCCTTTCGGTCTTAAAACGAGGTGCAACATATCAGCGACTTCGTCAACAAAATGTTTGCGAACAGCTCGGCAAAACTATGGAAGTATACATCGATGATATGCTCGTAAAATCTCTTGACGAACACGATCACATAGCCCACCTAGAGGAATGTTTTGCGACTCAACCAGCATAACATGAAACTCAACCCGGCAAAATGTAGATTAGCGGTGGCATCGGAGAATTCCTCGGATACCTCGTAGCGTATCGCGGAATCGAGGCCAACCCAAAACAAATCGGCGCACTGATAGAAATGGTCTCCCGAGAACCAAGCGAAGTCCGAGGCTAACCGAAGAGTCGCGGCGTTGAACCGTTTCATCTCACGGTCCACGGATAAGTGCCTACCGTTTTACGAGACATTGAAGGAAACAAGAAGTTCGAATGGTCGAGCAATGTGAAAAAGCTTTCCAGCAATTGAAACATTACCTAGCCACTCCACCAGTCCTCGCAAAACCGGTGGAAGGTGAACCTCTTTTCTCTATATCGCGGTTTCATAGCGGCGGTCAGTGGCGTCTTGATCACGAGAAGAAGCGGCGAACAAAACCAATCTTTTACGTAAGCAAGACATTACTGGATGCGAGCTTCGATACCCTCTAATGGAAAAATTAGCATTAGCTGTCATAACCTCGGCAAGAAAACTAAGACCATATTTCCAGTCCCACGCTATAGTGGTTCTCACCACGTTCCCTTCTGGATAATCCTGCATAGTCCAAGTCAATCCGGAGGCTCGCCAAAATGGGCAATCGAACTGAGTGAGTCGGCGTCGAATACCGCCCAGGGCGTGTGCAAAGTCCCAAGTACTGGCGGATTTCTTGGTAGAATTACCCACTAGAGACATGACTAACGAGGAACCAAACTCAACTTGGGTCCTCCGTCGGCGGATCTTCATCCAAACAAGGATCCGAATCGAATACGGCTCACCTCTCCAAGCGGAAATCCTAGAACAGTCTTTCCGATTGGCTTTTCACGCTTCAAACAATGAGACAGAATCTGAAGCACTCGTCGCAGGATTGCGGCTGGCCCATGGGTTAAAATCCATAATATTCACGCTTACTGCGATTCTCGTTAGTCGCCAATCAATACAGCGGAGAATATGAGGCGAGAGCGAAAGGATGGGCGCATATCTAAAACTTCGTCCAAGAGCTGGCTCGAAATTCGACCAGTCGCCCGACCAGAATTCTCGCCGAAAACGCCCAGGCTGACGCCTTTGGCTGCCCTCGCCTCAAGCTCAGATCCGGGCTCCAAAGAGTAATCCCGGTCGAATTCATCGAGCATCGAGCATCGGACCACCAGTGGTCGTCAATCTAATCGGGGCGAGATTGAAGATGCGGAAGAAGTCGAGGATCAGCCGAAGCGGATGTGAACCCGACCGAGTATGGCTGCGACAGCCCTTGGTTAGAACCAATCCGAGATTATCTCGTGAATGGAACCTTACCCGCCGAAAAATGGGCGGCCCGTAAAGTAAAACCCAAGCGACGCGGTATGTCACGATAGAGGAGAAATTTATAAGTGGTGTTTCTCGGTCCTCTCATGGCATGCGCAGAAGGGGAAAGAGCAAGAAGAATCATGAAGGAGGTCCATTCGGATCATGCGGAAATCATTCGGCGGAAGATCTCGCGGTTAAAATCAAACGCCACGGTTATTATTGGCCAACCATGGTAAAAGACTGCGAGAAATTCGCCCGGAAATGCGAAAAATGCCAAAGGCATGCTCCAACAATCCATCAACCCGCGGAGATCCTCTCCTCAATCTCATCCCCCTATCCTTTCATGCGATGGTCCATGGACATCGTCGGACCTATGCACCCATCAAAACAAAAACGCTTCCTCCTAGTCCTTACGGATTTCTTTTCCAAATGGGTAGAAGCGGAATCCTACGCAAGTATCAAGGACACACAAGTCGAGAACTTCGATGCGGAAACATATCATAACTAGACATGGGGTCCGTCACGAAATCGTAACAGATAATGGATCTCAATTTATCTCTACTCGATTCGAAGCATTCTGCGAAAAATGGAAAATACGACTTACAAAGTCAACTCCCAGATATCCGCAATGCAATGGACAGGCAGAAACCATCAACAAAACCGTCCTTGACGGACTCAAGAAACGCCTAGACGCCAAGAAGGGGCGATGGGCAGAGGAGCTCGAAGGAGTTCTTTGGTCGCATCGTACAACCCCAAGACGGGCTACGGGTGAAACTCCATTCGCCCTCGTTTACGGAACGGAATGTATGATCCCCGCGGAAGTAGAATTCCCCGGAGTGCGGAGAAGATTCCTCCCCGAAAGAGAGGATTTAAACAACGCTATGATGCTGGACAATCTCGACCTCATCAATGAGCGCCGCGACCAGGCACTCATTCGAATCCAGAATTACCAGCACGCTGCCGCAAGGTACTACAACTCAAACGTACGCCATCGCAGGTTCAAAGAAGGCGATTTAGTCTTACGCAAAGTCTTCAAAACATTGCCGAGCGAAGCAGGGAAAGCGGGAGCAAGCGGGAAGGGCCGTACAAAGTCATAAAAGTAGTCCGACCAGGTTCATACCAAATCGCAAACATGCAAGGCGTCAAAATCGAGAACTTGGAATGCGATGCACCTCAAAAATACTACCACTAAGCGATAAAGCGTGGTACAAAAGAACTACGAGATGGCTTGATCCCTAGACAAAGTGCGTAGGCAACTTCATGTCGGCGGATTCAGCTATCCCCAATTTAAAAAGGGGAGTGGGTACGATACCGTGATACTCCCACAAATTTGAAAATTTTGAAACTTTTTCCGCGACTTTTCAAAATCAGCCTTCGGCCACAACAGCGGATCTAGTGTCCACTAGCGATTATCACATCCAAAACAAATCCCGGATGGCCAACACTTCACGAGGCATTGTGAATGCGGGCGCTTCTCCGGGTCAAACTTACGACCCCTTGGTCAGCGTCCAAAGCGAAGCGACAGTTTTCTGGCTGCGAACATTCGCAAAAACATCCCCAAAGCCATAAGCGTTTCAACGCGAGGCGGCGGCATAAGGAAAAATCAACCTTCAGCACTGCGACGCCGCTAACGCCAAGGACATTCTTTCATAAAACATCGCAGACGAAATCTTCGTCTCTAAACATCTAAGCGCACCTCAAAACGGTATTATTTCGTTGTTGTTGATCACAACAAACGAACTCTAACGCCCTAAACAGACAAATAGCAGCCCTTGAGGGGTAGGCTCTCTTACATCCGACAAGGATAAACATAGCGCTATACAAGAAATCAAAATTTTGGTCTAGCTCTTCGTAAAGGAAGTAGCTCGACTCACGCCAAAACAAATCATATAAGCCGACAACAATTGGCGGATTTTAAGCGGTGCGAGTCAGGTTAAAATCGCAAACAGGCAAAACGAAAGCCGATTTGTCATCGCAAAGCCTCAGTCGAGAGTAAACCTAGGTCTTGCCCTAAACCCAGCCACGCTGGATCTTGACATCTCACAGACATAGTATGGTATACGAGATCCAAAAATTTGTCTCTTCACTTAAGCCTATTCGTTTCACGAGTTTTTCGCGTAAATCGGTAAACCGCGGAAATCTCGCTTTATCTGAACAATAGATACGGTGATCATCGGGGAACTAGGAATGAGGCGACAACTCACACCCTCTTTCTCATACTTCAAAAAACTGAAGTTCGTAAATAATCGAAAACGTTTCATAGATTGAGACTGCTGAAATTCAAACAAAACCCCAAAAAAGGGGTAGGGATTCGAAGCCACCAACAGCCAGTCCCGGTAAATACATCATGGCCTCTTAAACGGCCGAAACACATAAAAAGAACGAAATCCCAGAAGGGATTGATAAACCTAGGCGCTCCCAGGAGCGTCATCTTCATCCTCACTCGCGACAGGGACAGCCTCGCCGTCGCCTCCCTCGGTCGCATCGCCACTACCCGCCTCGTCCGCTCCAACCTCGCAATCTTCTCCCACGCGCTCCCGATCTTCTGAGTTTTCGGAGGTCGGAGCTAGGGTGCATTCAGCTTGCAGACCGGCGAGGATCGAATCGAAATCTCCCTCGGTGGCCGCCCACTCTCCTTTACAGGACGATAATCTGGCTTCCTCCAAGTCCAAAGACGGGGCCTCATTACCTCGGAGCAGCTCGAGCTCATTCAGACTCCCCTCGATCCCCGCTAAAGCCAAGTCCCTCTTACGGACAGCTATCAAGGACTCAAACAGGATGGCCATCCTCGTCAGACGACCATAGAAGTCGTCGCTGGCATCGGCAACCTCCGAGGATCTACGGGCGTTCATCTCTCGTGAGCCTGAACCTTCTCGAAGGCGGCGGACTTAGAGGATTTACTCCTCTTCTCTTTCTTCACCTTGAGTAACGAGCTCGCGGTCTTCCCAAGGTCGCGCTCAAGATCGCTGATACGAACCTCAAGCTGGGACGTCTGGGCGGCATGGGTGTCCTCAACAGTCTGCAATGCGGCCTTAGTACGTTTCAGCGCTTCTGCGGCGACTCGGTTCGCCGATAGGCGAATGACTTCCGACCCGCTTTTCGCCAAGCATTCCGTCGATCAGAGACACAAACTGTCCGCAAAAGGAAAGAGTAAGTATCATTGCAAAAACGGTGCAAGAATTACGGATAAAATCGAACCTTGGAGCGATGGCGCCAACGGCTCGAGGTCGCTTTCCTCGCTCTTTGCACCCGCTTCTTTTTCGCTCGGGCCAGCGCCAGCTCTTGCCCTTCCCTTGGGCAGCGGCGCGGCACCAGCCGCTGGCAGTCCCAAGACGAGTTCCCTCTTCACCGGGGGAAGAGGTGCAGATTCTATCGCGTCATCTCTTCCGGAGATCACGATCGGGGCAGTCGAAGAACCCGATGGATGGATCTGAACATCAAGAGTCTGTTCAGGAAAAATAACCCCTTCGTAGGCGGGGAGGGCATCGGATGGGACTTGAGCTAGGAACCAAAGGAGCAGGCAAAGGAGTTGGAGCAGCGGAAGGAACATCAGGCGTCTCAGTCCTCGCCCGCTTTGAGCCTTCGCAGCACTACGCCGGGATAGCTTAGCCTTGAAAGAATCAAACCCATCAGCCAGGGACGGAATAGCCTCTTGAACGACCTGAACGGCGGGAACTTGACTGGTCGGAACCGACGGAGCCTGGCCGGCCTCGCCCATCTCAACATCAGAACCACTCTTTTCAACTTGGGATGAAGACATTTTCTTTCTTGAAGAGATAAGAAGAGAACTTGGAAAGATGTGAAGAATGAGAAGGAGGGTTGGCTACTTATAAGAAAAAGGAGGAAGACATAGGTTCTCTGCGGAAAAATCCTTAGCCAAAGATTTCGATTTTCAAAAATTCAGATCACTCGCCCGCAAAATCGTCTCCGACCTTACGGGCTGGGGGCTAACTGTTGGGGTCAAAAGCGGTTATCTCGAAATCTGACTAAAGACCTTCCGAAACTCAAAAGATTTCCATAACGGCCAGCGAGGAAAGATCGAACAACGAAAAAACCAGGCGGCCTGGCGCCGGGCGGCACTCGCCTGGCGCCGGGCGGCACGCTGGACGCTGGCTGGCCTGGCGCCGGGCGGCACTCGCCTGGCGCCGGGCGGCACGCTGGACGCTGGCTGGCCTGGCGCCGGGCGGCACTCGCCTGGCGCCGGGCGGCACGCTGGACGCTGGCTGGCCTGGCGCCGGGCGGCACTCGCCTGGCGCCGGGCGGCACTCGCCTGGCGCCGGGCGGCACTCGCCTGGCGCCGGGCGGCACGCTGGACGCTGGCTGGCCTGGCGCCGGGCGGCACTCGCCTGGCGCCGGGCGGCACTCGCCTGGCGCCGGGCGGCACTCGCCTGGCGCCGGGCGGCACGCTGGACGCTGGCTGGCCTGGCGCCGGGCGGCACTCGCCTGGCGCCGGGCGGCACGCTGGACGCTGGCTGGCTCGGCGCCGGGCGGCACTCGCCTGGCGCCGGGCGGCACTCGCCTGGCGCCGGGCGGCACGCTGGACGCTGGCTGGCCTGGCGCCGGGCGGCACTCGCCTGGCGCCGGGCGGCACTCGCCTGGCGCCGGGCGGCACTCGCCTGGCGCCGGGCGGCACGCTGGACGCTGGCTGGCCTGGCGCCGGGCGGCACGCTGGACGCTGGCTGGCCTGGCGCCGGGCGGCACTCGCCTGGCGCCGGGCGGCACGCTGGACGCTGGCTGGCCTGGCGCCGGGCGGCACTCGCCTGGCGCCGGGCGGCACGCTGGACGCTGGCTGGCCTGGCGCCGGGCGGCACGCTGGACGCTGGCTGGCCTGGCGCCGGGCGGCACCCATCGCTGGTCGGCCTGGCGTCGGTCCGCGGCCCTCGTCCGGTCTCGGTCCTATAGTGCCCGGTTCATTCTCGCCTTAGCTTGTTTGGATCAGCCCTCGTGAGTTTGGTCCAATCAGGCTATGGCGGTTTACCCGATTCCACGAGACATCGGATAAACATCAAGTCATCGAAAGATAGCGGAAAACTCGGAGATAATCACAAAGACCGACGAAAATGGAACATTTCCGGAAGAGATAAGCTTGGGCCCAAAGGCGAGGCCCATCACCCTAAGGCAAACCGACCTAGAGGTGGGTATATAAGGAGAGCAAGAGCAGAAGAGAAAATCATCCCGAAAATCCGAGAATTAGACTTAGAGCATCCTGCTAGCTTAGAAAAACTAGGGTTTAGGTAGTTAGACTAGCGGAGCAAGGCTTAGGACGTTTGGCTGCCTGCAACTCTATCTTTTTCTTTAAATCGCAACTCTCTTTGTCTTTCGGAGAATCCTTGTACTCGTTTCTCTTATCTAATAAAAGCGCCGGGCAAATAATTCAATTTCTATTTTTGTCTTCTGTTTACTTTGTCGATTTCGGTGGCAACGCAGAGAACGGACCTTCGTGGAAAGTCGGGTTCACTTGGCTTTCCTCCGCAATCTTATTTATCGAAAATTGACGGTGTGAATTTCGGTTCCCACAGTTGCCACGGTTACTTGTTTTCTAGATTGTTTTGCACTTGATGAAAACACACATTGATGTGACTTTATGTTCTTTTAGTTGTATGAGCATGAGGATGATCAAATTATATGGAAACTATACTTTTTGAGATAAGATGAGATGTGTTTTAAAACATTTGCTATTCCTCATTCTACTCATAACAATGTTGCGTGGCAGCGTTGTTGGGGATTGAGTATTCATCTCTGAGAGAATTGGAGGTTGTGTAAACACGCATGTAGAATAGTTGTCCCAAGTATTGTCTTTCTCACAACTCTGATGATAGTCATGTTCCAGATTCCTACATTGTCCAGTGATATGTATATTGCAGTCCATGATATTTTAGCATAAAAACATGTGGTTACAAAAAACACCAAAATGATATATGGATGTATTGCAAGCTGGAATTTGGAATACAAACGATTAACCATTGTTTCCTTATAACAATGAGTTGTTTGGAGAACTATAATAGACAAATTACACCTAAATTTTACAAATCTAATCAGGCATATATGTTTTAAGGAAAAACAATGAACTGATTTAAAACAACAATTTAAAATAGTTATTGTTAGTTCTACTACATAAATCACCTACATTAATCTAACATTACTCAACAAATTATCTTGTTTACGATTTAAAAAGACGAAATTGCAATATCTTCTTAGCATTTGTGATAATTAAATCCATAAGTCATGGGGGTTCAGAAAAAATCAAGCGTTTTCATGATCATAGTTATGGTTATGATAGTGTTTTCTGTACACATTTCTCTTTCACATGCAATGTGTCAAAAACATTGCTCGAATGAGTGCATGAACGTAATAAAAATCCTGATTTAACCATCTGCAAAAAAGTTTGTGACGAGTTTTGCAGTAAACGAGGAAAACACATAGATTATACGGCTCCTCCAGGAGGTGACGGTGGTTGGATGTACAAATCTTATTGCTCTTGGGTACCTGCCCATTGTGCTACCTGATTCAAAGTACGAATTACACATTTTCTTAAATTTGTGTATTCTCTATAAAAATATATGTTGTTTTGTTTTGTTTTATTTTAGTTTATAATGTATTGATATAATATTAGTGTGTGTGTTTATTGTATTTATCAAGTAAAGTAATCTGTTTTTATTTTCAGCTGCTATAATAGAACACTAAATTTAGCATATACTTTTTTTTAAAAATAACTGATTTCAATGAACCATTTCATATATAACTGAATTAGAAAATTTAAAACATGAATTACAATTTCTGAAAAACTGATAAAAATCACGAATTTTATTTTTACTCGGACTGTTAAAATTGTAAAAATTAGTTCCAACAAAACTAATTGTGTGTGAACAGTTGCTTCGAGACGGGACAAATGAGCAGAGCCTTTGGTTTGTAAAATAGAATTGATTTGTTGCCACTGCCTCCAGCGGTTGTCACGGTTGCATGAGTGTGAGCAATGTTGAGTGGAATTTTAACATCAATGGTGTTGTTGTTGTTATCGTTCGTCAATTTTTTTTGTTGAGAAAAATAAGAGAGTGTATCAGTACACTGATAATAAACAACACATAATATATACAAAATAGTTGCATAACAGTGCAATATCATTTATTTGGTTTAACTAAAGTTCGCTGAAGAGAATCGTAATCAACATAAATGATAATAAATCAAGACCCATTTTGCAAACTAGCTCAAAATGTTCGGATAAACTGTGTGTATATGCTTTTTGATTCTTTCTCAAACTCACTTTAAAAGCATTCGTGGATACGTGTCATTTTTATAATGTTTTTAAGAATTATGTACCGAAACCAGAAACGTTTCACGAAAGTGCTTAGGGTAGATCGCAAACACGTCCAAATAAAATCGAAAAAACATTTGTTGAAAATCCTTTAAAAATCATTTTATAAAAACGTTTTTCAATCCGATAAAGCTTATGAACATAAGGGATTTAGAGTTGAAGGCTGTAGGAAGACGGAAAACTAATTTGATAGAAATAAATAATATAATAGTAAGGGAAATAAGATAAATCTAAAGACAAAATAATAACCGAATAGACCAACTAAACTAATTATATGAAAGTTCGGTGATGCAGCATCGTATAGTCGGTGATGCAGCATCGTATAGTCGGTGATGCCTGGGTATTTAGGATCCCAATCGGGTTTTAGTTTTTCGGGTTTGTCTAAATCAGCCCCATATGGATTATAGGAAAGTTTGGTTTGAGACCGGTTCGGGTTCTATCGGGTTTGGGTCTGGTTAGTAAACCTTCAAAGAACCACTACAACCTGATGTAATTTTGGGTTCGGGTTCCAATCGGTTCTTTGGTGTAAAAGTACCTGATTTGTACCTGCATTGTAACCAAAACATAAGTAAATCGGTTTTCCTGATTTAAACTAGTTGATTTGTACTTATTTTGTAACCAAAACCTAATTAAAATAGATTCAAAAATAAGAAAGGAACATCAAACGTGATCATTCAAAATCAAACGAAAAATAAAAATAGTTATTGATAGAAAGAAAACTAAATAATTAAAAGTATAAAATGAAAAACGAAATTCTCTTAAAATGAGAAACACTATTCAACTGATACGAAACCAAAATTTAAAAACTTCAAGCTTTAACCATCAAACTTCATGTAATATAACCACCAACCTTCATGTGATAGATAATTATTTTATAAGTTTTGTAATATCTTAATGTATTTTGAATACATATTAGAGTTCATGTTATACTTTATTTTTTTAAATTTAAATATTTCTAGTTCTATCGGGTATCCATTTAGGTTCGGATTCAGTTCGGATAATACCCATAACCCGAAATACCATAAAACAAGATCTATTCGATATTTATGTCGGGTCTGGATCGGTTCAGATTCAATTTTATCGGACCGTGATTAGTTGGGATTTTCGGATTCGATTTATTTGTTCAGCCCTAGCCATGCTAATTAACTTTCCAAGCTATTTGGTCAGAATTTTTCATGATTTGTTTCTTTTGATGGTTTTTTTTTTTTTTTTTTGAAACAGTTTCTTTTGATTGTTTTATTTCTGTTTTATGTTCTAGTTTTTGCTCATTTCTAGTTTTATAGTGTACATAATAGGTTTGATTCTTTTTATTTTTATAAATTTCTGTCTAACTTCTAAAGTTTGGATTTAATTAATTTTTCAGAAAAAAATTCAACATATATTATGTAATATTTTAATATTAAATAATGAACAGTTTAGTAGTTTAGTTACCATGTGGTTTCCAAATAAATAAAACCATATCTAGATTTGTCATAACACTAATAAATACACATATATTATAAAAATCTATTCACATTTATTTATAATCAATATGGTATTAAATAAAAGATAATTAATTAAATGTAATTAGTATAATTTAGCTTCTTTTTCGTCGATCTCTCTCTGACTATGAAGTCTCTCTCTCGATAGGCAGCCATCATTGCTTTTAGCTTCGATCGATGGCAAAACTGATCGGAGAAGACGCAATTCGCGAGAACGATGCGTCAAGAGCCTCATCTTGTATGCAGTGGAGCCAGTGGCAGTTACTCGATTCAATTCTACCAACTGGAGGCTTCGCTCATTCCTTCGGTCTCGAAGCAGCTGTTCAGACACGGTTAGTTTCGTCTCCGACAGATCTGGAAACCCACATCATCCACGTCCTAGACAAAACAGCTAGCTTACTCCTTCCTTTCGTCTACTCCTCCCTCAAATCTCCCGACAAGGAGACATGGCAAAGACTCGATCTCTTACTCGACGCTACCTTAACCAACCAAGTCTCCTCAAAGGCGTCGATCTCCCAAGGATCAGCCCTGTTCCGCATCGCTGCTTCTGTCTTCACCGAGATCCCGTCTCTGAAGATGATCAGAGACGCTTCTCTGGGCTCCAAAGAGTTGCGTTTCCACCACGCTCCGATCTTCGGGCTTGTGTGTGGCCTTCTCGGGATGGATGCAGAGACTTCTCAGAGGGCGTACCTGTTTGTTACGCTGAGAGATGTTGTCTCGGCTGCGACGAGGTTGAACTTAGTGGGACCAATGGGTGCTTCGGTGATGCAGCATCGCGTCGCCGTTGTGGCTGAAACAGTTTTAGAGAAATGGAAGGATCGTGATGCTGGTGAAGCATGTCAGACGTCTCCTTTGCTGGATGTTGTGCAAGGCTGTCATGGTTACTTGTTTTCTAGATTGTTTTGCTCTTGATGATCTGATCGCTGAGCAGCAGATTTGGGCTGCGGTTGATCCTTAGGCCAAGAACGACGTGTTTAACTGCAGCAACGCTGATGTTTTCAAGTGGAAACATCTGGGGAAGATTCTTGCTGACAAGTTTGGGATCGAGGAGTATGGATTCGAGGAAGGGAAGAATCTGGGGTTTGTGGAGATGACGAAAGGGAAAGAGAGGGTTTGGGAGGAGATGGTGAAGGAGAATCAGTTGCAGGAGAAGAAGCTTGATGAGGTTGGTGTGTGGTGGTTTGCTGATGTTGTGCTTGGTGTTGAAGGAATGATTGATAGTATGAACAAGAGCAAAGAGTATGGCTTTCTTGGTTTCAGCAACTCCAACAACTCTTTTATCTCTTCGATTGATAAGTACAATGCTTTCAAGATTGTGCCTTGATTCATCTTCTACAACACATAAGCTTTGATGTTACTCTGGTTCTTTGTTTCATGTCTATGTTTCTCCCAAAATCTCAGTTCTTTGTTGGTTTCTATGTTTCTTTTTTTCCTTATGTTTCTCATCACCACCTGTAAATTATTATAGATCAAAGTTAATGTTATGTTTTTGGTATGGCATGTGAGTTGAGTTACTTTGGTTGAGTCTAGCAGCAGCAGATCCGAGGGTTGAACAAGTTTGAGTGCAGTTGGCGGCAAGATGAAACGATTGGACATGTAGGTTTAACAACAACAGACGAGGGGACGAAAATTAAAACTGATGAGAGGCAAGAATACATATTTTGTAACTGGTTTGAAGAAGTTCTCATGTGTTACACAGATATTGGAAACCAACAGAGATTTTAAGAGAAAGGTAGTGCCATCAAAATCTTATAGCCCAAGAGTTCATTTGAGATCTTTTACAACATTGTTGTCTTTCTCTCAGTTGGAGGAAAGTGTTGTAGCCCTTAATCAATCACTATGGGGACTGGGGAGCTTCTTCTTCTCCAGAACATCATCATCAACAACAACAACAACAAGGCATGAGCTCTTAACAAGCAAACGTTCCGAGTTAAGAAGCAGGTTTCTTCAGGCCTTTACAGGGTGATGTAGCACTGCAGATAAGGTATTCATCACAGGAAAACAGTGAAGACCCTAATGTACCTTTTATGGTCAGCTAGACTTATAATGACTTTTGTTTGTTTTTATGGAACGATCATTACAATCATTGGTGTGACAAATGCAAGCAACTCTGCAACCTCACATAATGTTATTAAAGGGTTCTTCGCTGGATGGATGGTCTTAAAAAACATAGCAATCTATATGTATGTGTTCTATAGATAACGTATCATGGTTGTGCCATTTGGTTTTTCCAAGAGAACAATAGTTCATGATTACAAAACACTGATATATTTTAGGATTTAATGTCACACTCCACATTCTTTCTTTTTGCTCCTAGAATATATAATTATTTCTGAACTTTTGAAGATAAAAACTTTTGTGAGAGCATTCTTTTAATTATTTTAGAATACTATAGAAACTTAGTTGGATTAAGATTAAATTCTCTGGATTATAATTAAGAGATAATTGGAAAATAAGGACACTTGGAACTTTGGTTTGCCACAATAAGATTTTTAGAGGATTATTTAGTTAAATAGGATTTATATTCTCTTTAATACCATTATACCCTTTAATTGAGTCAAATTAATTTTAATTAAAAATATAAAATATTTCGATTAAGTTTTTAGTAAAAAGAAAAAAAATTAAAAAACAGAAGAAAAAAATGATAAATCCACGAAAGAGGTTAAAACACTTAATCGTTTACCCTATTTTTTCCTTTATCCCTCTTCTCCGCCGTACCTTCAACCTGATATCCATGGCGATTTAGGATGAGTAGAGAATCCTTGTTTATTCATCGGAAATCATCAACTTTTCTTCTCTAATCTTGTTTTTTGTCTTCTCTCTCTCAAAGAAAATCTCTCAAATTCTATTCCTCTCCTCCTCTCTTTCCCAAGGTTTGGTTTCTCTTTTCTTTTCAGTTTCTCATTTTTCTTAACCTTTTGAATGTGTAAAGTTTGAATCTTTTTTTTGTTTGTGTTTATTAAACTGGGTTTCAGTAGCAAAGTAGAAGAAGAAAATGATGACGGTGGTTCATTGTTGCGGAGCTTGACGGTTGTTCGCGGCTAAGAGCATGATGGTGGTTTGTGGTTGCGGAACTTTGGCATGTCCTCGTTGCCTACTGTTCCAAACAAGTCAGCCTTTTGTTTCTCACTATAAAGACCTTTGGGAAATGTTCTAACTCTCAAATGCTTTGTTTGGTAAGGTATACTTACATGATACTGGTGGCTTAAATTGACTAGAAGCATATGCCCTTAATACCCGCCATTAGAGCTGCAATTCTCAGAACACAAAGTGTAAATGTATATCTTGGGTTTAGTTTTTTTCTTTGTAAATGTATATCTTGGGTTTTGTTGAGATTTGTTGAGATGTAAGAACACAAAGCTGAGGGAGCTGGTGATTCTGGTTGTTATAGCTGGTAACATTGATTGGAACAAGTCTAAAGACGGAAGAGATCTCAGAGATTGAGAAAAAGCATGGCCTTATGAAAAATTACAAAATTGAGGGACAGTTTCGTTGGATAACAGTTCAGACAAAACCGAAATCGAGACGGTGACCTTTACCGCTACATTGCAGATACAGAGGGTGCTTTTGCTCAGCCAGCGTTGGGCTAACAATAGTGGAAGCTCCAGGATCTGTTATTGCTCTGTATCTCCATCCTCTTCAGCTCTCCGTGGCACTGGCTGCATTTGTGGGTTTGTGATGTTTGCAGAGTTTGATGTCTTGCAAGATGAGAAAAAAATTCTCTGTAAAAGTATTCAATAGTAAACATTGTAGCAAGTTATCATATCTTAAGTCTATTACGTAAATTTTAGCCATTTTCTGAAACATCATAACCCCATATATTCATCAAAGATCGTGAGACACTTAAAAGTACATAGATAGTGGGAGGAGCATAAGATACTTGTTGTAATAACAAGAAAGAAAGACAAAAAGGAGTAACAAGAACACACACTTCTCATTTTTAGAAAGTCGCATATATCATAATTATATTTAGTCTCCGGTTAGGGTATACCAAGAATCTTTGTGCCTTACTGGTTAAATGCCTTGCTTATGTTGTCATTGATGGTGAGTTCGAACAACAACTCTGTATTTTTGTTTATTTATTTTTCTCAAATTTAAATTTACAAGATACGTTAGCTATTTTGAATAGATTTAGAGAATATCAAGGAAATATATTAGAAAAGATATGAAAATTTTATATATATATTTTTAAATGGTTATTGTATTTTCTATATGGAAATTTCCATATGAAACTTAGGAAACATCTTTATCCGAATATGGAAGTTTCCATATTTTCACGATTTGCTTAGAATATGTATAATATCTAAGCAGAATACCGTATGGTAGGTGAGAAATATATTCTTCCTGTAGACGTCATATAAGGTAAAAGGCAGAACACGTTATGACACGTGATATAACCAAGCTGTATCATTGAGTTGTGGCTATATATCGTTATTAAACTTTAGGTAGACCGAAGACATCTTTCTTGATTATAACGTAACCAATTCTATCTTTGCTAGAATATACAAGAAATGTTAGTCTACGGTATATACCCTTTATATATCTATGTTTAACACTTATAATCAGACATATAATCTAGGTAGATTACCAGAATGAGTATTCTAACTGTAGTTAGAAGCTAAAATAAAATATGATTCCAATTTTTGTTTTTTAAAATTTAAACATGTATATTTTCATATTTATGTTTCCAACACTTTTCATATTTTTTTACATTTTTAAAATTCAATTTCCTATTTTTCCCATTAAAAAAGGGTAAAATATGTCCAGAAATGCTAAAAGTATGAGAAGTCCTAATGTGACAAACAAAAATTCAAAGTGTCCCATTTTTCTAATTCTCCCTATAATTAAATGGTGACCAAGTAGTGCTCTGCATTTGTATATCTATCAAGGTAATTTTTAAGATGTGTTTGTACATATATTCACGTGTAGTGAATTAAATTCCAAATTATTGGCTTCTAAAACTTCGCATTACAGCATACAATTGAAATCAATTGGAAAGTAAATACATTTTTCCTTTTCGAACATCAATTTTATTTTATGTTTGAATTTCAACTAAATTAACTTTGTTACGGCTATCAGCTTTTTATTCTACTTTTATTAAATCGATTAGTCACGTACACTTGTGCTAGTCCACTTTGACCTAAACAACTTTAAAACAAAGTACAATGCGGTTGCTAATCACTATCAAATGGATCGAAAAAATATCATTTTCTTTCTACATATTTTTATCTTCATATTTTTGAACATATTTTCTGTTCTAAGGCCATAAAACGAATTGTAAAAGAGAAATTTTTTGGGATACTATTTTTAGTTTATTTTCTTAAAAAATAGCATTTATGGAGAAAAACAACCAAAAATGGTATTTTTAAAGGGTAAAATATGCATTTATACATCTAGGATTAACTAATCTAGACTTAAGTTTCAGAGTTGTGGGGTGAGTTTTAGGGATGGGGTTCAAATTTCAAAACAAAAAATTAAAATTAAAATTAAAATTTTCAAAATAGAAAGGAGCTATTTTGGTCATTTTATTTTTTGAAGATATTTTTGTGACAAAAAAATTAAAAATGGTTACTTGATTGCCCTAAATAAAAGTTTCCAAAGCCTGGATTACATTAATTATCTGATTTTTTCAGGGCTAACTTGAGGTTTTGGGCGTTTATCAGAATTTTTGGTTTTAAACCTGAATTAAACCCATATTATTTTTAATTTGGTTCACTTCAGATTTTATGGATTATAAAACCCAACTCCAAGTTAAATTTACCCAAACAGATCTTATACTAAAATGTATTGTTCCTAAACGGGTCCGAAACACCCAACCCCTATAATTTGAAAAACCGAATAACCCAAGCCAAGACAAATCTAAAACTTGAATGACCATCATCATAAGACGTCAAAATAAATTAACCTCAGTTATAGATGTCAAAACTCAATATTAAAATTCAAACAAAAAAATTAATAACTTTTAGATTGAAAATTTTAACCAAATAGTTATCTCGTGCTTTCAACGCGCATATCAAAATCTAGTATTCATCAAGAACCTAACTAAAGTCTCCTCCATTAATCATGCTCTAATATGTCTATGATTAATTTTGATAGACATCGAGATCTGAATGTAACTGATGGAAATTCACTAACAGAAAAATAGAATCGTGTGGTTCGGTTTAGAACTTTAGAGGCAATTCTGTTGGTTCCCGCATGGTTTTTATTTGATTTGAAATTGAACCGTAAAATAATATGGTATTGAATAAAATATAATAATTAAATGTAATATATTTAGCTTCTTCTCGTCGATGTCGTCAAAAAAGTGTTCAATCGACGGTAAAACTGATGGGAGAAGATGCAATTCGCGAGAGGGATGCCTCCTCTTGTACGCAGTGGAGCCAGTGGAAATTACTTGATTCAATTCTACCAACCGGAGACTTCGCTCATTGGTTCGGTCTAGAAGCATCTTTTAAGACACGGTTGGTCTCGTCTCCGACAGATTGGAAACCCACATCATCCACGTCCTAGACAACACAGCTAGCTTACTCCTTCCTTTCGTCTACTCCTCCCTCAAATCTCCCGACATAGAAACATGGCAAAGACTCAATATCTTTCTCGACGCTACCTTAACCAACCAAATCTCGTCGAAGGCGTCGATCTCCCAAGGTTCAGCCCTGTTCCGCATCGCTCCTTCTGCCTTCACCGAGATCCCGTCTCTGAAGATGATCAGAGACGCTTCTCTGGGCTCCAAGGAGTTGCATTTCAACCACTCTCCGATCTTCGGGCTTGTGTGTGGCCTTCTCGGATGGATGCAGAGAGTTCTCAGAGGGCGTACCTGTTTGTTACACTGAGAGATGTTGTCCGGCTGCGGCGAGTTGAACTTAGTGGGACCGATGGGTGCCGGTGATGCAGCATCACATCGCCGTTGTGGCTGAAACGGTTTTAGAGAAATGGAAGGATCGTGATGCGGGTGAAGCGTGTCAGACGTCTCCTTTGCTGGATGTTGTGCAAGGTTGCCACGGTTATTTGTTTTCTAGATTGTTTTGCCCCTGATGGAAACACAGATTGATGTTATTTTATGTTCTTTTAGTTGTATGAGCATGAGGATGATCAAATTATATATAAACTATACTTTTTGAGATAAGATGAGATGTGTTTTAAAACATTTGCTATCCCTCATTCTACTCACAACAATGTTGCGTGGCAGCGTTCTTGGGGATTGAGTATTCATCTCTGAGAGAATTGGAGGTTGTGTATACACGCATGTAGAATAGTTATCCCAAGTATTGTCTTTCCCACAACTCTGATCATAGTGATGTTCTAGATTCCTACATTGTCCACTGATATGTATATTGCACTCTATGATATTTTAGCATAAAAACAAGTGGTTACAAAATACACCAAAATGATATATGGATGTATTGCAAGCTGGAATTTGTAATACAAACGATTAACCATTGTTTCCTTATAAAAATGAGTTGTTTGGAGAACTATATTAGACAAATTACTGCTAAATTTTACAAATCTAATCAGACATATCTTTTTTAAGGAAAAACAGTGAACTGATTTAAAACAATAATTTAAAATAGTTATTGTTAGTTCTACTATATAAATCACCTATGTTAACATAACATTACTCAACAAATTATCTTGTTTACGATTTAAAAAGAAGAAATTGCAATATCTTCTTAGCATTTGTGATAATTAAATACATAAGTCATGGGGGTTCAGAAAAAATCAAGCCTTTCCAAGATCATAGTTATGATTATGATAGTGTTTTCTGTACACATTTCTCATTCAAATGCAATGTGTCAAAAACATTGCTCGAATGAGTGCATGAACGTAATAAAAAATCCTGATTTAACCACCTGCAATAAAGTTTGCGACGAGTTTTGCATTAAGCGAGGAAAACACATAGATTATACGGTTCCTCCAGGAGGTGATGGCGGTTGGTTGTACAAAACTTATTGCTCTGTGAAATCTTTCACTACCTGATTCAAAGTACGAATTACACATTTTCTTAAAGTTTGTGTATTCTCTATTAAAATATATGTTGTTTTGTTTTATTTTATTATGTATTGATATAATATTTGTGTGTATGTTTATTGTATTAACAAGTAAAATAATTTGTTTTTATTTTCAGCTGCTATAATAGAACATTAAATTTTGCATATACTTTAAAAAAATAACCGATTTCAATGAACCATTTCATATCTAACTGAATTACTAAATTTAAAACATGAATTACTATTTCTGGAAAACTGATAAAAATCACGAATTTTATTTTTACTCGGACCGTTAAAATCGTAAAAATTAGTTCCAACAAAATTAATTGTGTGTGAACAGGTGCTTCGAGACGGGACAAATGAGCAGAGATTTTAGTTGGTAAAATAGAATTGATTTGTTGCCACTGGTTCCAGCGGTTGTCACTGTTGCATGAGTTTGATCAATGTTGAGTGGAGTTTTAACATCAATTTTAACATCAATGGTGTTGTTGTTGTTATCGTTCGTCAATTTTTTGTTGATAAAAATAAGAGAGTGTATTACACTGATAATAAACAACACATAATATATCAAAAAATAGTTGTATAACAGTGCAATATCATTTATTTGGTTTAACTAAAGTTCACTCAAGAGCAAATCACCATAAATGATAATAAATGTACATGTTTGTTACGCTGAGAGATGTTGTCTCGGCTGCGACGAGGTTGAACTTAGTGGGACCGATGGATGCCGGTGATGCAGCATCGCATCGCCATTGTGGCTGAAAGCGGTTTTAGAAATGGAAGGATCATGATGCTGGTGAAGCGTGTCAGACGTCTCCTTTGCTGGATGTTGTGCAAGGTTGCTATGGTTACTTGTTTTCTAGATTGCTTTGCTCTTGATAAAACACATTGATGCATCTTTATGTTCTTTTAGTTGTATGAGCATGAGGATGATCAAATTGTATGGAAACTATAATTTTGAGATAAGATGAGATGTGTTTTAAAACATTTGCTATCTCTCATTCTACTCACAATGTTGTGTGGCAGCTCTTGGGGATTGAGGATTCATCACTGAGAGAATGGAGGTTGTGTAAACATGTAGAATAGTTGTCCCAAGTATTGTCTTTCCCACAACTCTGATCATAGTCATGTTCCAGATTCCTACATTGTCCACTGATATGTATATTGCACTCTATGATATCTTAGCATAAAAACAAGTGGTTACAAAATACACCAAAATGATATATGGATGTATTGCAAGCTGGAATTTGTAATACAAGCGATTAACCATTGTTTCCTTATAACAATGAGTTGTGCGGAGAACTATACTAGACAAATTACAGCTAAATTTTACAAATCTAATCAGACATATCTTTTTTAGGAAAAACAATGAACTGATTTAAAACAACAATTTAAAATAGTTATTGTTAGTTCTACTATATAAATCACCTATGTTAACATAACATTACTCAACAAATTATCTTGTTTACGATTTAAAAGAAGAAATTGCAATATCTTCTTAGCATTTGTGATAATTAAATACATAAGTCATGGGGTTCAGAAAAAATCGTTTCCAAGATCATAGTTATGATTATGATAGTGTTTTCTGTACACATTTCTCATTCAAATGCAATGTGTCAAAACATTGCTGAATGAGTGCATGAGCGTAATAAAAATCCTGATTTAACCACCTGCAATAAAGTTTGCGGCGAGTTTTGCATTAAGCGAGGAAAACACATAGATTATCACGGTTCCTCCGGTGATGGCGGTTGGTTGTACAAAACTTATTGCTCTGTGAAATCTTGCACTACTGATTCAAAGTCAGAATTACACATTTTCTTAAAGTTTGTGTATTCTCTATTAAAATATATGTTGTTTTGTTTTATTTTATTACGTATTGATATAATATTTGTGTGTATGTTTATTGTATTAACAAGTAAAATAATTTGTTTTTATTTTCAGCTGCTATAAAAGAACAATAAATTTATCATATACTTTCAAAAAAAATAACTGATTTCAATGAACCATTCATATCTAACTGAATTAAAAAATTTAAAACATGAACTACAATTTCTGAGAAGCTGATAAAATCACAAATTTTATTTTTACAAGGACCGTTAAAATCGTAAAAATTAGTTCCAACAAAATTAATTGTGTGTGAACAGGTGCTTCGAGACGGGACAAATGAGCAGAGATTGGTAAAATAGAATTGATTTGTTGCCACTGGTTCCAGCGGTTGTCACTGTTGCATGAGTTTGAGCAATGTTGAGTGGATTTTTAACATCAATTTTAACATCAATGGTGTTGTTGTTGTTATCGTTCGTCAATTTTTTTGTTGATAAAAATAAGAGAGTGTATCAGTACACTGATAATAAACAACACATAATATATACAAAAATAATTGTATAACAGTGCAATATCATTTATTTGGTTTAACTAAAGTTCGCTCAAGAGCATTGTAATCACCATAAATGATAATAAATGTACATGTTTGTTACGCTGAGAGATGTTGTCTCGGCTGCGACGAGGTTGAACTTAGTGGGACCGATGGGTGCTTGGTGATGCAGCATCGCCGCGTTGTGGCTGAAATGGTTTTAGAAATGGAAGGATCGTGATGCTGGTGAAGCGTGTCAGACGTCTCCTTTGCTGGATGTTGTGCAAGGTTGCTATGGTTACTTGTTTTCTAGATTGCTTTGCTCTTGATAAAAACACACATTGATGCATCTTTATGTTCTTTTAGTTGTATGAGCATGAGGATGATCAAATTGTATGGAAACTATAATTTTTGAGATAAGATGAGATGTGTTTTAAAACATTTGCTATCTCTCATTCTACTCACAACAATGTTGTGTGGCAGCGCTCTTGGGGATTGAGGATTCATCACGAGAGAATTGGAGGTTGTGTAAACAGCATGTAGAATAGTTGTCCCAAGTATTGTCTTTCCCACAACTCGATCATAGTCATGTTCGATTCCTACATTATCCAGCATATGTATATTGCACTCTATGATATCTTAGCATAAAAACAAGTGGTTACAAAATACACCAAAATGATATATGGATGTATTGCAAGCTGGAATTTGTAATACAAACGATTAACCATTGTTTCCTTA
The DNA here is from genome assembly GCA_016771965.1 of Brassica carinata. Taxonomy (NCBI): domain Eukaryota; kingdom Viridiplantae; phylum Streptophyta; class Magnoliopsida; order Brassicales; family Brassicaceae; genus Brassica; species Brassica carinata. The sequence continues at coordinate 44,853,195 of CM028694.1, forward strand.
TAACAATGAGTTGTCTGGAGAACTATATTAGACAAATTATAGCTAAATTTTACAAATCTAATCAGACATATCTGTTTTAAGGAAAAACAATGAACTGATTTAAAACAATAATTTAAAATAGTTATTGTTAGTTCTACTATATAAATCACCTATGTTAACATAACATTACTCAACAAATTATCTTGTTTACGCTTTAAAAAGAAGAAATTGCAATATCTTCTTAGCATTTGTGATAATTAAATACATAAGTCATGGGGGTTCAGAAAAAATCAAGCGTTTCCAAGATCATAGTTATGATTATGATAGTGTTTTCTGTACACATTTCTCATTCAAATGCAATGTGTCAAAAACATTGCTCGAATGAGTGCATGAACGTAATAAAAAATCCTGATTTAACCACCTGCAATAAAGTTTGCGACGAGTTTTGCATTAAACGAGGAAAACACATAGATTATACGGTTCCTCCAGGAGGTGATGGCGGTTGGTTGTACAAAACTTATTGCTCTGTGAAATCTTGCACTACCTGATTCAAAGTACGAATTACACATTTTCTTAAAGTTTGTGTATTCTCTATTAAAATATATGTTGTTTTGTTTTATTTTATTATGTATTGATATAATATTTGTGTGTATGTTTATTGTATTAACAAGTAAAATAATTTGTTTTTATTTTCAGCTGCTATAAAAGAACAATAAATTTAGCATATACTTTCAAAAAAAATAACTGATTTCAATGAACCATTCATATCTAACTGAATTAAAAAATTTAAAACATGAACTACAATTTCTGAGAAGCTGATAAAATCACAAATTTTATTTTTACTCGGACCGTTAAAATCGTAAAAATTAGTTCCAACAAAATTAATTGTGTGTGAACAGGTGCTTGAGGCCGGACAAATGAGCGAGATTTTAGTTGGTAAAATAGAATTGATTTGTTGCCACTGGTTCCAGGTTGTCCTTTGTGCATGAGTTTGATCAATGTTGAGTGGAGTTTTAACATCAATTTTAACATCAATGGTGTTGTTGTTGTTATCGTTCGTCAATTTTTTTGTTGATAAATGTTGGAACCGAAATTCACACCGTCAATTTCTGATAAAGATTTGTGGAGGAAAACCGAGTTAACCCGATCTTCCTTGAAGGTCCGGATATCTGCTGGGCGCTTACAGAAACAATCAATAAAAATAGAAGTTGCGAAAATAGAAATGCGTGCGAGATGGCGGAAGAAAGATCTTATTTCTGAATTGGCGTTTTGGCGTGAACAACGGGTGAAGTAAACTACAAGAGCTGTCGAAAGGTCCGCTAGTCCGTTAGCTAAATTATCTAGTTGAGTGTGACTCGTAGCGAAATGCTTAAATCGCTCTAAGTGCTAAGTGCTGAAAATTTGTGATCTGGTTTGCTTCTTGTTCAAAGCTCTCCATATATACTCCTCTATGCGATTATCTTCTCTGGCGGGCTGAGTCGGATTTTTCCATTTTCGGCCATCTTTGTGTTTATCGGGAAACTTGACATTTATCTTGAATCTTGACATCTATCTTCTGGAAACTTGATATTTATCTCTTATGGAAACTTGACATTTATCTCTAATGTGAGGATAAAGATAAACCGTCATAGTTATCCTTCCTTTTCGGTCGTCATTGGGCGTTTGGCGTTAGGCGTTAAGCGTTTTCACGGTTTCGAAAGGACGATCTTTGAAGGTCTCGGTGTTTCGAAGGAACCTCAATTCCTTGTTTAGTCGGAAGTGGCGTTAGAGTAACCGTGATCATACCAAACTGCGTAGATTGATCCAACAAGCTAAGATGGGATCGAACCGGCAAGATAGGAACGACCGGACGAGGGCCGTGGACCGCCGCCAGGCCGACTGGCGATTTGCGCCAGGTCAAGCCTGCGACGGTGCCGCTGGCGCCAGGTCGCCATGACGGTGCCGCCGGGCAATTGTGTCGGAAGCCGCTGGCGCCAGCGCTGTGCCCGCTGCCTCAGGTCGCCGGGCGCTTAAAGGCCAGCTCCGCTGCCCCGCCTGGCGCCAGGTCGGAAGCGCCGGCTAAAGCCAGCTCATGTCTCCGCTGGCGCTTAAAGCCTGCCGCCAAGGCCAGGCCAGCCGCTATGTCAGCCAGCCAGGCGCGGAAAGCCGCTGGCGCCAGGCTAGCTCCAGGTCTCCGCTGATACGCTGGCGCGAGGTTTGGTGCCGGGCGCCAGTTCGAGTCTGGCGCCAGGCCAGCTCCGTCTCTGCTGCCGGCGCTAGGCCGGAAAGCCGGCGCTAAAGCAGTTCGCTCGTGTCACGGCCGCCAGGCGGGTGCCGCTGGCGCCAGCCAGCTCACGTCTCATACGCCGGGCGCCAGGCCAGCTCAGTCTGCCGGGCGCCAGTCGGTGCCGCTGGCGCCAGGCCAGCCTCGCCTGCGCCGCGGCCAGTTGGTAGCCGCTACCACAAGCTCCGCTGCCGCGGTGCCAGGCCGTCTTTGCCGTCTGTGGGTTTGTTCGATCTTTCCTCGCCGCTTGTTTGCGGAAATCTTTTGAGTTTTGGGAGGGTCTCTACGTAGATCTCGAGATAATTGTTTCCAACGAGATTCCGCGTATGGATTTTGAGATGGACTTAGATCCGCAGATTTTCCGTCGTCGAGGGTGAGAGCAATGTGGCTCGAAGTTTTAGATATGTTAAAAGATGAATCTTTTAAACAATCGAAGGTTTTACTGAAGACTCATTGTAGATCTCGGACAATCCGACATGGGTTTCAAGGACCAAGATGCTGTCATTGCCCGAGATCATGAGACGATCGCATGGATGGGCGCCAGATTCTCGCTACGCCGATGGGAGTGGACGAAGCCTTCCGTGAGTTTTATCGAATTAACACCCGCTTGGATTTGATCGTTGCTTGGCTTTTCTTCGAGGATTTTCGGTGACGATTTCGCCATTGACCGATTTTGACCCCAACAGTTAGCCCCCAGCTAGCTAGGAACCGTAGAGCTCGTCGGATCCTACCATGTATAGCCGGGAAGGTGTTGAGACGTGATCGCTTGTCGAAAATCGGGTAAATAGTGATTTTACCTCCTTTATATGGAGTAAGAAATCTCATTCTTACTTCATCACAAGGTTTTACTCTCTCTCAAGAATCCTTTCTCTTTAAGAATAATGTCTTCAAGATCCTCAAAGAGAAACTCTTCTTCCCATTCATCCTCGGATGACTCTCCGCCCATGTAACGGTAAAGCAGAGGAGTCGGTCGAGGAGGAAAAGAAGAATGCGATACCGAAGTCCTTGTAGGTTCGCCTCAACACCGCCAGAGATCCCTGCTCCGGGGAGGCCTCGAGGCAGCCCGTGCTCCTTTGCGCCGAAGCTTGGTTTCGCCAATATCTCAAGGTTCTTCGAGATTTTACCAGGTTCCAAGGAGTCAAATTCGATTCCTGTTGGTAACGAGTGCACGGAATCCTCCGCAAGGTTTCTTTACATGTTACGGCTTTTACGCATCGCCGCATGTGGTTCCTAATTCCTGGTGCCATTGTTCAGGCGCTTCACCGCCGAATTCGATCAGCCAACTCAGCTCCTGCCTTGGAGAGTTGGCTTGGCGCATTGATCGCTAGCTACTTAACTCGGATTGATCTTGGTCCCGATGATTTCGGGTCTTTGGGGCACTCGGCCGACGGGAGTGACGGTTACTATTCCATGCTGCCTAAGAAGGATATGGCGTGATTCGGGGACTACTAATCCCAAATCGTGGCAGGAGCGCTTTTCTTTGTTCAAATAGATGGCGAAGTCTGTCGAGGAGAGCTGCCTCCATCTATTTCCGCTGAGCATGGAACTTCAACCGAGGTAATACGACGAAAACTCTGTTGTCTATCTCACCTTTTCTGGCGCGAAGTTTTGAAAAATTTCGCTTTGTAGGGAACAACCCTACCGCGATTTGCCGGTGACGCCTTCGCCAAGAGAGATCTTCTTCGCCAAAGACCGCTTTTTCTGAAATCCTTCACCTCGAACGGATCCGAGATGTTAAGCTTTATCGGTCCCGAGGTCCTGTTCGTCGATGACGCCAACCTGTTACCGCGGGTTTTACTCGAGGCGCAGACAGAGGTCTCGTAAGGGGAAGGAAATCGACGATGGGGAAGGCTCGAAAATCCTTCACCGCTGGGAGAAAACCTAGTTTTGTTCAAACGAAAAAGGCGGAGCCAGCGGTTTTCCGCCTAACAACTTTTGATGGCCTTCCTCCGAGTTTACTACCGACGAAGTCGCTGGAGGATGAGGAGAAACAACGGGTTTTGCCTAGGGTTCCCAACGGTCAACGAGGTTTGGCCCTTCTTTAACCTTGCGCTCAATCCGTATGTAAGCATGCTTGCTGATCTTGAGTTTTATGCAGGGACTAAGAGTGTTTAGCGAGGCGCTGACTCGAAGTTTCCGCAAATCCAGGATTGCTAACTTCAAGACCACGAAGTGGAGCGAGAGCTTTTCCGTTCGGCAAGAGGTGAAGGCACGAACGCCGGCAAGCTGAGCTTCACGCCGCTCGTGACGGGCGAAAGGAGAGGAAGAAGGATGGTCGCAATGAGGTGGCAAGACGGGCGGAATCGTTGGCTGCTGAGTTTCAATGCTTTAAAGAAGCTCAGGAGTTTGTTGGTGATTTCCGCGAGTGCCGAGGTTCGGTCGTAAACCTTTACAAGTCTCAGAACCCGGATTTCTTTCGATTCGAGATTGCTGAAATGAAGGATTTCATGGCCGAAAGTGTGCTCATGCTGAGTCCTTGGTTCCTCCGTAGAAGAAAGAGTCCGGAGACTATGGGAACTATCGAGGTTTCCGAGGATACGGTGGAGGTTGGAGCCGATGAGAACGCCGAGAATGGTGGGGATGCTCGAGGCGTGAATGAGGAAGTGGACCAGCCTGCTAGTTCATTTGGGATTTCCGCATCCGGATTTCTCAACGTTGACTTCCTTTTGTGAATTGAATTTTTTGGCCATGTATGGCCGTTTTTAGTAATTTTATCCCGCGACCGCTGGAGGTTGCATTCTTATGTTTTGGGACTGGCCGCTGGTGGCTTTGAATCCTGCCGCCTTTTGCGCATTTATGAATATGAAAATTTGCGAGATTTCGTCTTTTGTTTTGATTTATACTTTCGTCAAGTGTAGAGGGATGATGCGAGTAGTCACTTCGTATCCTAACTCTTTTTTCGCCGCTGGTCCAGATGCTACTTTTAGCGAAGCGCTTTAGGTGTGCGATAAGAGACATGTTTTGGGATCTCGTATACGATAATATGTCTGTGAGATGTCAAGATCCAGCAAGACTGGGTTTAGGGCACGACCTAGGTTTACTCTCAGCTTTGAGGCTGTGCGATGACTGATCGGCTTTCGTTTTGCCTGTTAGTGATTTCTTCCTTATTCTTTTCGTTTAAAGTCCGCGACTAGTCGCCGGCTTATATGACTTGTGTTAAAAGAATCGAGCTATCTTCGGAGTTTATCCGAGATGCTAAACCAAAATTTTGGGTTTCTTGTATAGCGCGCTATGATATCCTTGTCGGATGTAAGAGGACCTTGTAGGTCTGACTACGATTTTGTATTGAGTGAAACGTTTCTTGTGAGCGTCCGTCGGGGCCAATCGACGGGCGTGAGTTATTTTTAAGTCGCTGGTGGACTGTCTTTTGCGGATAATACGAGTTTTGTTATCTTTTTAAGAAGTTGCGACGTCTCGCGTTTCTTTTGAAGATATTATTTTCGTTTTTCCGAAGCGTTGATGCGTTTAAGTGAGCATGAAAGATAGAAAGAATTTTATTAGAAAATTTCGAGAAGTTAGAGTGCATATGCGGATTTTTCGCGTTTTTGTGGGAGTATAGGAATATACGCACCCAGTCCCCCCCCCCTTTTTGGTGAGGGGGATAGCTGAACTCGTCGGGTTTCGACGAGCTGCCTACGTAACTCTTTCGAGGATCAAGCCATCTCGTAGTTCTGATAGTTGCCGCGGACGTCTTTATTCCCCGTGCGTTGCCGTTCCGACCGTGCTGGTCGGATCAGTGGTTTCTGCGGGGGTCGAGCTGTCCGCTCTTACGGCGGTGGATTCAGAGGCTTTGTCGTCGTCTTGAATCGTTGCCTGTTCAGATGATTCTGGATCATCTTTCTTCGAGTCTTTGGGAATGTTGTGTGATTCCTTTGCTCGTTTCGGGTTGGCCGCAGGGGCGTTCCGATCTTTTCGCAGTTTGAATTCGGCTAGGTAACAGAGTCTCGACTGTTTCTGACTACCCCAGATGGCTGCGGTTCCGGTCGGAGTTGGGAACTTGATACCGAGGTGATATGTGGGCGGTACGCCTTCATGGAGTTGATCCAAGGGTTCCCATGATGGCGTTGTAGATGGCGGGTTGTCGACTACTGCAAACTTCGGCGATCTTTGTAACTTCCTTTGCCATGATTGGGAGTTTTATTTTTCGAGGGTCATGGTAGTGGCGAAAACCCGTCAAGGTTTTGGCTCGGGGGCGACTTCCCAAGTGGGATCTTCATCCTGTAGAGGGTATCGCGGAAGATGGCGTTGACCGTGCTTCCAGTATCGGCGAGAATGGCCGACCGAGATCTGGATGACCAGGTCGATTACCAAAGGGTCGCAGTGAGGTTTGTCGATTCCGGCGGTCTCGTGTTCCTCGAAGCGATTGTGTGGTTAGGAACATCGCTGTCCGGGAACCAGTTGGAACTGGTCTCGGCTTTTAGCCGTAGGCTTTTACCCTCGGGCGATCGCTGTTGTTCCTTGGTCGTCTGTCTTCTTCCGCTTTTCCCCGATTGGTTTTGGTCGGCGGTCCTCGGAGACAGTTTTGTTGGTCTTTGGGCGGTCGGAGTCCAGGAGCAAGTCCTTTATACTCTTGACTTTTGATAGTTCCCGGTGAGGAGTTTTATGGCGAGCCGGCACCGAACCTTGCAGTTCGCGGTGGAGTGACCTCTGGTCTCGTGGAACTTCGCAATAGGAGTTATCCTTGTACTGGTTCCTGGTCCAGGTGTTTCGGAGGTTTTGCCTTGCTCGAGTTGATGGCGTAGTTATGCTCGCCCTGGCGTCTTCCCGCCGTGATGGGCGTATTTGTCGTTACGAGGGTTTCTTCTTGGACGCGGTTTTCTGCGGTCCGTGCTTTTGCGATAGAAGCTTCATCTCTTCTTCCATGATGATGAAGTCGTTGCTTTGTGGAGAGTATCCGGATTGTCCGCGTTTTTCCAGTAGTATCCACTTTCAGAACTTTGACTTGTACCGCAGAGTTTTCCTCGGCGCCGATTGCGACATTGTCGCTGATGCCCGCTACTCGCCATCACCAGTTTGAACCTTCGCATGAAGTCGCGGAGCGACACGCCTTCCTTCCGAAGCTAGACTCATAATCCACGCCGGACGCTTTCTCGTCCATGAACATGGAGTATCGTTTGAGAAACGCCGAGGCCAGTTGGCGGAAAGCTTCCGATGGAGTTCCTTTGAGCGGAGAACCACTCGAAGCGCAGCACCTTTGAGGTGCTCGACGGCGAGAAGACAATGACCTGCGTCCGTTCGCGTTCGGGAGTTTGCACCTACCCATTGCGATCTGGAAGGACTGCAGGTGCGACTTAGGATCCGTCGTACCGTCATAGACCGGGATTTTGATCTTCCCCGGTCTGAGATGCGTGTTTCCGTGATTCGAGTGGTGAACGGTGTTTTCCGTGCTTCCTCGGAAGTCTATCGATCTCGGGCGGAACTGGTCGCTGATGGATTTGCGATTTCACCGCTTTCACTTCAGCCACGGTCTTTTGAGATTCACGGAGATCATGGATCTCGCTATTGCCGCCGGCGTTCAACCTGTCGACGCTGGTCGCGATAGATCCGAAGTTTGATCTTCCGCGAGTTCTTCCTGCTCCATCCAGTAGAGTTCTTCTTCCTCTTCATCATGGGCCTATCGGCGATACCGTCCGAGCGGACTGGCTTCGGTTCTCTGGTGGATGTCAGCGTCTTCATCCGGAAGGGTCCGATTGGTCGCTGATATCTAGATCGATGCGCCGACGCCGCTTCTTGTTTCCCCGCAGCCGGAGTGGAAGGTTCTGCGAGGTCGCTTTGCTGTCCTTTCGAGCCGCTTCCTGAGTGGGCTCTTTTGGGGCATCTTTTTCTCGCTTCGAGATCCGTCGAGTCTCCTACCGCTGCGTGCCTTGGTGGATCCGCGGCAACTTGCTCCTCGCAGTTAAGGTATCGACCTGTTTTGCGGCGAGGTTATCAGCTTGTCTGTTGTTCCGCCCGCTCGGGCGGAGGTAAACAGTTCCTTCATCTGCCTGGCGCCTCGGTGTTTGCATCAGCAAAGGATCGTGGACGCTCTCCGGCTGGAGTCTTCAGCGTTGGCATCGACGGGTGTTCCGCCTAGCTGGCTGATCCTTGGTGGCGTCGGCTGACATGATCGGCGTGTGCAGTTCGCGAGATAGATAGATCCGTAACCCCCTCCTTCTAGCCAAATCAGGGAACCAAATTCACACCGCCAATTTCGATAAAGATTTGTGGAGGAAAACCGAAGTTAACCCGATCTTCCTTGAAGGTCCGGATATCTGCTGGGCGCTGCAAAACAATCAATAAAATAGAAGTTGCGAAAATAGAAATCGTAATGATGAGCGGAAGAAAGATCTTATTTCTGAATTCGCTTTGAGCGTGAACAACAGTGAGAAGTAAACTACAAGAGCTGTCGAAGGTTCACTAGTCCGTCGCCTAAGTCTATCCTAGTTGAGTCGCAGCTCGCTAGTGAAAACGAAAAGAATGCTTAAATCGCTCTAAGTGCTAAGTGCTCGAAAATTTGTGATCTGGTTTGCTTTTGCTCAAAGCTCTCCTTATATACTCCTCCTATGACGGTCTATCTTCTCGCTGGCTGAGTCGGCTTTTTCCATTTTCGCCATCTTTGTGTTTATCGAAACTTGACATTTATCTTCGAAATCTTGACATCTATCTTCTGAAACTTGATATTTATCTCTTATGGAAACTTGACATTTATCTCTTATGTGAGGATAAAGATAAACCGGCCATAGTTATCCTTCCTTTCGAAAATCGCATCGGGCCGCTGGCCGCTGGGCGGTAAGCTTAGGCGCTTTTACGGCCGAAGGACAGTCTTTGAAGGTCCGGTGTTTCGAAGGAACCTCAATTCCTTGTTTAGTCGAGGAAGTGGCGCTCTAGAGTAACCATGATCATACCAAACTTGCGTAGATTGATCCAACAAGCTAAGATGGGATCGAACCGCAAGATAGAACGAGACCGACGAGGGCCGACTGCCGCCGACTTCAAGCGACGGGTGCCGCCGGGCGCCAGGTCGGTGCCGCCGGGCGCCAGGTCGGTGCCGCCGGGCGCCAGGTCGGTGCCGCCGGGCGCCAGGTCGGTGCCGCCGGGCGCCAGGTCGGTGCCGCCGGGCGCCAGGTCGGTGCCGCCGGGCGCCAGGTCGGTGCCGCCGGGCGCCAGGTCGGTGCCGCTGGCGCCAGGCCAGCCAGCGTCCAGCGTGCCGCCCGGCGCCAGGCCGGTGCCGCCGGCGCCAGGCCGGTGCCGCTGGCGCCAGGTCGGTGCCGCTGGCGCCAGGCCAGCCAGCGTCCAGCGTGCCGCCCGGCGCCAGGCCGGTGCCGCTGGCGCCAGGCCAGCCAGCGTCCAGCGTGCCGCCGGGCGCCAGGTCGGTGCCGCTGGCGCCAGGTCGGTGCCGCTGGCGCCAGGCCAGCCAGCGTCCAGCGTGCCGCCCGGCGCCAGGCCGGTGCCGCCGGCGCCAGGTCGGTGCCGCCGGGCGCCAGGTCGGTGCCGCCGGGCGCCAGGTCGGTGCCGCTGGCGCCAGGCCAGCCAGCGTCCAGCGTGCCGCCCGGCGCCAGGCCGGTGCCGCTGGCGCCAGGCCAGCCAGCGTCCAGCGTGCCGCCCGGCGCCAGGCCGGTGCCGCTGGCGCCAGGCCAGCCAGCGTCCAGCGTGCCGCCCGGCGCCAGGCCAGCCAGCGTCCAGCGTGCCGCCCGGCGCCAGGCCAGCCAGCGTCCAGCGTGCCGCCGGCGCCAGGCCGGTGCCGCTGGCGCCAGGCCAGCCAGCGTCCAGCGTGCCGCCCGGCGCCAGGCCAGCCAGCGTCCAGCGTGCCGCCCGGCGCCAGGCCAGCCAGCGTCCAGCGTGCCGCCCGGCGCCAGGCCGGTGCCGCTGGCGCCAGGCCAGCCAGCGTCCAGCGTGCCGCCCGGCGCCAGGCCAGCCAGCGTCCAGCGTGCCGCCGGGCGCCAGGTCGGTGCCGCTGGCGCCAGGCCAGCCAGCGTCCAGCGTGCCGCCCGGCGCCAGGCGAGGTGCGCCGTGCCGAGCCGTCTTGCCGTCTGTGGGTTTGTTCGATCTTTCCCTCGTCGGTTGTTTTGCGGAAATCTTTTGAGTTTTGGGAGGTTCTCTAGTCGTAGATCTCGAGATAATTGTTTCCAACGAGATTCCGCGAGTATCGGGATTTTGAGATGGACTTAGATCTGCAGATTTTCTGTTGTCGAGGATGAGAGCAATGTGGCTCCGAGTTTTAGATATGTTAAAAGATGAATCTTTTAAACAATCGGGAAGGTTTTACGGAAGACTCATTGTAGATCTCGGACAATCCAGACATGGGTTTCAAGGGACCAAGATGCTGTCATTGCCCGAGATCATGAGACGATCGCATGGACGGGCGCCAGGACCCTCGCCGTTGGCGCCAGATGGGAGTGGACGAGCCTTCGTGAGTTTTATCGGCGGCGACCGTTTCTTGGATTTGATCGTTGCTTGGCTTTTCTTTCGAAGATTTTCGGGTGACGATTTCGTCATTGACCGATTTTGACCCCAACAATAAAAATAAGAGAGTGTATCAGTACACTGATAATAAACAACACATAATATATACAAAAATAGTTGTATAACAGTGCAATATCATTTATTTGGTTTAACTAAAGTTCGCTCAAGAGCATTGTAATCACCATAAATGATAATAAATGTACATGTTTGTTACGCTGAGAGATGTTGTCTCGGCTGCGACGAGGTTGAACTTAGTGGGACCGATGGGTGCTTCGGTGATGCAGCATCGCATCGCCGTTGTGGCTGAAACGGTTTTAGAGAAATGGAAGGATCGTGATGCTGGTGAAGCGTGTCAGACGTCTCCTTTGCTGGATGTTGTGCAAGGTTGCTATGGTTACTTGTTTTCTAGATTGCTTTGCTCTTGATAAAAACACACATTGATGCATCTTTATGTTCTTTTAGTTGTATGAGCATGAGGATGATCAAATTGTATGGAAACTATAATTTTTGAGATAAGATGAGATGTGTTTTAAAACATTTGCTATCTCTCATTCTACTCACAACAATGTTGTGTGGCAGCGCTCTTGGGGATTGAGGATTCATCACTGAGAGAATTGGAGGTTGTGTAAACACGCATGTAGAATAGTTGTCCCAAGTATTGTCTTTCCCACAACTCTGATCATAGTCATGTTCCAGATTCCTACATTGTCCACTGATATGTATATTGCACTCTATGATATCTTAGCATAAAAACAAGTGGTTACAAAATACACCAAAATGATATATGGATGTATTGCAAGCTGGAATTTGTAATACAAACGATTAACCATTGTTTCCTTATAACAATGAGTTGTTTGGAGAACTATACTAGACAAATTATAGCTAAATTTTACAAATCTAATCAGACATATCTGTTTTAAGGAAAAACAATGAACTGATTTAAAACAACAATTTAAAATAGTTATTGTTAGTTCTACTATATAAATCACCTATGTAAAACCCAACATTACTCAACAAATTATCTTGTTTACGATTTAAAAAGAAGAAATTGCAATATCTTCTTAGCATTTGTGATAATCAAAAACATAGGTCATGGGGGTTCAGAAAAAATCAAGTGCTTCCATGATCATAGTTATGATTATGATAGTGTTTTCTGTACACATTTCTCATTCAAATGCAATGTGTCAAAAACATTGTTCGAATGAGTGCATGAACATAATAAAAAATCCTGATTTAACCACCTGCAAAAAAGTTTGTGACGAGTTTTGCAGTAAACGAGGAAAACTCCACCCAAATTATACGACTCCTCCAGGCGGTGACGGCGGTTGGATGTACAAAACTTATTGCTCTGTGAAATCTTGTGCTACTTGATTCAAAGTACGAATTACACATTTTCTTAAAGTTGTGTATGCTCTATAAAAATATATGCTGTTTTTTTTTTGTTTTTTTTTATTATGTATTGATATAATATTTGTGTGTATGTTTATTGTATTTATCAAGTAAAATAATTTGTTTTTATTTCCAGCTGCTATAAAAGAACAATAAATTTAGCATATAATTTTTTTTAAAAATAACTGATTTCAATGAACCATTCATATCTAACTGAATTAGAAATTTTAAAACATGAATTACAATTTCTGAAAAACTGATAAAAATCACGATTTTTATTTTTACGCGGACCGTTAAAATTGTAAAAATTAGTTCCAACAAAACTAATTGTGTGTGAACAGGTGCTTCGAGACGGGACAAATGAGCAGAGCCTTTGGTTGGTAAAATAGAATTGATTTGTTGCCACTGGCTCCAGCGTTGTCACGGTTGCATGAGCTTGAGAAATGTTGAGTGGAGTTTTAACATCAATTGTGTTGTTGCTGTTATCGTTCGTCAATTTTTTTGTTGATAAAAATAAGAGACTGTATCAGTACACTGATAATAAACAGCACATAATATATACAAAAATAGTTGTATAACAGTGCAATATCATTTATTTGGTTTAACTAAAGTTCGCTCAAGAGCATCGTAATCACCATAAATGATAATAAATCAAGACCCATTTTGCAAAATCACTCGCATAAACTGTCTGTATATGCTTTTTGATTCTTTCACATACTCACTTTAAAAGCGTTCGTGGATATGTATCATTTTTATAATGTTTTTAAGAATTATGTACAGAATCCAGAAATGTTTAGCGTAAGAGCTTAGAGTAGATCGCAAACACGTCCAAATAAAACCGAAAACATTTTTTGAAAATCCTTTAAAAATATTTTTATAAAAACGTTTTTCAATCCGATAAAGCTTATGAACGTAAGAGATTTAAAGTTCAAGGCTGTAGGAAGATGGAAAACCGATTTGATAGAAATAAATAATATAATAGTAAAGGAAATAAGATAAATCGAAAGACGAAATGAAAACCGAATAGACCAACTAAACTAATTATATGAAAGTTTGGTGATGCAGCATCGTATAGTCGGTGATGCCTAGGCATTCAGGGTCCCAATCGGGTTTCGGTTTTTCTGGTTATTCAAAATCAGCCCCTTATGGATTATATGAAAGTTTGGTTCGAGACCAGTTCGGGTTCTATCGGGTTCGGGTCGGGTTAGTAAACCTTCAAAGAACCACTACAGACCGATGTACTTTCGGGTTCGGGTTCCAATCGGTTCTTGGGTGTAAAAGTACCTGATTTGTACCTGCATTGTAACCAAAACATAAGTAACTCGGTTTTTCTATTTTAAAGTTGTTGATTTGTACTTATTTTGTAGCCAAAACCTAATTAAAATAGATTCAAAAATAATAAAGGAACATCAAACGTGATCATTCAAAATCAAACAAAAAATAAACATAGTTATTGATAGAAAGAAAACTAAATAATTAAAAGTATAAATTGAAAAACGAAATTCTCATAAAATGAGAAACACTATTCAACTGATACAAAACCAAAATTTAAAAACTTCAAGCTTCAACGGCCACTTTTAACCATCAAACTTCATGTAATATAACCACCAACCTTCCACTACAAGAATATGTACATTGTTAGCGCGGGTTATATGCTATGTTAGCGGTTTGATAGCGTTTTCATAAATGCGATGTATACGTCAGCAATCATAGGCTCTGAAATTAGTTTGCATCACAGATGTGGCAGGGAAAATCTCTCCTTTTGTGGGCTGATCAGATATGCTTCCAGGCAGGGGCGGACCCAGTAAGGTCCAAGTGGAGTCACCTCACACCTCAGATATGGTCAAATAAATGAAATTCTATAAGAATATCACAAGAATCTGCAGCAAAGTTGGTTACTCCGAACACTTTGACACCCTTTTTTCTTAATATTTTGAAAATCATATATATATGTAACCCCACTAAAAGTAATTTCTGGGTCCGCCACTATTTCCAGGCGTGTATACACCGTCAATTTTGAAATAGTCAGCTAGTTTCAAAGGAGTGTCACTTGGGTAAAATGATTCCCTATTAACAGAGCCAGTCCTAAGTAGGGGTGTCAAAATGAGCTATAGCTCATGAGCTGGCTCAGCTCAGCTTAATTTTTCAACGTTCCAGCTCTTTGTTTTTGTAGGTTCTTTTAATAAATGAGCTTAATGATCGAGCCTAAATAAGATCACGAGTTATATGAGCGATCTTTAATGATCATGAGCTAACTCGAACTTGGTCGTTTTTATACTTAATATATATATATATATATATATACATATAGATAATTTCTATTTTTTATGTAAGAAAATATAGTTAATTATATTTAAGAAAATATAATTAATTGTATTTATCTTCTAAAATTCAAATGTAAAACCAAAAAGTTATAAATATATACAAAAAAGTAAAAGAATATTGATATCAATTATCATATCATATATATTTAGAATTAAAATCTAAAACTAAATATTCCTAAGACTCTAATGCAGAATATATATCTTTATGATTTGAATAGATGAAGGTTTTGAACATAAATCATCTGAGGACTCTTATGTAGAATAAATTTTTGGATTAATTTTAAACTATATTATGTTTTGGACTAATTTTAAATTATACTATGAAAATTATTTGATTTTATAATTTATTTTATAATTATTTTTATAATTTTTATTTTTTATATTTGATCGTGAGTTAGCTCATTTAACTCATGATCTAAGATGATCTGAGTTTGAGTTTGCATATTGAAGCTCATATAATAAATGAACTGAGCTGAGCTGAGTTGAACGAGCTAACTCATTTTAACACCCCTAGTCTTAAGATAATACCATAGTAGTTACAAAAAAGAAAAGAAGATAATACCATAGCTATGTGCAGCTGTACATATTTATAACTTGAAACTTAATTTGTGATTCTATGGAGGGAAATAAAAGATGATTTATCAATATGGAAGAAAAGTTTCCTACAAAACAATAAATGGAATATCTTAGCTTAGTTATAAATAAAAAATAACATATAAATATAATTTTTTGGTTTTTTCAAAATTTCATTAATAGTTTAACAAATAAAAATTAATTTAAAAACGTTCTTGAAAATTTGAAACTTTTATTGTTTGCTTATTATAATAGTTATATAATTACTTTTGTTTTAAATAAATATTTTTAAATTTTAGTTTATTAAAATTTTTAGTAACTTTCCTATTTAATGAATAACTTTATCTTTGTGGTCTGTATATAAAATATAGCAAAAATCGTTTTTGCCTGTTTAGGAGAATTGCCATTTATTTTATAAAAACTACTTATTATTTAGGTCATAAATTATTTACCTGATGATGTGGGTTTAAAATTAGTTTTTTCGTAATAATATTTGGTTAGGAACTAAAAGAACTATTTGCCACTTAAATCTGTGTTGTATGCTAATATATATGGGCAATTACAACTAGTCTTTTCTTTAGTGAGAACAATTAGTTACAATTTATTTATAACAAATATTTGTTCAGATGATGAAACAGCAAAACACACCTGATTATATTTAACCAAAAAGGAAAAAGGAAAACAACTGACAGCTATAATAACATGTCATGATTTGCAAAAAACCTGTTAAAACTAAATTTACGAAACATATAAATACATCTACATTGACTCGGAATCTTTACCAAATCATCATATTAGTATTTTGGGGAACATTTATATATATTACCACTAGGATCGGTCCGTGCTACGCGCGGAATAAACTGTACATGTGATGTATATAACTATATTAATGTTTACATGGTCCTTTGTAGAGAATGTTTAACTTTTATAACTATTAAAATAAGATTTGATTTGGGTATATAGTTAAGATGTTGAGATTTTAAATAGAGATTAAAATTAGAAATGAATGATATATACTTCTTTAGATTTTAAATATACCTTTAAAATAGAATATGTGAATACTTATCTGCGAAAGTAAAATAAAACTGGTCACCTATGGATGAAAATGATTGTATCTACTGTCCAAAAACTGACCAATATTCTTCACATTTATTTTTTTTTCTTTAATCTTTTCTATTCTGTCTAGATTAGTTATAAACAGAATTCATAGGAATAACGATGGTGAAGATGAAGAATAACACTGAAGGTCTATCCATCAAAGAGGCCAAAGACCAGCTTGGTTTATAGTCATTGTCATCTATCTTGTATTCGTTTTTTTCTTAACCTTGTTGTAATTAATTGATGTATAAAAGATCAAGAAATTTGTTCCGTTCCGAGAAGCTTGAGCTTATTGCATCTGAACCATTGTGAAGGTTATTGTTATTAGTCTAACCATTGTAATCCATGTAGCACCTCCACCGTCTTCACAAAGTCCATATCTCTTTTTGTTTATATTTCACCATTAGCTTAGACTCTTTTTTATTTGCTTAAAACCCTGAGAACTGCATCTAAGGGAGATGTGGCATGGATTACAACTCCAGCTGAAATTTCTATTGCTAAAATGGTAAAACCTGTGTAAGATTCAATCATGTATTAGAGATACATGCACCCTTTTTACATTGGAGATAAGATTCAATATATTCACCTTGTCAGAATCTACTAAGCTTCAATCAATTCCAACTTCAAAATATAGTCTTATATATATTAGAGATGAGGTTTTTAAAATAGTCAGTCTAGATATCAAATTTATTAATTTAGAGTAATTCCTTTTATTTTTATGTTGATTATATTTTATTTAAATTTTTATATTGATTTTTCATAAAAGTATTTCTAGATATCAATTTAATTTCTTTTTAATTTTTTTCATTTATAGTTCTTTTGATACTTATTTTCATTTTGCTTTAAGATATGAAGTTTTGATATTTAAATATTTAATTCAAATCTTGTAATATTTTTAGATTTAACCAAGATATCAAGCTAATTTTCTGAAATATTTTAGTTTTATAAAAATTTTATTCTGTTTAGATAAATTCAAAAGTTTAAAGTTCAATAACTTTTAAACACAATTTATTTTTTAGTTTATTTTTTGATTTTCTAAAATATTTTGTCAAAACATAAAACTAATTTTTGTGGCAATATTAAAATAATCTTATTTAAATATTATCTAGCTTATTTAAATATAATCTTATCTTGCATATAAAGTACCATTCCCACATCAAGGAAATAATTGTTATGAAATTCAATATCTGGCTTATTGGAAAGCAAAGGAATATAAGTGCACAACTAATATAGAGAAATATATGACATGGCTCGAGAGTCGAGACTTTATATGATTTTATGACTTTTTAACAGATAATTTAATGACTATACTTTAAAATACCAAGAGGAGCATATGTTAATTTTAGAGATGTATAATCTTGAGATGAATATGAAGATGGAGTACGAAGAAGAAAAGATTTAGAGAGTGAAGTATCGAGGAACAATCCGTGCCTTGAGGGTTTTGGGCTTTTTGGCCAATGTTTTTAAACCCGGTTTGATTTCATGTATAAGTCGCTCTAAACTATCACATTCCGGTTTGAATAAGATTCATCTTTTAAATTCAGAACAAATGTTTAGTTTACTTTTTATTTCTTAAAGGAATAACCAAAAAAATTAATGCATACAAATATATATATTTTCAAAAAAAATTTGATGGTCTAACTGATATAAAAGGTTTTCTGATTTGTTCTTCTGGTCGAGACATAAGATTTGCTTTGACAACATTAACCTGCCACTAAAGATCCAAGCTTATTTTGCACCATGGCTATTTTTTTTCATGAAGAAACAGTTTGAGGAAGGGTCTTGCAATGACCAAAAACATAACCCGAGCATTCAATACGATTCTTCTAATTCACACATAAAAAACATTAACTACAATTACTCTGTTTTAGCTTTTACTTGCCAACTGAGTGTAGTGTAATACACACACAATTTTAGATAATATCAGTAAGAGTAAGTCAATAGAGGACTACAATATTTCCAGATGCTAACATCGACGGGAGATATGAGATATTTTTTTTAATTCTCGTGTTTAGTCAGTGAACATTAGTACATATTAGACCCGCACCATTCCAAAGAGACATTACTTGCTTCAAGGAATAATCACAAAACCAAAGAAAAAAAAAGATTGCAACAATCTTACCTCATAAGTCTTCTCACAGCATCATATAGATATTGTCTTTATCATCAATAGAGATCTGAGCAGTATTTCGATTGCAAATCCGTACACGCTCCAAAGCACGGGCTTGGCGGTGAGCCACAGTCTCTTCCGATAACAGTACAATAATGTTGTATCTCTTCATAGCTTGATATGCAGCACTTCTTCTCATATACAAAACTTCCGCCGAGCCCTTTACCACATCGAAACTGCAAGAAAAACAGATAAACCAGAGGGAGAAAAAAACAAAAGAGATTTTGTTTTCGTAAAAATCCATTTTGGTGAAGTCATCTTGCAGCTAAACTGTTAAAAAATGGCTTTGACGGTGATGAATCTGCAGTAAGGAATGATCAAGAATGCAGAAGATATGATAACGGCGATTAGGATGAAAACGTCGACTGGAGCTGATCGAGATCCGTCGCAGCGTACTCGGAAGCTAAATGATGACTTTGTGATGATCCTTGGCTTTTGATGATGAGAGTCTGCTGGGTTCGTCATGATAGGTAATTGGTCGATAACGGAGATTGAGCTCTGGAAGATTTTCTGGTTCTAGACACCTAAGTTGCAGGGGTACGCCAACTTGGTGCCGTCCCACGTACCGGGTTAGGCTGGGGCACGGGTACGGCTCGGGTACGCCTTGGAAACGTCCCCAACACGTGTAAGGTGAACCCGGGACGGCCTGACTTAGCGGGGACGGGTATGGTCAGAGACCGGAGACGTCTCGGAAACGTTTCCAAGCTAATAGACGTATCCCTTTGACTTTTTTGTGTTAGAACACGTAAAGTTAAATTGTATTTGTTTTTAATTTGTTTACTCTATTAAGTCTGAAAAGGTTAAAAGATGAAATTAAAACTTTTAGAGGTGTAGATGTTAATAGTTTAGAGGTATAGATCCTCAACACATAGTCAATTTTGTTCCTAAACTTGAAAACCCATAAATTTTCAAATTTCTTACAGAACAAAACTGTAAAAGAAAGAAAATATAATTTAGGATCAAAGAAGAAGAAGATGACATCATGTCATGTGATATATGCTTTGACTAGCGTCTTTAAATATCACACTTTTTGAAAATTTGATCTAGTGGTTAATATTCAGAATATTCAAAATGATAAAATAATGTGATAAACTAAAAACCAGTTAAAACAGAGCAACACAATGCTTAGAATAAAACTTTTTGTGAATTTTATACTACTTATAGATTTAACTTGTAATTTGTATATAATATATGTATATATAAGTATTTTATTGTTGTATCCCAGTCATATCCGTCTCTTAAATTTTTTTGATTTTGCCGTTTCCCGTCCCCGTTCGCGCCCCCGTTTCCAGTTCCCGTACGTATCAGTGCTGCTTAGATCAAAAACCTGAAATCAAATACACCAACTCCAAAAAATAACTAAATAAAATACGTTATTATTGGATTGGATGTGATGTAAAATAAATTGAAACACTTTGAAACACAATTCGAACTCAGATTTTCTCGAGAAACCCAATTTTCAGAAAGTATTCAAATTCAATTGAATGTATACACAGAAACCTCGAGATGATTAGAAAACAAAATCAGAGGTTAAAAGATGAGAGCGTCCTTGATCCGAAGTTGTGTGCCACTGGGAAGACCAAAAGATTCCATCGATAGATCAGAGTGGGACGTTGAAGTTGAAGAAGTTCACGGGAACAGGAGGATGAGTCCTAAAACTCGTTCTGGAGCCGAGGAAGACCATGCGCGTTATGTCTCTTTCGGGATCGATCAGCAGAAGAAATCATAAAGCCCAGACACGAAGCCAACAAATATTAAGCAAAATAGTTAATGAAAGGCAGCGTTGTATATGATGGGACACGTGTCATTGCGAGAAGAAGTGACTTTCTGACGTGGCACAATGAGGAAAGAGTAAAACACTCTTATATATATAGAAAATAGTATTCTAATGTTTGGGGAACATTTATACAAACAAGCTAAAAAAAAATAATGATTCAATATTCTAGGAGATATTTTTAAGCCTTTTTTAAAAAAAGAAATCTAAATTCATGAAAGATTGTAACTTATACTTTCGATATTTTCGTGAATGGTCTAACTTCTATGGTCCCCGTAAAAGGTTATGAGAGCTCAAGCACTTGAGTGATGAACAAACAGAATCAAAAGAGATTGTATGAGAAAGACTTGAGAATGATGAGAGAATATGAATGAGAAACTGAGAGATTGATGAGTGTATAAGTGAATAAGAGAGACTAGAAAGTGTATGAGAGATTTAGAGACTTAGTAACCAGTGTATAAGACTAAGAACAAGTGTATTGAAGAATAGAGACTCTCTCAGCTTAAGAGCTTACAATCGACAATACAGGCTACAAAAATGAAAGACAATTAGCTACTAGGGTTTATAAATCAGGAGTTGAAAGCATGTGAAGTCAGCACCAAGAGGAGCGCCAATTTGAAATACTAGGACAGCATTGCTCACACGCTTAGCCAATGGGGTGCTGAGATGTGTTCAGTCTTGGGCGGTCAATGTAGACAGCTTGCCTTGCTTTTGACTAGCCAATAAGTGACCAGACCTTATCCATAAACGGTCAGTAGCAAGAGCATCTCGCCGGATGCTTTCCAAGGCAAGATAAGATGCCATTTCGTTCCTTTCTTCATAAGGAGATGTCATCTTGGTTTCTTCATGACTTGGTGCTCAAGACATCACCATGGGAGTGTACGGATTAGGGTTGGTCCGTACACATTGCGCCCTAACTTTGCACAACCCAAAATCTCCTCAAATGTTGATAGAAAGTGTTTTGGGTCGACCACTTCCGTACTGGTCCGTACAGTGTCCGTACCACGACCCTAATCTTGCACATTCGACCATACTCTTCTAAACTCCTCCAAACCCTTCTTAAGATCAGTATAAGTTCCTCCTGGACTTAACTTCTCTATGATAGACACTTCAGGACTCTCCTGAAGCTTAACAGAACTCTTCTGGACATCTTCTTGAGCTTGCCCTATTTATGCACAAGCTTCATTTTCTCTTCGTTCAACACCCCGTAGGTTTGGGTATTTAGGTCTCGACCTACCAGTAAACCCGAAAAATATCTGAAACTAAAAAATACTAAAAACCCCAAATAAATACCCGAAATATATTTAAATACCCGAAAAACCTGAATTATCTAAAATCTGATCTGAGAAACAAAAAATACCCAAATTGTAGTCTAAATATCCGAAATATAATTATTTTTTTTTGAAATTTTACCTGAAACCTGAAAATGTAATCGAAATCACAAAACTGAAACTTAAAAGAATATACGTAAAACCAAAAACATATATGAAATACCCAAAAATTAGTATTTTGGGTACCCGATTGGGTCTAGGGTATGATCCGGACTAGAATCAAAATCTGCGGGTCTTTAAAAATAACCAGTAAGTACTTTGCCATGGATCCGCACCGAACCTATATTTTTAGGTCGGTTTCGGTTTGTGTTTTCGATCTGGATAAAATGCCTCAACCTAGAGAGAGTTAGATAAAAATATACATATAAAATTTTAAATAAAATAATTTATAAATTATATAATTAAAAATTTCTGCTTCAGTATAATACAATTTTGTAACATAATAATGTATTACAATTCCAAAATACTAATTCATTTCAACTTTGTTTAAAAAGCGCGGGATTAAAATCTAGTTACAGATTAAATTTTAATTGTGACTTTGTAAGGAATGTAAAGACGTATCATGTGACCACTGAGTCTCTCTCTCGCGCTCTTCGATCTCTCCTTGGATTGCGCTAACGATGATGGTCCAACTATGGGAAACGCTCAAGGAAACCATTACAGCTTACATTGCATTAATATATATATCTTAGATTACTATGAAAATTATATTGTTTGAAATTCAACTATTCTATAAGCAAATATGAAATTTCCAAATAAAAAACTTTTAGCCATACATATGGAAAATAAATTTGTTATTTATTTTCAGGGAAAATTCTTTAAAAATACATGGACTAATTTTCATTTGCTAATAAAATATAAGAACTATTTTGGATCCCGTTTAATACACGAACTAATTTTTGTTGTCTATTAAATACACAAACTTTTGAAATTGACATATTTTACACAACGTTTTAGACCGTGTTAACGGAAGTGAAAGCGACGTCAGTGTTTAATTAAACACGTATTTAATTTATGAAAACAAAATTCCGTAAAAATACACGAACTAACTTTCATTTGTTAATAAAATATTAGAACTATTTTGGATCCCCGTTTAATACACGAACTAATTTTTGTTTTCCATTTTATTCACAAACTTTTAAAATTTGTAGATTTTACGCATCAATTTAGACGATGTCAACTACGTGTAACAGAAGATGACATTAGTTTTAACTAGGAAAAATTCCTTAAAAATACACAGACTAATTTACATTTGCTAATAAAATACACAAACTATTTTGGATCCCCGTTTAATACACAAAATAGTTTTCGTTGCCTATTAAATACACAAACTTTTGAATTTCGTAGGTTTTACACATTGTTTTAAACGGTGATAACTATATTTAACAAAAACAATGATAACATTAACATTTAATTAAACACGTGCTTAAATTGTAAAAATAAAATTCCTTAAAAATACACAAACTATTTACATTTCTAATAAAATACGTAAACTATTTTGGATCTCCGTATAATACATGAAAAAGTTTTTTTCCCATAAGATATACAAATTTTTGAAATTTGCAGATTACACATCATAAATAAAATACATGAGTTATTTTGGATCCAAACCTTGTTCCTGCCATACATATATATGGGAAACAAAAACTATTTTGGACCAAAGCGAAGAAGAAGAAAAGAAACAGAGTTTGACACTCTAATCCATTCCAACCTTTTTTATTCTCCAAACTCAATTCCTTTTCTTCTTCTTTGGTTTGACTTCCCTTTATATCGCTTCGAAGTGTAGTCGTTTTCCATTTATGTGTCTCTGATTCTTTTTATTCGATTTGACTGCAGTGATAATGATTCAATCAAGTTAATTTATACTATGAAAGCGTAATAGAGAGAGAAGCTAACAATATAATATATCAGAGGATTTTTAAGGCTTTTTTCTTTCACAGTTTAACCACATGTCTAATTAAACACTAACTTCGTCTTCACTTCTATTAAACATAGTTGACATCATCTAAATCATGTTGAATATAGTTGACATCATCTAAATCATGTTAAACATAGTTGATATTGTCTAAATCGATGTGAAAAATCTGCAAATTTCAAAAGTTTGTGTATTTAATAAGAAACAAAAATTAGTTCATGTATTAAACGAGGATCCAAAATAGTTTGTGTATTTTATTAGCAAATGAAAATTAGTTCGTGTATTTTTAAGGAATTTTATTTTTACAATTTAAACACGTGTTTAATTAAACGTTAACGTCGTCATTGTTTTCGTTAAATATAGTAACACCGTTTAAAACAATATGTAAAACCTACGAATTTCAAAAATTTGAGTATTTAATAGGCAAAGAAAATTAGTTTGTGTATTAAACAAGGATCCAAAATAGTTCGTGTATTTTATTAGCAAATAAAAATTAGTTCGTGTATTTTGAAGAAATTTTCCCTTTTAACTAACATATGGTTCGCTCACCCTCAACCAAAACCTCTTGAATCCATTGAGTCTTATATTCAAGTTAGTTTCAATTCGAGTTTGGCTTCCTAATCTATTCCAACCTATTTTATTCGCCAAACTTTGTTCCTTTTTTTCTTCTTCGCTTTAATTTCGTTTTATATTGCTTCGAAATTGAGTCGATTTTCTTGTCGTGAAAAATGACGAAGAAAACTAGGTAATTTTAAACGAGTTTCTGATTTTGGAATTAGTTTAGTGTTATATGTTTTTGATTCTTATTCTTCGTTTTGATTGCAGTGATAATGATTCATCAAGGTTAATTTACAATATGAAAGCGTAATGGAGAAGAAAACTATAATCTATCGGAAGAATTTTTAGGGAATTTTCTATTTGCACTTTAACCACATGTTTAACTAAACACTAACATTGTCTTCACTTCTGTTAAACATAGTTGTCATCATCTAAATCATGTTAAACATAGTTGACGTTGTCTAAATAGATGTGTAAAATCTACAAAATTTTAAAAATTTGTTTATTAAATAGGAAACAAAAATTAGTTCCTATATTAGTCGGAGATCCAAAAATAGTTTGTGTATTTTATTAACACATGAA
>CM028694.1:44877692-45025117 GCA_016771965.1 Brassica carinata
AAATGTGTAAACTCTGTATGCAAAATGAAATGCTCTCCGCAGCGTTTTAGCCAATCCTATAGTCTTATTCTTGATCATGCTCGGCTTTGCCTTGCGTGATTCTGCAGTATGCGATGCACTCTTTGCTTCTCTTTTCTCCTGTGAGTTTTAAAACCAAGAGATTTTGTTTAATAGGGTTTTGATCAAATGTATGTGGTAAGTTCTAAAGGATTTATATCTTGCAGTTAGTCCTTAACTGTAACGCAAGTTCAATGCAACCTGATGAGATGTCAACCATTGATTCCTTGATCCGAGTAAGGATACTGAAGTCGAAAGGGATGTTATGTAATCTTGACCTTCTTTTCCTCTTGTACTTTGATCTGGTCTAGAGTTTCAATCTCTCTTCTGATCTGTTTTTCTCACTACTCTTCAGGTCAGTATGGTAAAAAAAATGAAGGGGAAGACACTATAGTAAGATTAGTATTCCTATGACTTTCCTTTGCAAAGTAACGTTCAGTCTTGTCAAAGAGTAGGTTCGCAGGAGACTCAATCTTCCAGTCCTTGAGATCTTTGATCATACCTTGCAGCTTTGAGTGCAACGTAGAAGCCATTCTTATAGCATCATGTTTATCCTCAGGGAACCCCTTCACATCTCGCTGGGACCTAATCAAGTTCAAACATCTTTCACAGCTCCTCCATCATATATCACTAAAAACAAATAAAATGCAAATTAAACAAATTCATATTCCTATAAATTCACATGATTACAAGTTTTTTTTTTTGACTAATTTTTTTTTTTTGGTTCCACTGCAAAATGCAAAATTTCTGATTACAATCAGTGCCATACTCGGGGCATCTTAGTATCCAAGTTTATCGGCTAGTTCTTCATGACCAATTACTTCTGAGCATTCAAAGACTAGCTGATGAGAAAGATCTGCAAAATAAGATCAGTGGAGACCAACTTGACTGAACGACAGAATTTGGAGTCCATGGAGCATTCTCTACAGGTTCAGATTCTGAGAAAGTGAGCAAAACAACAAAGTGCCGTATATATCATCATCCTATTTGTTATGTTTCAAGCCCACCCAAGAGAAAGACATCTATAACAGATCAGGTAAGGTTCGTTTCAGTAAAGAGAAAAAAAAAAAATTCAAAACAAACTAGAGAGATAACAGATTTATTCATAACGTTACAAGTAAAACCTAAAAAAACAAATTACACAGATGAACATAGTGAGAAAGGAAAAGATGCAGCTAAAGAAGAGCTTTCTCAGTTGTGTTTAAGGGCAGACCAGAGAACCCACATTGCCCTTAGAGATTAAAAAAAATCTGGATTCAACTAATAAACTCAATTAACTAGTTAGATGAGGCATTCAAGAAAGCATGTCTAGAAAGGTTTTGTCCAATCTACCATCCACTAACATATCCATAACCAACTATACAGTAGACGCATCTGAAGAGAACCCACAAGTCTTCATTTCTTCTATCAGTTTAGCTGAAGTGCTTATGTCACTGCCTTGGAGATGAGCTCGGATTAGTGTGTTGTAGGTACAATCATTTGGCGCAATCCCATCCTCTTTCATCTTTGTAAACAGCATACCCGCTTCAGATAGAGAGCCTTTCTTACACAATCCCGAAATCATTACGGTGAATGTCTTAACATCAGGCTTCACTCCTTTGAGAGGGAGGCTAGAGAATAGATCCCAAGCATCATCGACTTTGCTTGCATTGCACATCCCGTGAATGATGATATTATAGACACCAATGTCAAGTTCCATCTTACTGTTGTTCATTTGATCAAGTATTTCCAGGGCTTCCTCTAGTTCTCCATTGTCACACAACCCATCCAGCAAAATTTTGTAGGTCACAATATTTGGCTGAACACCTTCAGAAACCATCTCTTGGAAGAGTTATTTGGTGGCATTAAGTTTTCCAGATTGACAAACCCTTGGATGAGAGTGCTATAAGTGACTGTATTGGCAACCAATCCTCTCACAGACATTTCACGGTATTAGGATCACATCCCTTGCTAACCATCAGGTCCATCATCTGGTTGGCTTCGTCTAAACGCTTTTCATTGCACAAACCATATATCAAAGAAGAATATGTAATGGTATCAGGATCTATACCTCTTGTGATCATCTCGCTGTACAATTCTTTAGCCTCGGTAAGCTTTCCCTCTTTCACAAAACAATCAATCAACGCACTGAAGGTGATGACGTTAGGGGTGATTTTCCTTGTGATCATATCTCTCAGCAACTGTGCGCCATCATCCCATCTGCCGGCAGTACAGAAGCCTCCTATGAGAGAGTTGTAGGTAAAGACATCTGCTTTAATCTCTCTGGTTTCCATTTCATTGAAAAGGCTGAGTGCATCTTCGAGGCTTCCATCATTGCAGAGACTATCGATAATTATATTGTATGTGACTACGTGAGGCTTGACCTTTCTAAGTTCCATCTTCCTGAGAAGATCCAAGGCCGAGGCAGTGTTACCTGACTTACACATTCTGTTTAAAATCGGACCATAGGTAAACTGATTGGGTTGACATCCATTAGTCAACATTCGATCAATCAAAGCCATTGCTTCAGAGAGTCTATCTTGGAGGCAAAGCCCATTGACAATAGTGTTAAGTAAGATGAGATTTGGAATAACCTTCATTTCCACCATACAATAAACTAACTCCACAGCTTCGAAAACTCGACCCTCAAGACACAATCCGTTAATCAAAGTTGAGAATGTGACTGTGTCTGGCTCATACCCAAGCTTCAACATCTTCCCCATAACAGAGAAAGCAAAACCGAGTTTCCGGAGCCGGCAGAAGCAATTAATCATAATGTTGAGAGTGTAGAGATCATACGTAATCCCTTTCAAATCCATTTGCTTGCAGAGATCCAACACGAGATCATACTGTTTTGTTTTTGCAACTAAACCAAACAATCTATTGAAATCAATGACCGTAGGAAGAGGACGAGACTGAATCATGGACTGGAACAGAGCAACAGCCTCTTCTTTCTTGATATCGACGAGACCGCTACTCAATTTCTCTCTGTAAGAGAGATTTCTATCGCTGCTAGAAAAGCCTCGTTCGCTGCTGTGAAGTAAAGAAGTTCTCAGGGTCGTACCTGTCTCCAAGAGAAGAGGCCGAACAAATCTCAACGCTTTGGCACTCCGAATCATCAACATCATCGCAACCTGAATCGTCCCTTTCCCCAGCTCAAAGCTCACACTGTCTGTATGTCTAAACCCTCCAAAGAGCGAAAACACGAGCTTTCAGTGACGCGGACAAAAGCGCAACTTGTCGACCAAACCGATTCAATTTCTTTCAACCGGTCTGGAACAAACCGAAATATACGAGCAATTTTGTCGGATGTATACAAATACAAAGATTTAAACCGAGATAATCGTGTTCAATTCCGGTTTTGGCTCTATGTTGGTCTGTATTGGTCGAGTTTTATACGTCCTCTACTATATGATACTAGGTCTATGTTACATGGCAACGGAAACGGATTCGTGGAAGTGGAATCGTATGGAAGCGTAGAAGCGAGATTTTAAAAAAATTAGGAACCGGAAACATATCAGAAGCGTATATTTATATGTGTGTATATATATACATCTTAAAATATAAAAATTATAAATGATTAAAAATTAGAACATCCAAATTAAAAATAAAACATTTATTCATTTATAATAATTTTAAATGATTTCATGCTAAAACAGTGAATATATATATAAATTAAGTTTTAAATTATTATTATTACTAATTATTTTTAATATTTCATAAATAATTAACACATTATTTTTGAATATGTATACGATATATCTCTAATAAACCCTCAATGCAAAGATAATTTATAATATTAGTATTAATATTTGTATATTTATATTCTCTATTTCACTATTATATAAAAACAAAAATAATGTTTCTTATATTTTTATTTACTTATGACATTGTATTTTTTTTTTGAAACCGAAACGTGATTCCAAAACGGAATCGTAAGCTTTCAACGTATTTTTAAATAAGTATTTTGGAAGCGCATTGGGCGAGATTCAGAGCTTCCACAAGGTTCGATTCGATTCGGTTCGAAGCGGAAGCGGACGATGATCTAAGCTTCCATGCAACCTAGTACTAGGTAAGCAAACCATGCGATGTAGGAACTCATTTTTATAAATAAACATATAATTTTATAATTTATATTTTATATAAAAACAAAAATAATGTTTCTTATATTTTTATTTACTTATGACATTGTATTTTTTTTTTGAAACCGAAACGTGATTCCAAAACGGAATCGTAAGCTTTCAACGTATTTTTAAATAAGTATTTTTGGAAGCGCATTGGAAGCGAGATTCCGAGAGCTTCCACAAGGTTCCGATTCTGATTCCGGTTCCGAAACGGGAAGCGGACGTATGACGAAGCTTCCATGCAACCTAGTACTAGGTAAGCAAACCATGCGATGTAGGAACTCATTTTTATAAATAAACATATAATTTTATAATTTATATTTTATATAAAACGAAAAAATTCTGATGTCGAATCATAGAACATATGTTTATATTTATTTATAGATAATATTAGAAATGTATATTTTATAGTTTTAAATTACAACTAAAAAAGAAATAGGTTAATAATAATAAAATTGTACATCTTTTATTAATTTAGATAAGTTGCTATAAAATTTTAAGTTATCACTTTATAATAAATAAAAAATCTCTTTTTAAACAACTTTTTTTTAATAAAAAAATATATCGTACACCGGGCGATTGTGTCGTCAACAAAGAAATACGAACACCTCGTAACCTAAGAGATACGAACACGTTGTAAATTAAAAGGTACAAATGTGATGTGATGCGAGAGGTATAAACTTGTTTCAAGAGTGGACGTCTTGACCGAAGCTATGATGATGTCATGACCAAAAATGTGCAACACAGGCCGTGAACGAACGTGTGTGAATTGAAATTGGGATCTAGAAGACAAAAAAAGTTTTGGATGGGTAAAAAACAGACAAAATCTAAGAAATATTAAGTAAATGATATATTCTGATTTAAATAGACTTTCTATGATTTAACATTCTTTCGGTGATGTCTCATTCGCACCTTTTCAGTCACGATCCATTCTTACCTTTTCGATCATAATCCATTGGCACTCCATTGGTTACGACTCATTCACACCTTTTCATTCACAATCCATTCTTACCTCTTCGGTCATAATTCATTTGTTACGACTCATTCGCATCCTTTCAGTCACGATCCATTCACAGTATTTCGGTTAAGATCTGTTCACACCCTTTTTGGTCATGACCCGTTTGCACATTTTCAGTCACAACACATTCCCAACCTTTCGGTCACGACCATTTACTACCCGCTCGTAATTTTTCGGTCACGATCCATTCGCAACCTTTCGATCACGATCATTTGCAATCTTTCGACCACGACCATTTGCACACTTTCGGTCATAACCCATTTGCACCCTTTTGGTCATAGTCAAGATCCATTTGCACCCTTTCAGTCAAGACTCGTTTCACGTTCTTTCGGTTAAGATCTGTTCGCACCATTTTGTTTATGACCGTTCACAGCCTTTCGGTCAAGAATATTTTGAACATTTTTGGTCATAATACATTCACACCCTTTCAGTCACAACACTTTCGTACTCTTAGGATCATAAGACGTTTGTATCTCTTGGATCACAGCACATTTGTACCTCTTAAATAATGACGCGTTCGTATCTTTTCAATCTCAACACATTTGTACCTCTTTGTTGATAACACCACATAAGTATTTATGATTTTTTAATCAGTGTAAATATGAAAGTCGCGTGTTTTAAATTTTTATATGAAAAATTGTATTTATTAGTTTAAAACGAAAGTTTATGTCTTTTTGTCTTTACTTTACTCACATCTATATATTAATACTTCATAAATATTTGTTATTGTTTTAAATAGATTTTTTATGTTGGCCAGAAAAGGTCATACTCATAAATCATCAACACCATTGTTGACCCTTTAACATTTTCTCGGTGATGTCTCGTTCGCACATTTTCAATAACAATGCATTCTTACCTCTTCGGGCATGATCTATTGTCACCCTTTTGGTTACGACTCGTTCGCACCCTTTTAGTCACGACCCATTCACACTCTTTCGATTACGATCCGTTCACACCCTTTCACTTACAATCCGTTCACACCCTTTTCTGGTCATGACCCGTTTGCACTTTTTCGGTCACAACACATTCACAATCTTTCGGTCACGACCATTTGCACCCTTTGGTCACTACCCGTTTGCACATTTTCGGTCATAATACATTCACACCCTTTTGTTTATGACCATTCAAAGCCTTTTGGTCACAATCCTTTTGCACATTTTCGGTCATAACCTATTTGCACCCTTTTGGTCTTGGTCAAGATCTGTTTGCACCCTTTCAGTCAAGATGCATTTCACATCCTTTCGATCAAGATCCATTCACACCCTTTTGTTTATGACCATTCAAAGCCTTTTGGTCACAATCCTTTTGCACATTTTCGGTCATAATACATTCACACCTTTCAGTCACAACACGTTCGAACCCCCTTGGATCATGACACATTGGTACCTCTTGGTTCACAACACGTTCTTACCTCTTAGATTATTGATGTGTTCATATCTCTTAAATCACAACATATTGTACCTTTTCGTTGATGACACCACATAAATATTTATAATCTTTTAATGTGTTAATATGAAACTTGCGTCTCTTAAGTTTTATATTAAAAGTTGTTTTATTTAGTATTGAGATGAAAATTTATGTCTTTTTGTTTTTTTACTATACTCATATATATAAATAGTCACATCTTTTCAATTTAAAGGTGGTTATTTGAAATGATACATATATGAATAGTCACAACTTTTCAATTTAAGTAGTCACATATTTTCAATTTAAAGGTAGTTATTTTAAAATGATATATATATGAACAGTTACAACTTTTCATTTAAATAGCTACATTTTTTAATTTAAATACTACCTAATACACAACTCTTGAAACAAATAATGATAAGATACATCTTAATATATAATGAAAAGACAAACTTTTAACAAGAAATAGTATTCCTATCAAAATACACAACTTTTCAACATTGTTTGGGTTTTTCATGTAAAAAATGTTGAGATGCAACTTTCATGTATAAAACATAAGAGATTCAAATTTTCATATTAATACATTGATTTTTAGATATAAAACAATTTTAAATATTTATAAAATATTAAGAAATAAATATGAGCAAAATAAAAACGAAAAAGACATAAGTTTTCATCTCAATACCAATAAATACAACTTTCATATAAAATAATTTAAGAGATGCAATTTTTCATATATATGAATAGTCACATCTTTTCAATTTAAAGGTGGTTATTTTGAAATGATACTTATATAAATAATCACAACTTTTCAATTTTGAATAATCACATCTTTTCAATTTAAAGTAGTTATTTTGAAATAATACATATATGAATAATTACAACTTTTCAATTTAAATACTAACTAATACCTAACTCTTGAAATAAATAATGAAAATACACATATTAGTATATAATGAAAAGACACAAATTTTAACAAAAAAAAAAATTCATATAAAAATACATAACTATTCAATATTGTTTGGGGTTTTTTCATGTAAAAAAAAAATTAAAAGATGCAATTTTCATGTATAAACTTAAGAGATTCAAATTTTCATATTAATACACTGATTTTTAGATACAAAAATTGAATTTTTTTATGAAATATTAATAAATAGATATGAGTAAAATAAAAAGAGAAAAGACATAAGTTTTCATCTCAATACTAATAAATACAAGTTTTCATATAAAATTTTTAAGAGATGCAACTTTTCATATATATGAGTCACATATTTTCGGTTTAAATTTGGTTATTTTGAAATGATATTTATATGAATATATAGTCACAATTTTTTAATTTAAATAGTCACATCTTATTAATTTAAATGTAGTTATTTTGAAATGGTACATATATGAATAGTCACAACTTCTAATTTAAATAATTATATCTTTTCAATTTAAATACTAACCAATACACAGCTTTTGAAATAAATAATAAAAAATCACATCTTAATATATAATGATAAGACAAAACTTTTAACAAGAAATACAATTCCGAGAAAAACACACAACATTTCAATATTGTATGGGTTTGCTATTATTAATAGATAGGAGTATCACTCAACTAAACCGAATCCGACTTGGTTTAGGAATTATTCCGGTTTAAATTTGGCTCTTTTTCGTTGGACCAATCTCAAATTAAATTGAACCATTTCATCCAAAGTTCCAAGTTAAACACAAGATCGTACTCTTTCGTTCTGGCCACTGCACTAAACAATCTGTTGAAATCAATGACCGTAGAAAGAGGACAAGACCTAATCATGGACCGGAACAGATCAACAGCATCATCTCTCTTGATATCGACGAGACCACTTCTCAATTTCTCTCCATAAGAGAGATATCTATCGCTGCTGACACCGCTAGAAAAGCCTCGTTCGCAAAAGAACTCGTATGGGCTTTGGAAGAAAGCATTTCTCAGAGTACCTGTCTCAGGTGCACGGGGACGAACCAATCTCAAGGTAGTTAGACGACGCCATCTCTGTGTCCTCAACATCATTTCCTGTTTCAGATGAATCGTCTTCACTTCCCTGGGACACACAAAGATGGATTCTCTGATTGAGTGAGTGAGCTCTGAAAATTTGTGGGCGAGAGAACAAAAAAAAAAGAAGAAGACCGGTTAGGTAATAACTCCGGTTCGATTTGAATTTTGTGTCGTGTCTTTTTTTTTGTCTGTCGTAATGTCGACTAAGTAAAACGATGTCGTTTTGACCAAAAAAAAAAAAACTTGTTCGACTGAATGCATCAACGAGCCTCCGTTTGGTTTTTGTTAACGATTAGAATGCATATGAGAGACCTATAGAAGCTTTTATTATTGGGACAATTGGCTTAAAACCAAAGAAAACTTATGAAATTAGCTAATTACCAAGCACAGTGAAATTTGGAACTTCGTTGGCATACATGGTAATATGTAATGACGATATTAGCCTTAGAAATTATGGATAAACTTGAGGCTATAGGTAAGTACATATAATAGGTTAAGAGAGAGGATTTTATTAGATTTTCTAATATTGTGGCAGGATTTGGTATAGATTTGGTTAAGATTTTTCTCGGTAACCGAAGAATGCACAGTGCATTATGAAGCTTAATCTCCTCTGCAACATGTCTGACACATTTGGGTCCGCTGAAAAACCGAATCAAGAAATAGATTTTCCTCCTCTACGTACAAAAGATTGTGTAAGTAAAAACTCATCTACGTACAAAAGATTGTGTAAGTAAAAACTGTGTACTATTAGCTAGATATATGTATATTTGGACATTTTTGATACTAAGCATAACTCTGGACCGTGAGTGCGATATTGACATTGTAGATGTATATGATTGCATTTGGCTGGTTAGTAAAACCTGTGGTAGGGAGAATCCAAATTGATATTTAAGATGACAGTGGAATTAATGAACCTTGTTTTACCCGGTTAAATTATATTATGGTCGTACATATACATGTTCGATCCCTACATCGTTAAAGCTTATCCAGCTACATATATATAATATATTTGGTCAATGTTGATAATTAGAAATAGACGCTTATGGATTAGATATTGACATCATCCTAACCATAAAGCTACTCCTAGCCATAAAAGAGTACAAACGTAAATATAACTGGCTAATATATTCTCTATCGAATGAAATATAATTACAGTATCACCAAAGTATTAGTTAGCTGGGTAACAAACATTTTACACGTTCAAATTATATTATGCTCGTACATATACATGTTCAATCCCTACATCGTTAAAGCTTAGCAAGCTACTTATTTATTTGGTCAATGTTGATAATTAGAAATAGACAGTTAGGGGTTAGATATTGACATCACCCTAGCCATAAGGCTATACCTAGCCAAAAACAGAGTACAGACGTAAATATAGCTGGCTATATTTTCTATCGAATGAAATATAATTACAGTATAACCAAAGTATTAGTTAGCTGGTTAATAAACATTTTACACTGTCAAATTACAATATGGTCGTACAAATACATGTTCCCGGCTACATCATAAAAAGCATAGCCAGCTACATATATATTTGGTAAATGTTGATAATGATAAATAGACACTTAGTGGTTAGATATTGACATTCATCCTGTTTACGGAAGCAAGTTAGCTGGCTACGTAGACATTTAGTGGCCAAAAAAATATTGTAGCGAGAAAACAACAAAATATTAAATGCTGTGAGATCCATGATTAAAAATAGTCCAAAAAAGTTCAGTGCAATTGAAGTCTAAACTGAAATCAAAGGGAGCATGGGGGAGAGTTGTTGGAGCTATCATAGGTTGGCTCCGCTAGCTTCGAACACAGTCACTACAAGCCTTTCAACATCGCTGTCTAAAACTTCAGGAGTAATGCACTTGCATACCTCTACACCGGCTACAGAATGAGCTTGAATGAGGAGAACCAAGAATACACCGGAGTCAGCTTGAGACCTGTTCTGCAGGACCGTACATGCTCTATCGATTGTCATGGGCAGTGGTTCTTCGAACTTGCTTTAGAAGATATGTAAACATTTTAGCTATGGGGTTAAGATCTTTGGTCATCGTAAGGTCGGATCTGAGCACTTTGTTGCCGAATGGAGAAACTCTACTGAGTTTGATTTCATCAGGATCAAGGGCGTTGAGAATCCGTGGAATTG
This sequence comes from Brassica carinata, assembly GCA_016771965.1. Classification (NCBI taxonomy): domain Eukaryota; kingdom Viridiplantae; phylum Streptophyta; class Magnoliopsida; order Brassicales; family Brassicaceae; genus Brassica; species Brassica carinata. Next base: position 44,888,438 of record CM028694.1, read on the forward strand.
CACAGGGTTTGTGGTATGGTGTGACCCTAATTCTGATGGGCTCTTCTCCAATAGCAAAAATTCGGTCTGGCAATTGATATGGTGGCATATGCAGATCGTTCTCTTCAATTTCAACACAAGTTATCGAAAATTAAGGCCAGAAACAGGGATTTTAGAATGATTTGGAGAATGAGGGAGAGAAGCTGAGTAGCTGAGAAGAGAGAATGATTTTGAATTTTGAAAGATTAATAACTTTCGGTGAGAGAAAGAGGTGTGTTTGAAAGATTTATTAAGAAAATATGGTTTCAGGTGATAAGATCTCACGGATCTTTTGCAGGATTTATCTATACATACAAAAATAAACATTGCAACAGAGTAGGGGTAGCAGAGTCCATAATAATTATAAACAATATCTAAATAGAGGCTTTTGGTATGCAGTTAATTAGGTGATAGTTCTTTGGTAGGGAGTGCAATTTCCCTTTATTTATGGTCAAACCTCGAGAGACTCTTTCTACAAGAGGCTATATACCTATATTGCATAAAACGGACCACAAACCCGTAACACAATCGATCTAAATCTGTAAATCAAATTATAACTATCATCCCGAGGGACAGCAAGTGATGCATCAACAAACCACCGTCCCTTTTTCCGTCCCATCCTCCCGTTGGACGATCACATTTAGCAAATCTGAGAGAACAAGATTCAATCACAAGAAAATATAAAGTAATTCTTCAAGCTAACTACTCTCAGACTTTCACGGCTAATAAATCCTTAATTCCAACCATGGAGACATGTCTTCTATTAAAGACTGCACCAACCAATCTAGTATTAATTGATGTCTGAACAGATCATCGCAACACATGCAGACCTGTCATCACCTGAAGCTTCAAGACGGAACAAGCGCCGATACACATATGCTCAACTGAACAATGACACACTGACAATGAATCATTGACAAAATAGAAGAAACAAAGCGACATAAAAAGACAGCCAAAGATCTGCTTAGATGTAAGCAAACAAAATTAGTTTATACTATTTATCCTAAGTACCTCTTAAATTACTAACCGGGACGTTGTCTCTTGCAGATAAGATCCAAACGTTTTAAGAAAGTATATTAGCAAAATACATATCTCTCTTCCCGACAAGGCTCACCAGCTTCTTCCAAGAAGATTTATTTCAATGAATCCAACGATGATGATTTGTCTCGAGAAGGACCAGAAAGCATATCTAGAAAGCTTTTGTCCAATTCACCACTCGATAGCATGTCCATAACCAACTTTACGGTGGAAGCATCTGAAGAGAACCCACATCTCTTCATTTCTTCTATAAGTTTAGCTGATGTTGCTAAGTCACCACCTCGGAGATGTGCTCGGATCAGCGTGTTCCATGTACAACCATCTGGCTCATACCCATCTTCCTTCATTTTTCTAAACAATGCATCCGCTTCAGGCAGTGAACTCTTCCTACACAATCCCCCAATCATAACATTGTATGTCTTAACATCAGGCTTCATTCCTTTGAGAGGGAGGCTACAGAATAGATCCCGAGCATCATCGACCTTACTTCCATTGCACATCCCGTGAATGATGATATTATAGATACCAATATCAAGTTCCATCTTACTCTTGTGAATTTTTTCAAGTATTTCCAGGGCATCCTCTAGTTCTCCATTGTCACACAACCCATCCAGCAAAATACTGTAAGTCATAAGATTAGGATGAATACCTTGAGAGACCATCTCTTGGAAGAGTTCTTTGGCGACATTAAGTTTTCCTAATTGACAAAACCCTTGGATGAGAGTGCTATACATGACTGTATCAGCAACCACTCCTCTCACAGATATATTGCGGAAAAGTCTCATACCTTCATCAACCCGTTTAGCCTTACAATATCCGTTGACAAGGATATTAAACGTCACAATATCAGGATCACATCCCTTGCTAACCATCAGATCCAGCATCTGGTTGGCCTCATCTAGGCAGTTGTTCATGCAAAATCCATATACCAAAGAAGTATATGTAATGATATCAGGATCTATGCCTCTTTTGATCATCTCATTGTACAATTCTTTAGCCTCAGTAAGCTTTCCCTCTTTCACAAGACTATCAATCAAAGCATTGAAAGTGACAACGTTCGGGGTTATTTCCCTTGAAATCATATCCCTCAGCAACTGTGCGCCCTCATCCCATCTCCCGGCATTACAGAAGCCTCCTATGAGAGAGGTGTAGGTCATGACATTTGGTTTGATTCCTTTGGTTTCCATTTCGTTGAAAAGGCCGAGTGCATCTTCGAGGCTCCCATCTTTGCAAAGACCATCGATAATCATACTGTATGTGACTACTTGAGGCTTGACCTTTCTATCTTCCATCTTTCTGAAGAGATCCAATGCCAATGCAGTGTTCTCTGATTTACACATTCTGTTCAAAATTGGACCATACGTAACTATATCGGGTTGACATCTATTAGCCATCATTCGATCAATTAAATCAACTGCTTCAGACACTTTACCCTTGAGACAAAGTCCATTGACAAGAGTGTTGAGCGTGATGAGGTCTGGTAAATGTTGACTTTGGACAATACGATCAACTAACTCCACAGCTTCAAAGACTCTACCCTCGAGACATAATCCATTGATGAGTGTGTTGAACGTGACAGTGTTAGGCTCATACCCAAGTTTGAAGATCTTCCCCATAGCAGAAAAGGCAAAACCGAGTTTACCACGGAGTACCTGTCTCGGAGGAACGAGGCTGAGCCAATGAGAAAGCTTTACGATGAAGAGGAACCCATCTTCCTATCATCTTCTTAAGGTGAATCCTTCCTTCCTTCCTTTTCTTATGGCACGAGCTTTCATTTCTCTTCGTCCATCTCTGCTGAGCTTCGGAGGAGACTGTAGAAAACCCGGTTCGATTCATATATCAAAAACCGGTTCAATGTTTCTCATACGAAATACGGAACTGGTTCGACTGAATTTTGATTTTCTTCATGGGAAAATTACTGAGATTAATGATTTGGTCATCTAACAACCAAACCAATCAGAGTTTTGGTTCGGCTTGGTTTTTTCATTTAAAAAAAAACTAGGTTTAAATTAAACCGTACCATACCGATAGACACAGAAACTATCAACTCACAGTATAGACACATCTAAGCTTATGTTCAAGAGGCTAAATAACTGCTACAATTTTAGCATTTACACAATCTTGTCATCAACTTCAAGCCACCAGGATTTGTTGGAGATATATGTAAAACTAAGCAAGCCAACCTCTAAAGAATCAGCGGATAAAAGTTTCTTCAACACAAACATAAATAAAACTAATATTAGTAATAAAAATTACGTATAATTTTTAATTCAATAAATTTAACATTTTAACTGATCTTTATAAAAGTTAACGTCAGTGTGATACATAAGAAAATAAAATTTTAAATAATATTATAAAAAAATATCTTGAATTTATCTAGTTTGCATTCATGAGTTTCACAATATCAGAATTTGTTTGGTGGTGTCTCATCAATTATATTTTAGATATATTTTCAATTTTTTGTGGCTATCTGATTTTTTTAAAAAGATAAATTTAACCTAGTTATATGATTAAAATTTGATCAGGACAGTAAAATTAAGATGCAAATAACTATTTTACTCTACTACATACGCTTCGATTTCTAAAACACCAACAAACCCTAAGCCTATTAAAGCAGCTTTTATGGCATCATGGCATCATTTGACCCTTTCCAAGTCCCACCAGACCAGGATCCTCAGTTCAGAATCAACATGGTTCCGCATAATATAACATTTAAGAAAACCACAAAAGTTTAATAGAAAGCAAAATTTGGTCAAAAAAACTTTGGCTCGTAATAAAGCTAACTAGCTTCTTACTTTATATTAGTATCTTTTTTTAACATGTGAGAGGTGACTCTAAGAAGAAGAATGTTTGATAGAGAGGCCATATTCAACATGAGGCTATAAATTGGTGAAGAATACAAAGGCTTTAAGGTAGTTTTACACATAAGAGTATTCAAGGGTTTTTGCAGCTGATGCAACAAAAAGCAAATATTTGTTTATTCAGATTTAAAGAGTTTTGCAGTCACATAACATGAATAGAAAACAGTGAGAGTAAATTACTTATATTTGCCACTGTGTTACAATATAAGATTCAATACTTGGACTTATCTTTCTAAAGTTTCGGTCGTTTGATTGATTCCTGTTTTACAAACAAAAAAATATAATTAATTATAAACAAAATAAAATACTTGAAAATAGAGTTAAATCTATAACTTGAATACAGTAATGTGAAATGCATAACACTCTGAAAACAGAATAAAATACTTGAAAATAGAGTTATGGACTTAGTACAATCAATCCAAGGTGTCATTGATTTAAGTTTGTATATGTGTTGTATGTACATAGTAAATTGCTAAACAAATCCAACATAATATTTTTGAATTACCAAATCTAAATACTTTTATGCACATTACATTACAAAATATATATATATATATATATATATATATATATATATATATATATATATGTATTAGATAATTGATACTTGATATTGCATAATGATTTTCATTTGTTCAAGACACAGAGATATAATCAACTATAAAATGTATTATATCGGATATTATTTTCAAAGTGTTTGATATGTTTGTGTTATTCACAGCTAACTTAAATATCATACATAAAAATTCTATCAAATTATGTTGTCATTTAATAGTTTGGATCTCAATTTTGTAAAAAGATATTACTTTAGACATTGTGCTGCGTTGGTGCTTCTTCTCCTACCGGCGATGGCGTTCTTGGTGCTCCTCTTCTCAGTGGTGGCGGTGGTGCTCCTCCTCCAGCCAATGCCGATGCTGTTCTTGCTGATGCCAAAGCTTGGGCAAATTTTCTAGAGGAATCAAACAGTTTCATCCAATGGATGCTCTCGACGATGTTTCTTTTCATACCCGCTCAAGTCATCTTCTCCTTGGCTAAACTTTTGGATGCGATTTGGTCTCAAGCCCCAGTTTCTTCCACCGAAATAACGGATCTTCTTTCTGAGGTAAAAGAAAAAGCTCTTTTCCCCTAATGTTTTTGCCATTGATGTTATTATACGGTGCATTTTACATGGGTGCAAGATTTTTCAAGAAGAAATGTTTAAAGTTTACCTTCGAGATCATTAGCCTCCTCACTGGTTTCTTAGCTATTTTAGTAGTTTCTTACTTTCTCAAAGATGATGAAGGATACACATTTAGAGCCTTGTTACTTTTTTTGGTCGTATTCGTGGTGTGCAAATTATGTGAACGCTACAAATGAAGTGAAGATTTCTTTTTTCTTTTATTTACTCTTCAATTAATGTATGTCTTTCATGTCTCATTTCTATAATGAATGACTTTTTGATTGTTGTTTTACTCTATAAATGACTCGTTTTTAAATCAAATGAGTGTAGTTAAGGGTTTATAATAATTCCTAATTAAGCGTTCTCACTTTTGTAGTAAAACGTGCCAATTAATCATATGTGTCATGTTTTACTACAAAAGTGGGAATGCTTAATTAAGAATTATTATAAACGCTTAACTATACTCATTTGATTGAAAAACAAGTCATTCATTACATAAACCAAACATGAAAGACAGACATTAATTGAAGAGTAAATAAAAGAAAAAATAGTCGTGCCAATTAATCATTTGTGTTAATAAAATAGTCGTTCGATATAAAAAAAATTGTGTGTGTGTGCAAATAATTTTTAATATACGAAAGGAATTAATCTATAATCATTGTCACGTAAATCATATATATACACTGACAAATGTAGACATGAATTTAAATAAAAAAGCAGAGTCAATTTTACTTTAGACATTTAGATTTTTTTAACATGACAGGTATTTGATAACCTTTTTGTATTACATTCAAACTTTTTCTCCTTTCCATATCAATTTCTTTATTATTTAGACTCATTTTTTTGTAGAAATCATTGTAAAGATTTTGCTTTTAAACCTTTCTCGCTTGTCCTTTTGTACTCCACACACCAGATAAACTATTTTTGGGATGAAAGTTGAATAATCCAGCAAAGCATGAATGGGTTTTTACCGTTAATTAGCTAAAAAGTTTGTGAATATACTTTCTTGTTTTTTGTTTTGTTTTTCTTGTCATGCTTATGCATATTGAAAAACAAAAACAGGATAAGTTTTGATCAAGTTAACATACTCATAAGTGCATCATAGCACATCATTGTCTATTGAAATGCATATCGCTCCTCAAAGAAACCATAACTTTAATATGCTAATCATCTCTAGGAGAAACGTTTTTAAATGGCGAGTTATAGAGACGGGATGATTTATAACGAATCAAAAATGGTATGGCAGAAGATGCTGAGAGGGAGAATGCAGAACCAAAATTTGAACTACAGTTGTTTGAAAATGAATGGAACAATCGTTATGTGAGGTGTTTGGGATCCTTCTGGTGACCATTTGTATTTTTTTAACCAATAGCTCCAATTCACATTTACATTAATGAATCTTCAAAGACCATAACTAGTTTTTGTCTGTATGTAGTACTGCAATCATTGTTCGGAACAACATAACGTCTGAATCGACAGTTCAACTACTGGTTTATATATAACACGGCTTTTGATTTGTGTTCTTGCTAGTGAAGCACAAGAATGAAAGTTAAATCTAAATCTAGTTTGATATGGTTTTTGACCTTTGGTTTGATATGGCTTTATTAGGCCGACAAGAGATATCCTTCACAAGTGGGTTTTCCGATCATATTATCATCGACAAATTTGGGCCCGTATCTTCCTTGTCTAGGCCAGTAGAATGATGTTATTTTCTTAGTCTCAACAAGCAAATTGTTGTAAAGATTGGTGAAGGGTCTTTTAATTGTCTACGAAAGTTGGGTTATCTACTCTATTAAATTAGAGTCCTATTTTTATCTACTTAAAAAAGTTGTCATTAAGTTTTGGACCTATTCACATGTTACTAGAAATAAAATCTATTCAAGTTATTTAAAGTCCTATTTTGGATATTATCCTCATATATAGGAAAATATATATATATATATATGATCATTAGTTTATCCTTTTTAATACTTTAAAAATCTTAACTAAGATCCTATATTTAAACAACTACTGATAGTATGTACCTGACTTATTGTTCGACCATTGCATATTTTCCTGCAGATTCAGAATCTAATCTATTAATATAGTTCTATTTTTGACCTAACATACTAATAAGTTATTACCTGTATAATATTTAACTTTTCGGACTTACTTTTAGCAATAAGAACCTACAATTAAATGCATGCGATTATTGTTGATAGAAACATGGAATCCATACGACCAACAAAACTCATCGTTAACGTTTCTGAAAATCATATTTGACCAATAATAACCTAAAAGTAACTAACCGGTTTATCATACAAACAATACAATCAATCTACAATTTGTACATTTCAGCTATATTTAACACATATCATATATTAGACACTAATACTACATATTTATGCATAACACAAAACATCATTCTGCCTTTACGCTTTATGCATTCCGTAAATATATGATATTAATAAAAATATCATAAAGTCTAACCTGAAGAACTCGAAAATTGATCATTTTTATCAACTGTTCTGCAGTAAAACCGGTTTAAAACATTTTTCTATATATTTTTAAAACATTTTTATAATGTTTATTGGAAAATATTATAGTTAAAATCAATTTTTAAATATATGTATATTTTTAATCAATTTTTTAATATATGTATATAGAGTTTACATTTTTTATTTGAAATATGTATATAGAGTTTACATATTTTGATTTGAAATATGTGTAAATTAATATTTTGGTTATCTTGGTTAGCCCATCTTTACTTCAAACAGAGAATGTTTTTCCTTTATGATTTTGGACAGCACAACATTTTTCTTACATGCTCAAAGTGATAATTCACTTCTAGTTACACCTGATAGCATTAGAAAAAGCCATTTCCATAAAAAATAAAATACACCCAAGAAACTATAGTTAGATGGACATGGCGACAAAAAAACAAACATAAAATTTGGGACAAGGCTCGAGAGATAGAGGAGAAGTCTTTGAACTTAGTCCTCTGTTTCACATTAAACCTTGAACTGAGAAAACAAAGCCGCTCGTACTTCGAGACAAAACACACTACACTCTTCTCTCTCTCTCACTCTTCCAACTGTTTCCCTCTTTCTCTCTCCCCTCAAAATCCATCCAGATTATGTTTCACTTTCCCTTTTAATCAGGAAAAGCTCTGTTTTCCCATCTCCTTTCTGTGTTTTTCTTCCACATTACCTTAAAATCTTTGTTTACCATAAGTTTTCTTGGAAACAAACAGTCTAATCCAAGTTCAAGGGGGTTTTCTCATCTCCAGTGGAGGCTGAAGTTATGAGCTTTACAAGAAGACAAGTGTTCTTTGTCCTCTCTGTTTTAGCCTTGACAATGCCGTTCTCAGCTGGAGTCACCAATCGACGAGATGGTAATAATCTCTCTTTTCCTTTCTGCAAGTTTCCACTTTTGGTTTTTTGCTCTGTCTGTTTACATTTTGGTTTTATTGAAACTCAACACACTATGTTTTTGAGGTTCTGCCTTGCATCACTGTTAAGGGTATACATTAGATTTCTCTGCAAGGCTCCCAGATTGGCAGATTCTATTGCTCTGAGACTAGACTCAAAAAAACCCTAAAGTGTCTGTTTTTGACACATAAGCTCTTGTTAGGGTTTAGTTTCAAGACTTTACTCAACAATATATGGTTTATTTTCAGAATTACTTTTGGGAAAATTGATCTGTGATGGGTCTGTTTGATGTTTAACATCTTTGCAGTTTCAGCGATTAATAATTTGTATATTACTTTGGGAGCACCATCTCTATCACACTGGCTTGCTTTTGGAGGAGACCCTTGTGGAGAAAAGTGGCAAGGTGTGGTCTGTGATTCCTCAAACATCACAGAAATGTATAGCCTCTCTCTCTTTCTTACTCTCTTAATTCTCACTATGGTTTGCTTTAGTCACCACCAAAGAAAGAAGCTTTAGTCAAGTCCTGACCAGTGTGATTATTGTTGTTGTCTGCAGACGGATAAATGGCATGAAGGTGGGTGGAGGCTTAAGTGATACTCTGGCTGATTTTTCATCCATCCAAGTGATGTGAGCAAAGTTTCTTGTTTCATCTTCATGTTTCTTTTGATGCTTAATGAACATACAAGATGTTGCCTTTGACTATAGTTTTCTCGGTAATAGGCTATATAAGTTTTTTGGTTAACGGTCTTAACACTCTTTCTCTCTTCCTTCAACTCAATGGACAGGGACTTCAGTAACAATCATATCTCAGGGACAATACCACAGGCGTTGCCTTCTACCATCCGAAACCTGTACGTTTGAGAACTGGCTATTCTTTATAGCGACACTTGTGATTCAACCGTTTAAAGTTTGAAAAGACACTCACTCTTGTATATATATGATTCCTTTTCTTGTCTCAGATCTCTCTCTAGCAACCGCTTCACAGGGAACATTCCCTTTACATTATCCTTTCTATCCGACTTGTCAGAGCTGTAAGCCTTTGTTAAAGAAAAAAAAAACTGTTTCTTGCATCTATGATGCGTTTTCTGTGGTTTAATGCAAAGACTCTTTCTCTTCCCTTCAGGTCATTGGGAAACAATCTTCTGTCTGGAGAGATACCTGATTACTTTCAGCAGTTATCAAAACTGACAAAACTGTATGTTTTCTCCTTTTCTTTTACACTCTTCCCTGGTCTTTCACTTACACGTTTAGTTTCTTATGCAGGGACTTATCTTCAAACGTACTAGAAGGGCATTTACCTCCCTCCATGGGAGATTTGGCGGCTCTCAAGATACTGTAAGTTGGAATATGAAACGGTAAAATACATATATATAGTAGTTACCCTTGCTTGATGCTTCTATATCTAATGTGGTTGGACTGCAGGTATCTGCAGGACAACAAGCTCATTGGAACACTTGATGTTATAGAGGATCTTTTCTTAACCGATTTGTAATCTCTTCTTCTTTGTTCTTGACTCTCTAACCATAAAGCCACCAACTTCAGTAACTTACTATAGTTTATGATATCTCTCTTTGGTTCAGGAATGTAGCAAACAACTTATTCTCAGGACCTATACCGCCAAATCTATTAAAAGTTCCCCACTTCATGTAAGTATTACTGATTCTGTTTTTGTTTGCTTCTTTAGCCACTCATGTTTTATCTTCATCATAACTGCAGAAAAGATGGAACTCCATTCAATACATCAATCATAACACCGCCTCCGCCTGCAGTTGTTCCTCCTCCTACTACTACTCACCGTTCTCCTCCTCCTGTTACTCATATCCCCCCTGGTTCCAGTGTTCCCCCTGGTTCCAGTGTTCCCCCTGGTTCCAGTGTTCCCCCTGGTTCCAGTGTTCCCCCTGGTTCCAGTGTTCCCCCTGCTCCTTTTGCTCCTTTTGTTCCACTCCAACCACCACCACCTTTGGTTTGGTCACCACCTTCTTCTGATAATGGAGGAGGAGGAGATCCCTGGAACTCTGTGTCTGGTCAACCTACCTTGCAAATATCACCCCCTTCAGGTTCAGGGTCAGGAAAATTCTGGTCCACGCAGAGAATCATTCTAGTCATCTCTTCAGTAGCCGTAATAGTTCTTGTCTCGGGGCTGTGTGTTACACTCTGGAGATGTTGCAGAACCAAGAAACAATACAGTTATGGCGCTGAAGCTCGTAAAGATTTTCAACGACCATACTTTAACAAACCTCCATCTCAACCAACCACCCCCATTATGCCAAAAGGTACACTGATTCTTTTTCCTTCCAAGAAGAGAAACAAAACTTTAGTGTTAGGCTCATTGGCTTTCTTTTGTTTTGCAGTTTCTCGTGAGCCTATGGTTAAGCCTTACGATGGATACGGAGCTGGAGACAGACTATATGGCTACCCTACGCCACCAAGGGCTGAAGAGAGCCGGAGGGCGATGCCTCCTACTTCATATTACAATGTTAATCTCCCACAAAAACCGCTGCAACAACCACCGAGGCGTTTCCAGCCCAATGATGCTGCTGCTTCCAAGAGAGCTGCTCATTTTCCTCCGGGGTTGAACACTTCATCTTCCGCTACAGTTTTCACCGTTGCTTCACTTCAGCAATACACACACAGTTTCTCAGAAGAGCTTATAATCGGTGAAGGGTCTCTTGGTAATGTGTACAAAGCCGTGTTTCCTCATGGGAAGGTGTGACACTTTCCCCTTCTTATTGTGCACTCTTATTAACATCTTGAGATCTTAATATAACTCTCTGTGTGGTATATGTAGTTTCTTGCGGTGAGGAAGCTGAGCAATACAATCAACAGAACGCAGAGTGACGGTGACTTCCTCAATCTAGTCTCCAATGTTTTGAAACTCAAACGTGGGAACATACTGGAGTTTCTTGGTTACTGTAACGAGTATGGTCAAAGGCTGCTTGTGTATGAGTACTGTCCTAATGGATCACTTCAAGACGCACTGCATCTGAACCGCAAATTGAACAAGAAGCTCACTTGGAATGTGCGTATGAACATCGCGTTAGGAGCTGCCAAGGCGCTGCAGTAAGTTAAAACAAACCTCAAACCAATCTGTATAAGAACATGTAGATGATCTTTAGAGGTTTTGGTTTCAGGTTTCTTCACGAGGTGTGCCAACCACCTGTTGTGCACCAGAACTTCAAGTCTTCCAAGGTTCTACTTGATGGAAAGCTCTCAGTACGTGTTGCAGACAGTGGTTTGGCTTATATGTTACCACCACGTCCAACGAGTCAGGTAATAATAACATATTTTTCAAGATCCCAATTCCCAAATCCTGACATAGGAGTGATTGATGTTTTGCTTATAAAATTTTGTAGATGGCGGGTTATGCAGCACCTGAGATTGAGTATGGAAGCTGCACTTGTCAGAGCGATGTATATAGCCTTGGTGTTGTCATGTTAGAACTGCTAACTGGAAGCAGACCATTTGACAGGTTATAGCTAAACTCTAAAGAGACGGGAAAAGATTATGACACTAAAGAGAGAGCATGTCTCACTTTATTTTTGTGCAGGGCGAGGAGGGACATCAGACACTAGCTCAATGGGCGATACCTCGGCTTCATGACATAGATGCGTTGACAAGAATGGTTGATCCGTCGTTACATGGAGCATATTCGGTGAAATCGTTGTCACGTTTTGCAGATATCATATCACGTTCTCTCCAGGTATTTTTTTTTTTTTTACCATACTAGGTAGGGGGCGTTCGGGTACCCATTTGGGTTCGGTTCAGGTCTATTCGGGTTTCAGATTTTTGGGGTCAAAGATTTCGGTATTTCTAAATTTCGGTTTGGGTTCGGTTCGGATCTTTGTGGGTTCGGTTCGGATTTTTTGCCCAGCCCTATTACCAGGTGAGAAATCAATGTCAAGCAACAGTTTTTTGACTTACCCATTTTGACTTCTTTTATATGTCTATAGATGGAACCAGGATTCAGACCGCGTGTATCAGAAATTGTCCAAGATCTTCAACGTATGATCTAAGATATATATCTACAGTGTACTAAGACGCAGAAAGATATATTATATTGTCAAATTCTTGTTTATTGGGCATCATCAACATATCCTTTTCATGAATGTAACATATAAATATCATGATGTAACACAATTCTTGTATTGGTTATATGTCAAACATGTATTAGTTACTCAAATAATTGGTGTTTTTGTATTTTATGTCAAGAAAGGTGGTTGATTAGGACAGAGGAGGGCCCGTTCTTGTGCACGAAGGATATAAGAGCACCAAACATGGTAAGCACTTATAAATCATGTTGTTGTGCTCATGCTCAGGAAAAAAAAAAGAAAAAGTTATATAGCAACCAGATTAATCATTTTCAACCTAATAAAAATTCAGTTGAATATAGAATATACGCAAATGTGACAGATCATACCAACCAGGAGCTTAACTGTGATCTTTACTAAAATAACCTTACAGACCACGATTGTATAACCTCAAATTTGTGTATGAATACCGGTTTTGAATTTGTAGAGGCTATAGACAATTTAGTATAGATCATCTTTTTTTTTTTTTTTTTTTTTTGTAAATTTGAAAGTCTGTATATATTAATTTTTCATAAAATTTTAAAGACTGTATGCTAATACTTCACTAGCCTCGTTACGGGCTCTGATTAGTGTGTCTATTAGGATTAGGCCAACCCCAAGTTTAGTATTTATTTATTTATCTTTATAATTTAGATAAAATATGATTTTTCGAATGTTGACATAATAGTTAGCGTTCCAACGAAAAAATATTCTGAGAATCTAAAAACATCAATAACAATTTTGTTTATTACATAGTCAAACTTCAAATGAACGATTAAACCCATATGACCAACTACTTTATAACCAATCTGATCCGAGTTTGTGATCCATATATATATACAATTGGTAGTTACTTACTAGATTTGAATCATATGATATAAGAAAAATTCAATGTTTGAGATGGTATGAGTATGACATTCAATCTTGGATTAAGGTCCCATCATAAATATTCAAATCGAATTAGTTGATGATTACCTTCTTATAAAATTAATCAAATTGCGATCGGCGTCATACAATACGAGTACAACAAAGCAAGGGTATTTTCGTCATAATAAAAACGACGAGTAAACTGGATTCACGGCCCAATACTCTGAAGTTTTCAATACATATAAATAAAATAAAGCAAATAATACGAACGAGAATATTTGTTTTTTTTTTAAATAATGAAAAGGACAGAATCTGAAAAGGTGGGAAGAAAAGTTCATAGCTTCTATTTTTTTTTGGTTTATGACTCGTCTCTGTTTTTTCTTTCTTCTTCTTCTGTTTCGTTCGTTGGTACCACTCTTTGAATCTCTCGTTTCTTTCCAAGTACTATTTGTTTCTCCGGATAAAACTCTAACTCCATTGAGTATTAAACTCTTGTCATGTCTTATGACATTTAAAGATCTCTGAGAAGTTGGTGTAGTGTGACTACTACATTTTCAAAATTTCTGTTTATTTCCCATCTCCGACTTATAATTACGGAAGCTGGAGACTGATTCGCTGAAAGGTTTTTCGTATTCCTATGTGTTCACATACTTTGGCTGAAACAGAGTTGCAACAATGGCGAAGCGTGGATATAAGCTGCGTATCCTTATATATACATTATTCTCTTCTTGGAAACTTAATCTGAATACAAATTAACAATCTTTATCTATATAGATTTCGTTTATTTTCACCCTCTAGCGTTTAGAATTTTGCCGTGATTATTTCTATAAATGCAGCTTTAGGGTTTTATCTACATTATCTTTAACAATCTTGATAGGTTTTTAAGATTTTCATGAAATTTTTCTTGTGTTTTTGCTGCCCGAGACCAAATGATACAAGAGATGTTGTTTATTTGTATTTTCTCTGTTTGTCTTGGTTTATTCTTGTCTGGATATGGTTTTGTTATTGTGTTATAACTTGACTTGATTTTGTAAAAATAAAAAGAGGAGTTTTTGGCACATTCAGCAAATGTGAATTGTCTAAGTATTGGAAAGAAGACATCACGGTTCCTACTAACCGGAGGAGATGACTACAAGGTCAACCTCTGGTCAATCGGAAAGTCTACCTCTCTCATGGTCTGTCACACGTTCTTCTCTCTTTTGCAGTTTGTTCAAGTTTAATAGAAGAATGATGCAGTTATCTCTCATGTGTTGTGTACAGAGTCTTTGTGGGCATACAAGCCCTGTTGACTCAGTAGCTTTCAACTCTGAAGAAGCTTTGGTCCTCGCTGGAGCTTCTTCTGGTGTGATTAAGCTGTGGAATCTACAAGAAGCAAAGGGTAAGTAAGCTATCTTAATTGTTAGTTTCAGATGGTGAGGTCTTCTATTTTTTTTTTAAACTCTTGCTCTTGAAGTGTAGTGGTTCGAGGTTTTACTGGACACATATCAGATTGTTCTGCTCTTGAGTTTCATCCATTTGGTCAATACCTTGCATCCGGATCAAGTGACACGAATCTAAAGATTTGGGATATCAGAAAGAAAGGATGCATCCAAACATATAAAGGTCACACTCGTGGCATTAGCACTGTCAAATTCACTCCTGATGGTCGTTGGTTAGTGTCTGGTGGACTTGATAACATTGTAAAGGTAAAGAGCAGCAGTATCACTAAGTGTTTTTTTTTAATCTTAGTAAATGTTATTGTAATAATGCACACTTTGTTTTATCCAATAGATTTGGGATATAACTGCTGGAAAGCTCTTGCATGAGTTTAAGTTTCATGAAGGACCTATCCGTTCCCTAGACTTCCACCCTCTTGAGTTTCTCCTAGCCACAGGTGAGTGTTTTTTTGGCTCATTTTTAGGGGTAAAGTGTTGCCTACATCCACAAGTTTTGTTTTGAGGTCTTCTGGTTTCATTTACTATGCCTTTCACTCTTCAGGTTCTGCTGACAGGACTGTGAAATTTTGGGACTTAGAAACGTTTGAATTGATTGGATCTACTAGACCAGAGGTACCTGAACTTGTGAAACTTTGTTATAGATTTTTATCTCTATTGGCTTATATAACATGACTTGTTTTGGAGATATGGTGTGAAAGAAAACCTCATAGATTGACAATATCAGAGATACCTTTGATAGTGATAGTGCTAAGTAGCAGCTGATGAAGTACTAATTTAGATTTGGATTAACTTTGTAATATGTAACAAAACTTATCTTCTTCCTGGCAATGGCATATGGTGTCCCTTGTTTCACAGGCTACTGGAGTTCGCTCAATCGCTTTTCATCCAGATGGACAAACCCTTTTCTGTGGATTGGATGACGGCTTGAAGGTGTTTATTGTCTTTGTGATTAACTATACAGCTCAGATGTTGTTCAGAGTCAAACATTGATATCATAAGGTCATGGTCATAATGCCAGGTTTATTCATGGGAACCAGTCATCTGCCGGGATAGTGTTGATTTGGGATGGTCAACCCTTGGTGACTTCTGCATCAACGAAAACAAGTTCATTGGCTGTTCATATTACCGAAGTTCTGTTGGGATTTGGGTCTCAGATATATCGGTATGTCACCTATAACCTATTGCACTTGTCCATAAGTTCTGTGAAAGATGAATCTTGAACGTTTTGGAACGGTTTGTGCTTTGTTACTCCAGAAACTTGAGCCGTATGGAGCTGGATCTGAGGATAAGAATGACTGCATGGTGAAAAGATTCAGTGTCTTGGATGACCAGGCTTCTGAGAGAATGGGGAGTACCTCAAGGGGCAGCTCATCCCCGGACTATGAGACAAAAGAGATAAAGAACATATACGTTGACTGTGAGTGAATGTTAACTTTGTTTTTATGCTCATGTCCTTTTTAAGTGTGGTGGTATGGCAGATCTATGTTAGGACTTCATCTGTCAGTATACATCTCATCTAATGTTATATAAGCTTGTCTAGTTGCTAAAATTTGTAGGTAATGAGTCTAAACACCAATCGTTTTTTTCTTTTTTATTGCATGAAACAGAGCAGAGCAGTCTTTGAACATACATTTGTCTTTGATGTCAGTTTCTGTGTCCAATCATCATAATTTTTCTATCTTTCACTTCTCTGTGCTTGGTCTGATATGAATCTCTCTTCTTTTAAAGCCATAGGAGGAAACATGACTGTTGCGCAAAATCAAGGATCTGTGAAAGCGGCTATAAGGGCGAGCGAGAAGCAGAATGCAACAACATGTTTTGGACAAGCAGAGGACAAGTCTTCAAGAACGCATAGTGTTGTAGATAGTGATAGTGGGGAAGAATCTTCTCATTCAAGAAGTGAATCTATCGCTTTCTCAAAAACTAGTCCAGGAATGCTGCTAAGACCAGCTCATGTGAGAAAGACGCTAGCAAAGTTTGAAGAATCAATGTCTGTTCAATCTGGAACTCGGAAGAAAAGTGCATTGGATGTTGAAGAGGAGGCACAAACTCGAAATGCTGAAGATTCAACCATCAAGGGAATTATGTACAAGTTTGAAAAAGCTTTATCATCGGAGCCAGCAACTGATGAAACAAATCGTAGGTTCCCTGTTCGCAGATTTTAGTTGATACTTTATCTTTTAATATGTCTGCAACCTTGCCTCAGGTATGCTGCAGAAACCACCTCGTGTGCAGAGGTCGTCATATAGAAACTACAATGAGTCAAGACGAGCAATGTCTGTTGATTCTGCGACTTCCAACGATAGCAAAAGTGGGCTGGAGTACTCAGGAGACTTGCCGACAAGTATAAATTTATGCAACGAGGACATGAATAGCCAGCACAATTCCACCAAAACTGAAAGAGTTCTTTCACCAGAAAAGCCTGGTGATGAACAGAAAAGTAAGTTCTTGTATTTAAAATCAAAACCGTAAAGAAAGCTTTTTTAATAGTATATGATGCCATAAGACACATATTTGGAAGAGCTACTAGACTATATATAGTGACCAAATCATGGAGAAGGATAAATAACTTGGCAGCAATGTTTTGAAAACCGGGCAGTCGGCAGAAAAGTCTTCAGTAGTGTATATAGGTTATGTAGCTACTATAATAACGTGCTTGACAATGTTCATCATCTCTAGCCTGTTGTAGTTCACTTACTTGGTTTGGAGGAACAATCATTTAGTTGTTGTTTCATTAACATTTTTTTTTTGTTTTCAGTAAAAGTTGTCTCGGGGAGGACACGCTCATTGGTTGAGAGGTTTGAGAGAGGAGAAAAAATTACTCATACCGAAGCAGAGAGTACTAATGCAGTGGAGCAAGATCCGCTCAAGACATCAAGACAGGCAGGTGAAACTCCTGTAGTAGTATCTACACGACGAGCTAGAAGTACTCCAGCTCGAGTGATGCCTATAGTACTCAGCCGGGATAGTAACATGAAACCTGATGAGCCTCCCCCAACACAACCAGCTAGGACTACTTCAGTTCCAGTTATGCCTATGATACTCAACCAGTATACTAATGTCTCGTATGATGAGCCATCTGTAACATTAAAACTCAATCAGGCAACAAATATTGCTTCTGTTATGTCAAGAAGACCACGCAGGACTTCCTCAGCTCGAGTAAGGCCTATGTCACTCAGTCAGGCAGCGACCATGACATCCCATGAGTGTCCTATAACATCAACACGTCCAGATAGGACTTCTCCAGCTCGTGTAATGGACACGAAACTCAATCAAATGGATGACATGAGTTTGGATACATCTCATATCACGTCCAGGCACCGAGCTAGTCCATCTCAAACGATGGTGGCTACTACTGTGACTGATGAGGTCGCTAATATGGCTCAGGATGAGGCACATGTATCACAAACTGATAGTGACATCACTGAGAATCTAATGCAAACTCATGAGGAGTTCTTAAGCACTCTTCAATCTAGATTGACAAAGTTACAAGTAAGCATTCTTGGCTCTGTTCATTTCTCTGGCTACTATTTACTCTAGTGTTAATATGCAAGTGATTGAGCATGCAGATTGTTAAGCATTTTTGGGAACGTAGCGATGTTAAAGGCGCAATAGGGGCTCTGAGAAAGCTGACAGATCAGTCTGTGAGTATCTCAGATTCTTAGTAGACTACCTTTTTTATTTGATGGTTAGATTAGCTAACTCATAAACACTGGGACAGGTTCAAGCAGATGTGATCAGTATTCTAACCGACAAGATAGAGATTCTTACATTGGATATGTTCTCTCAATTGGTCCCTGTCCTCACAAGCTTATTGGGTAGCAGGACAGAGAGGTAAATAAAGATCATATTATATTTCCACCTTAGCCAAGTTTTTGAAATCATAAATTCAACTCCAGTTTATAAACAGTCTTTGTGTTTTATCTGTTGTCTTGTTAAAGTTGAGACTGTTACATGATTGTTCAGGCCTGTGAATGTGTCCTTGGACATGCTCTTGAAGCTTGTAGCAGTGTTTGGAACAGTTATACGCTCAACTGTCTCAGCTCCACGTATAGTCGGCGTTGATCTTCATGCGGATGAAAGGTACTTGAGTTCATGCCACTCTCTTGAACCTCAGTTACTTTAATACTTCGTTTCTCATATACAAAGAGAAGTAAATGAATCACAATGCAGGATACAAATCTGCCAAGTTTGTTCTGTGGGACTGCACAAGATTCAAAGGATTCTTCCAATTTTGGCAAGGTAAACATCCTGCTTTCATCATCTTCCTAATGAATCTAACTGTTGGGGTTATTAGAAATCGGATCATTTGCTTGTTTATCTTATTTTGGCTCTCTTTATCTTATTCCGTCTGAACGCAGAAGAGGCGGTCTAATAACAAGAAAGGCTCAAGAACTAAACCTCGTTCTTCAAGAACCATAGCCACAGGCAAAACAAACAATGATCATGGAGCTGTTGTGCAAGTTCTTGTATTCAACAAACCTTATATCTGTTGATTCATATATTAGTGAAAAAGGAAATATTTAATCTCTAGAAGAAATACTTGGAAACTAATTTGGTGTTTTGTTGTAAAGCAAATCATATATTTGGCCTGAGTAGCTTCAATTCTTGATTTGTTTGTTGTCACCGGTTCTCCAGCAAGCATTGCATCTAATGATTTTACTAGCTAAAAGTAAAACCCATAAAAACCTTGATAAATATCTACACAAATTTGAGTTTCATGAAAGACTGGATTTTAGTTCGTCCAAGCATTGTCACCGGGTTCTTTGTTATGGTTCTTGATCTAGAACTTCTCCATCCCGGATATTGCCTGTGACACTCAATCAGGCAACAAATATTGTTTGTGGTGAGGCTTTTGTCATGTCAAGAAGACCATGCATATACGTTGAGACAAAAGAGATAAAGAACATATACGTTGACTGTGAGTAAAACTGAATGAACATACATTGTCTTAATCACATCTAACCGTTTCTTTTCTTTATTGCATGAAACAAAGAAGTCTTGAACATATATTGTCTTTGATGTCAGTTTCTGTGTCCAATAAACATCATTTTTCTTCTTTTATTTCTGTGTGCTTATAGCTTGTGCTTGGTCTGATATGAACCTCTCTTCTTTGTAAAGCCAGAGGTGGAAATTTGAAAGCGGCTATTAGGGCGAGCGAGAAGCAGAATGCAACAACATGTTTTGGACAAACAGAGGACAAGTCTTCCAGAACGCATAGTGTTGTGGATAGTGATAATGGGGAAGAAGAATCTTCTCACTCAAGAAAGGAATCCATCGCTTTCTCAAAAACTGGTCCAGGAATGCTGCCGAGACCAGCTCATGTAAGAAAGACGCTAGCAAAGTTTGAGGAATCAGTGTCTGTTCAATCTGGAACTCGGAAGAAAAGCGCATTGGATGTTGAGGAGGAGCCAAATGAAGAACAGAGTGATAGTAAACCATTTAATGCTGAAGATTCAACCATAAGGGAATTATGTACAAGTTTGAAAAAGCTTTATCATCAGAACCACAAACTGACGAAGCTACTCGTAGGTTCCCTGTTCTCTTAAGTTACATTAAAACTTCAGCTTTCAGGTATATATTATCTTCTGAATATCTCTCCAATCTTGCCTCAGGCCTACTGCAGAAACCGCCTCGTGTACAGAGGTCATCATATAACAACTACAATGAGTCAAGACGAGCAATGTCTGTTGATTCCGGGACTCTCAACGACAGCAAAGGTGACTCAGCAGACTTGCCCACAGGTAGAAACGAGGATATAAATAACCAGCACAATTCCACCAAAAATGAAACAGTTCTTTCACCAGAAAAGTAAGTTCTTTATATAAAACCAAAAACTCTAAAGAAAGCTTTCTTAATTGTTTATTATGATGCCATAAGACATGTATTAGAAGAGCTAGTAGACTATATGTAGTTACCAAATCATGGAGAAGGATTACATAAGTTGGCACAAAAGTCTTTAGCAGTAGTGTATAGGTTGCTCCATTCTAAGTATGTAGCTACTGTAGTAACGTGCTTGACAATGTTCATCATCTCTAGGCTGTTGTAGTTTACTTACTTGGTTTCAAGGCAATCATTTAGTAGCTCTAACTTTTTGCTGTCTTTTGTTTTTACATCTAAGCTGGCTAGTCCTTAACATTTTCTATGTTTTCAGTAAACGTTGTCTCGGGGAGGATACGCTCGTTGGTTGAGAGGTTTGAGAGAGGAGAAAAAATTACTCATGCCGAAGCAGAGAATATTAATGCAGTGGAGCAAGATCCGCATAGGACATCAAGACAGACATGTGAAACTCCTGTAGTAGTATTTACACGGCGAGCTAGAAGTACTCCAGCTCGAGTGATGCCTATAGTACTCAACTGGGATAGTCACATGAAATCTGATGAGCCTCCTTTAACACAACCAGCTCGGACTACTTCGGTTCCAGTGATGCCTATGATAATCAATCTACTAGTGATGAGCTTTCTGTACAATTAACACAATCTAGAACCTCTCCAGCCCGGACATTGCCTTTGACACTTAATCAGGCAACAAATATTGTTATTTCAAGAAGACCACGCAGGACTTCCTCAGCTCGAGTAAGGCCTCTGTCACTAGGTCAGGCAGTGACCATGACATCTCATGAGTGTCCTGTAACATCAACACGTCCAGATAGGACTTCTCCAGCTCGTGCAATGCCAACAAAACTCAATCAAACCGATGACATGACATTGGATACATCTCAAATGCTGGCTACACAAACTGTGATTGATCAGGTTGTTGGTTTGGCTCAGGATGAGACACATATATCACAAACTGATAGTGACATCACTGAAGATCTAATGCAAACTCATGCGGAGTTCATAAGCACTCTTCAATCCAGATTGACACAATTACACGTAAGCATTCTTGTTTCTGTTGATTTCTCTTGCTATTATATATTATAGTGTTTATATGCAAGTGGTTGATTTTTCATAAACATGCAGATTGTTACGCATTTTTGGGAACGTAGTGATGCTAAAGGCGCGATAGAGGCTTTGAGAAAGCTGACAGATCAGTCTGTGGGAATCTCAGACTTGCATACTGGACGCAGACCATTTGACAGGTTTGCCTACTCTAAAGAGACAGATGACACAAACGAGAGGATGTCCCACTGAGTTAAGACAAATCCCTCTATTTGTGCAGGACAAGGCTAAGAGTACATCTTCCTTGGCTTCATGACCCAGATGCGTTGACAAGGATGGTAGGTCCGTCGTTACATGGAGCATATTCAAAGAAATCGTTGTCACGTTTTGCAGATATCCTATTACGTTCTCTCCAGGTTAAGTTCACTTCATTTAACATCAATGACTAGTAAGCAATTTCAGGCAACAGTTTTTGACAGACCCATTTTGGCTTGTTTTATATCTATAGATGGAACCAGGATCCAGACCGCCTGTATCAGAAATAGTCCAAAATCTCCAACGAATGATCTAAGATATCTACAGCCTTGAGACTACAACCCATAAAGATATTGTACTGTCAGATTCTTGTTTATTGGATATCAACACATACTTTAATAAGTGTAATATAATAAAAGTTGATTCAACAGTGTAATATAATAAAAGTTGATTCAACAGTGTAATATAATAAAAGTTGATTCAACAGTGTAAACATTCAAATTGCAGAAGCAAAATCAGTGAAACCAAACCAAAAGCAATAGTAGAAAGCTGTAAAAATGTTTATATGTATCTAAGATTGGATCAGAAAAGTTTTGATCCTAGATTGACGTTCTAATTGCAGCAGCAAAATCAGTTGGAACCAAACCAAAAGCAATAGTAGAAAGCTGTACAAAAGTATATATGTATCTAAGATTGGATCAGAAAAGTTTTGATCCTAATCAACTATCAGTAGATGCTCCCAATCCTCCACAGAGAAGTGTGTCTGGTCACTTTTACCGTATGCAGAATCCACCATGTTTTTCTTCTTTTCCTGCCAAGAGTTTGTCAAGAGTTTTGTGAGTAAAATCAGCTTATAAAATAATATATCACAAGTGAACCAAAAAGCATAGAACATATACCTGAAGTGCTAGCAAACGATCCTCTACGGAATCTTTTACCAAGAGTCTCACAACTCTCACTGGCAGCGTCTGACCAATGCGATGAACCCGATCGATTGCTTGATCTTCGGTAGTGGGGTTCCACCACGGGTCCATGATAAGTACAAGTGAAGCCGCAACGAGATTCAGTCCGACGCTTGCCGCCTTTAGAGACATGATCATCACGTTAACCTAGCCAAAAGAAAAATAGAATAGTTAGTTTACAAATCATGTGACCTTGGTCAATGGCACATGACATAAACATAGGCAGAAGTTAAACCCGAAAAAAAAACAGGGAAATCATCAGTGATACAAAAGAGGAGAAGAAACAACCAAACACCAAACACCAAAGCCTCGAGTTCACGTGAATAGAGAGGATCAGAAAAACACTAACTTTTAAACTTAAGATATGTCTTCTTACTTGTTAGGGTGTGTAATTCGGTTTCATGGTCTAATGGTTTTGACTCAAAATCGGTAACTTGCCCTTAGTAAGAAACCTTAGAAAGGGTATGCTTTTTAAACCAAGATCATGTCAAAGCAAGATAATTACCTCAGGGAGGGTATTGAAGTCTTCAATTGCCTTATGTCTTGCTTCCATTGACATTTTTCCATCAAACCTTCTATATTGGAAGGAAGATCCTTTAAGACCATCTTCAAGCAGGTCTAGCATCTTTGTCCATTGAGAAAAAACCAGCGCCTTTACTCCTCTCTGAACCAAACCATCCGATAGGATCTCTAGAGCAGCCTTAAGTTTGGATGACCCATATGGAAGCTTCCTAGCCACTTCAGCTGAGGGTGTACTTGGGAGACTGGAGGATACGAGAAGAGGGTGATTGCAAGCTTGACGAAGACGCATCAGCCTCGCCAAAACTTCTTTAAAATCATTGTTCACCATTCCAGCTGTTTCCTTTTCCTGATAACACGCATATTTATATTTATATCATTTATATCAACAAGAGAAGACGCTGAATACAGGTGTCATACCTTATAGAATCCCCTCGTCTCCTTCTCTAACGCCTTGTAGAAATCAACTTCTTCTTTACTCAAGTCAACTTTCCTCAACTCAATGGACTTGGGAGGTATAGAGAGGATTGGTTCTCCATCAATCATCGTACCTACACATTATTAGAACACATAAAAAAACCTTGAAAAAACATCAAATCAAATTTTAAAAGACAAACCTTTAGTTCTCCTGAGGAGTGTTGTTTTCAACAGAGCCTGAAGCTTCTGATACCCTTCCCTTGGGTTCTTCAAGATCTCTTTCTTAATTTTGTCACAGAATACTGAGTAACTAGAATAGGGTTGACACTTAATGAACCTAAAGTAGCTGTAAAGGTCTTCAATAGAATTCTGGATGGGTGTGCCAGATACACACCACCTAAGCTTAGCATGAAGCTGATAGCATGCAGTGGCGATCTCGCTGTTATGATTCTTAATGCTCTGTGCTTCATCCAAGACAACTCTGAACCAGGCAAGACTAGCAAAAACACCCGCAGATTTCACATTGGTGTCGTATGATGTTATTACGACATCATATTTTGATAGCTTCTCCACATCTTTACATCTCTTAGACCCATGGAAAATCAGAACAGAAAGTTTGGCTTCAGGAGAGATCTTCTTGAGGAGTTCTTCAGCCCATTGCCTCATCAAACTACTAGGACATATGATAAGAGTTCCAGCTGGTCTTCTTCCTGTTGATCGATCACAAACACCATTCTTCTTTTCTGTCATCATGAGAGCAAGAATAGTGACTGTCTTGCCAAGACCTTGGTCATCAGCCAAAATCCCTCCAAAGCATGTCCTTTCTTTCTGTATCATCCACGCTAATGCAACTCTCTGTGAAGACAATATAAATGCTTTAAGTTGTAATAATCATGAATGACAAGCAGCTTGAGAAAACAAGAGACTCACCTGATGCTTTAAAAGGTTGATGGAGAGTGAACCTTTAGGAGGTTCTGCTTCAGATGTAGGCTGATAATCCCTTGCTGCTTGTAGAAAGAGGTTTAAGTCTTCCATTTGTTCTGAAGGGTCATCAGTTGCTGCTTTCTTCACCTTCTTTTTCACACATGGCTGGACATTGTGAGAGTTCTCAGATAAGACCTTAGGAGATTCTGGACCTCTGAAGAACCAGCTCTTCAGGATGGAAAAGACTGACCAAAACTTATGGTTGAAAACAGATTCCTGTCCAGAAATCTAGAGAACAAAAGCTTAGACATTTAACAATGAATATATAAGTGTGTTCCCAAGATTAAACTCTTTACCTGAATGTGTACATCATCGTTCCAATCTGATTTAGAAACTTCAAGGTGAAGATCCTTGAATTTTTGGTCGTTTAGAATCCCATCTCTAGACTTCTTGAGAAGGAAAGTCACTGAGTGGACCCCTTTGTTCACAACCTTGCAGTGAGGCAGCAAGAGTTCCATCGCTAGTCTGGCGTGAGTGTCTTTAAGAAGCTGTAACACAATCAAGAAAACAAATTAAAAAATTGAAAAGAAAGAGACAATCAATATAAATTATATAATAAAGGAAAAGGGGTTTTATAGAAACTTTATTACTACCTCGGTAGAGGAAATCTTAACAATGTGATAGTCAAGGTGGCCAAACTCATTGTAACCAATGCCAACATGTGTACTGTTTCTGATGTGATTGAGGACTGTCCCTTCTTGGAGAAAAGCAGAGTTTTGAGGAGGACATATGATTGCTATCTTGACTCTCATCTCGCCAAAGAAAGTGTAGACTTCTTTAGTCTTCCAACCTGGAACCAGATGATTCAACCTGACAGAACAGGAGTCTACTGTTCTTCCTATCTGACATGCTATGAAGATTAGATCAGTGTGGTCATCACACAGCTTTAACAGCTCTTGGTCTTCTTCTTCAGTCCAAACTGTGCGCTGGAGTCTCTTCAACTGTTCTCTGCAGGCTTTTATAGACTTTCCCAAGTGTCTGCTTGCGTTTATGATAGAAATTATGTGCCCATCTTCCTTGCAAACTGACAAGAGATACTCACTGTCGCTGAAGCTCCAGATCTGCCAAAACCAAACAATAATCAAAAACTGACAATAGATACTGACTAATGTCTACAAAGAAACAGTAAATTGAAGTTTCTTAAAACAATACCTCATCCATCTTTATAGAAATCCAATACCTACACTGAAAGAGGAAACCTTCAGAATCAAAATCATAGCAAATCTTTACTCGAACTGGAACAGTGTTATGAAATAAGACGAGAAATCGAACCGAGTGACTCACAGGTAAAAAACAAAGGTCTGGAAGATGATGAAGAGATCAAGGTTCTGCCCGATCTCGAAGATCTGAGACTGGAAGATAATGAATCTTGAGGGGGAAACACACAGAGAGTCTCAAGAGCTTCGTGCTGCAAATCACAAACGAAAACGAGATAAGTAAGAGGTACGGTGAGGAATCGAAGCCATACAGAAGCAAATCGCACAAGGAAACCCTAGAGTTGAATCCCCGATATGGAAACCCTGAATTTGTAATCGAACTCGAACAGTATTATGAGATAAGATGAGAAATCGAACCGAGTGACTCACAGGTAAAACCTCGGTCTGGAAGATGATGAAGAGATCAAGGTTCTTCCGAATCTATCTATCTCGACTTTGTTGAAGACGATGAATCGTAAGCGGGAAACACAGACGGAGAATGTTTGAAGCTTTTACCTTTAATTAGTCTTTAGAAAATGATCGTTGACAACGATCTAACCATTTTAGCGTGAACCGGAAATAACCAATTGAGATTACTAAAGCGTACATACGAAAACCAAATTTATTCAAATTTTATTGTTTTGCGAGAAATATATCTTGTCAAATAATTATTATATATCCATGTAGCCTTTCATAGACAGTTGTTATATTCTGCATTTTTGTCCTGTCATGTGGAAACGTAATTCATTGGGTAGGCTGTTTTATCAACACTGACATTTTTTATCTTTTAAAACTTAAACTCGTTGATATAATTTTCTGGACGTTTTAACTTTTAACGTTAATGGTTAAAGTATTTTCTCGTTTCTTTTTTAAGATATGGCCACTATACTTTTGATGATATAAAGTACAGTAAAACAAAAGTATAGTTCCCCAAAAAAAAAGTACAGTAAAACAAAAGGTTATCTATTAAATAATCGTATCAAAAGCTTTGACCTTTGATCTTTAAAAAATGATCGTTGGCAACGATCTAATCATTTTAACGCGAACTGGAAATAACCAATTGAGTTTACCAAACCGTTTTTTTTTTCTTTTCTTTTTTTTTTTAATTGATTACTAAACCGTTACATTAGTAGAAAACCAAATTTATTCAAATAATATGGTTTGCGGGATAAGAAGAAATATCTCTATAATATTATTTGAGAAGTCAGTTTCCTACGTGTCGCACTCACGTTAACCTCACAATGGTTGATTACGATGATACCCTTAATGAATTAAAATGTTATATTTAAATAATATTATTGATTTTTTATTTAAATTACTTTTTAATATTTTCCAAATAACATATATAATAAAAAGGAAATATTACAAATTTTATAAAGCGAAGTTAAAAATGAAAATATATGTATAAATAATATGATTTCATTAAAAAGGAAAGTTCACAAAATAGTAATATTCCATTTTAATATTTTTTTTGAACAACTCTATTATAAAATATTTTTAAATAATACAAAATATACTAATATACTTTCTTTATATTTATATTTTCACATATAATCTTGATATTAGAAAAAATATATAATTTATTTTAAAACATAATTTTAAACTAGTACAACAATATATATTTTCAGAGTAATAGAAATATTTTTAATATATTTATCTTTTTTTATAATTACATAAAATAATTAAGTAACATAAACTGATATATGTTTTATTGACTAAAATATTTTATAATTAGTATTATTGAAATGTTATTTGTATTTTATTATATTTATTTGACCATAATATCTTTCAGTTACAGCAAAAAATATCTATAAATTTTTTTTACTTATATAATAAGATTTCTCAAATACAATCACAATTTTTACTGCTTATTTTTAAGAGATATTAAAAATGAAAAATAAATTTTAACAATAAACATCTTTTGATCAAATAACAAAATATTTTAAAATCACACTATACACTTTAATGAGGTAGAAATATTTTTTTGCATTATTAAAATTATATGTTTTCTTAATGTTAAATTTGCTTTAAAATTTTATGTTTTTATGTTTGTGGAACTTAATATAACCATAACCAAAAGGCATAAAATCATTTATAATTTATAAAAATATTTTAGTTATTGTAAATATTGATACGTGTTCAAAATTTTAATATATTTTGAATAAATTTTTTTAATGCAAATAAGAAAATTAATCAAAATTTTAATATATTTGAATAAAAATTTTATAATTGAATTCAGTGAAATAGTTGCAACCTAATATATCCAAATGATTACTAAACCGATTGTAAAAACAACAAAACCGATTAGATATAACATATCTAAAATTATATGTCTAATTAAAGTAATAAAAATTATTAATATAAATTATGGAAAAAATTATAAATTAATTTAAAATTAAAAGTAAATAGCAATCAATTATTATAATATATATTTACTTTATAAATATTTATATCCGTGCATGAGCACGGGAAAATCACCTAGTATATATATACATATCAGTAACTATTACCTATCCATGTAGCCCTTTCATAGAATATTGATATATTCTGCATCTATCCTGTCATGGGAAACGTAATTCATTGGGTAGGCTTTTTGATACATTTTTTTATTCTATTAAATTTAAACTCGTTGTAATAATTTTCCTACACTGCTCAGAGTAAATTAAACATTTCAAATTTGTTACTACTTCGTTAAAGCATCATCAGTATACTTTTCGAATCTCTCACCTTTCCTTATTGTCAAGATTAGAGTTTTTTTATGGAGTCTAACGTTTTTAACTTCGATGGTTAAAGTACGTTTTTCGTTTCTTTTTAAAGATATTAACCCTATACTTTTGATGATATAAAACAAAAAAAAAAGTTATTACTAAACAATCGTATCAAAATTCAAGGTTCTTCCCTCACACACACAAAAAAACGGAGAGAGAGAGAGAATCTGGATATATATATATATATATATATATGTGTATCAGTTTGGAGAGAGTATAGTCATTATCAGCTGAAAGAAAGTAATGAAACATTTATAAAGCTCAATTAACAGATTATATTTAAATAATTACGATACTAGCCGTAACATTTGTTAGTGTATATATTTCATAAATTGAGGGGGTGCCGAAATTGCAATTGATGTTGAATAGCTGCAAGGAATTTTTGGAATTACAAATAAAGTAAAATTATCATCTGAAATAAATTACAGAAACATAATTTTCTATAGGATTTAACTAGCAAAGAAAGAAGAAATTTTAAACGTCAATTTGAGTGACAATGATACTAGCAACGACATAAGTTCGGTATATTTCATAAATACCATATTTTGGGTGTAAACAGAATGCAGTTACCGTGTATAGTATTTAATAGTAGTTGCAAGGAATTCATAGAACTTTAGATAAAGTAAAATTAAAATAAGAACCTAAACAGATGTATTTGGATAAACAATATGTAAATAATTAAACCTGAAGAAAAAATTAAATGAATTTTAAGGATATTTGTAGATTTAATGTTGAATCAATCTTATAAAGAAATGGACTTTATAGCTTTATCGAAAACACGTACCAAACTGGGGAATGTAGTCTATTAATTTAATGTTGCTTAGTTATAAGGGATGTATGTATGTAGCTTTGTATGGTTCATCTGAGAGTGATATGAATGTAAAGCGTGTATTGTATTGATTAACATGTGAAAGTATATATACAAGGTAGAGAAGCTAAGCTAAGGAGGATAAGAAAACTAGTACATAACTACAAACAATACGTAGTCATTATCCGTAAGTATAACCTGTCATTATCTCTATACCCCTCTTAAGTTGGAGGTGAAATGTTTTGAATCCCCAGCTTGAACAACAAGTAACGAAATGTAGAAGGATGTAACGCCTTGGTTAGAAGATCAGCTGGCTGTTCTGTAGTGCGAATGTGTTCAGTAGAAATAAGCTTTTCTTGTACAGCGTCACGCACCTGATGGCAATCACTTTCAATGTGTTTGATACGCTCGTGAAACACATGATTGACAGCTATATGAATGGCTGATTTACTGTCAGACAATAGTTTCATAGGTTGAGGATGAGGGACTCCAAACGCAAGAAGCAACTGTTTGATCCACTTTAATTCGCGCAAAGCATATGCCATGGAACGATACTCGGCTTCGGCAGAAGAGACGAAAATTGTGTTATGTTTCTTGGTTTTCCAAGAGATAGGAGAATTTCCGAGAACGACGACATAGGCACTGAGAGAACGACGAGTGAGAGGACAGGCTTGCAGTCAGAGTTGCAAAAGGCATTAACCTGGAGACTAGAATCAGAACGCAGTAGAACGCCTTGAGAAGGAGTACCTTTGAGGTACTGGACGACCCGAAGAGCAGCATCAAGGTGACCTTGTCGAGGAGCTTTCATGAACTGAGTAAGTATGTGAACGACGTATGAGAGCTCGGGTCTGGTAAAGGTAAGATAGATGAGGCGTCCAACTAACCGATGATACGCTTCTGGTTGAGGTAGAGGAGGGCCATCGACAAACGCCAGCTTATGATTAGGTTCAATGGGAACCATAGACGGTTTGGAGCCAAGTAAGCCAGTCTCAGCAACAATGTCAAGAGCATACTTGCGTTGAGAGAGGAAGATGCCTTCTTTACTACGAGCAACTTCAACGCCTAGAAAGTATTTGAGCTTGCCAAGGTCTTTCATGTGAAAAGATTGACCAAGGTAATTTTTGAACTTCTGAAGAGTAGATAGATCATTGCTGGCTATGATGAAATCATCAACATAAATGAGGATATGAAGAATAGTCGAACCACATATATAATCAAAGTGAGAATAGTCCGCTCAACTCTGAACAAAACCGTAGGACATCAAAGCCTTGCTGAGTTTAGAGAACCAACAGCGAGGAGCCTGCTTAAGACCATAGATAGATTTTCGGAGACAAGCAACTTTAGTAGGATCTGGATCTTCAAATCCTTGTGGTAGTTTCATATAAACTTCTTCCTCCAAGTCACCATGTAGAAAAGCATATTGTACATCCATTTGATGGATTTTCCATTGTTTGATCGCAACAATCTCAAGCAAAAGACGAATAGAGGTCGGCTTTGTGACAGTGGCAAAAGTATCTTTGTAGTCTATCCCTTATTTTTGATGATTTCCGCATGCCACGAGACGCGATTTTCGTCGTTTAAGCCTTTCATGAGAATCATACTTGTTTTTGTAGATCCATTGACATGAGATTAGATTCTTTCTAGGAGGTAGCTTAGTAACATCCCAAAGTGCCGTTGAGAACATGAGCATCATGCTCATCAGTCATAGAGTCTCTCCAAACCTTATCACGGACAGCTTCTTTATAGGAGGAGGGTTCCACCTCTGAAGTGATAGCTGCTAAGAAAGCCTTGTGGTTTGGAGAATAATTGGCGTCAGATATGTAATTATCAATGGGATAAGGAGTGTTACCTGAGACCGTTGAAGAGGCACAATGAGTAGAGTCGGAAGAAGCAGAGAGAGGTGTATTATTTTTGTGAGCAGAGTGTGTGATGAAGTTTTTAAGTAACACGGACGGTTGACGATGTCGATGTCCTCGTCCCAAGGGAGGCCTGGAGAAACTGGCTCGTAAGACTCTGCTTTGCTACGCGTAGGAGTTGTAGATGTAGTAAGCGGCTCAGGAGTCGTAGATGTAGTAAGCGGCTCAGGAGTTGTAGATGTAGAGGTTTCGGTAGTTGGAGGTACAAGAGTAGTAGGTTCGATAGCAGAAGAATCAGTAGCAGGAACTGTAGTAGAGTCAGTTTCCGCTGGTGTATGAGCAGTGCCAGGATCCGAAGGAGTCATCGTATCTGATGTTAGTGGAGCTGTGATGGAAGTTTCCCCAGCTTCAGTAGGGACGTCATCGGTGGGAAGAGTGACGGCTTGTGGAAGAGATGGTGGATAATCTTCACAAGGGAGATCATGTTGAGATTGATGCGGTGAGTCGTGAGGAAGACCAGGAAACTCGTCTTCCATGAAGATGACATCACGACTAGTAAAGAACTCGTTTGTTTCAAGGTCATAGAGGTTCCAAGCTTTCTTGCCATATGGATAACCCACAAAGAGGCATTTGCGGCTACGATCTCCGAACTTGTGTTTATCATGATGTCTACGATGAGCATAGCATAAGCATCCAAACACTCGGAGAGTACTATATGATGGCGGCGACCCATGCAGAACTTCGTAAGGTGGCTTACCATCGAGTACCCAGGTAGGAGTTCGATTGATTAGGTGAGCATCTGTTAGAATACTTTCTCCCCTAAAGGTAGTAGGAAGATGAGACTGAAATAAACACGCACGAGCAACATTCAAGATGTGTATGTGCTTACGTTCAACACGGCCGTTCTGCTGAGGAGTGTCCACACATGATGTTTGGTGCATGATCCCATGTTGACGAAAGTAGGACTTCAGTGCCATGAACTCAGTTCCATTGTCTGTTCGGAAAGCTTTCACAGACCGGCCAAATTGCTTAGTACTCATGGCGCAGAAGTTCTTGAGTAAGGTTGATACTTCAGATTATTCCAGCATTAAGTGTACCCAAACGGCTCGAGAAAAGTCATCAACTATAGTTAAGAAATACGCTGCTCCACAAGAAGAGGGAGTTCTGTAAGGACCCATACGTCGCAATGAACTAAATCAAAAGGTGTTGATGCTTTATTAAAACTCACATGAAAAACATACATTACACGAAAGTGTGTGTTCAAAATCAAACATAAAAGTATCTAAAGAAGATACAAATTTATTAGAAAGGTGTCCAAGTCTTTGGTGCCACAGTACTGAAGAGGCAGGAGTCTTAGTCTGTCCAGTTTTGTTAGCACGCGCCACTGTTACACCCGAAAAATAATACACACCCTCTCACACCTCACCGGCTCCAATCAGAGTCCTCGTAAAACGGTCCTGCAAAACACAAAGTGTACTAGTAAATATAGCGATGCAGCCAGTTTGTTTAAGAAGCTTAGAAACTGAGATGAGTGTGTAAGTGAAGTCAGGGACGTAGAGAACGTCTAGAAGATAGTAATTGGAGCTTAAGTGTAACGTTCCCATCTTTGTAGCATGAGAGGCCTGCCCGTTTGGAAACGTTACGGACGATGGTGTAATGATACGAACGTCACGTAGTAAAGATAAATCACCCGTCATATGGTGAGAAGCTCTTGTATCAATGATAACATCATTAAGAGTAGTTTTACCAGTAGCACGGTCAGTAGAGAGTTGTGTTTGCTGATTCTGTAGGAGAGTGATTAGAGCTGAAATTTGATCGGATGGCAATGTGCTGGCGGAGTTTGTTGTGGATCGAGAAGTATTGGCTCGCCCTCTTCCACGACCGCGGCCACCACCACCACGACCTCGTTGCATTGTTGTAGAAGATTATCATGTCTTTTGTTGTTGTTCGTTGAACCAGTCAGGATAACCGTGTAGAAGAAAACACTCTGAGGCTTCATGACCCTTACGATTACAGTGAGTACAGAATCTGTTTGGATCACGGCTTCGGAAAATATTAGTTGCAGCAACAGTAGATTGAGCTTGTGGTTCTGTTTCTGCAGAGAATCCAACAATATCTTGTTTTAGTTCGGTGGTGCGCATGGTATGAATATGTTGTTCTGCTCTAATGACTCGCGAATAGACTGTGTTCAGGTCCGGGAGAGGCTCTTCATCGATGATCTGTGATCTAATGGATGAGAACCGTGAATCGTCAAGCCCGAACAAGAATTATGAACCTTTTCATCTTCTTTTTCTTTTTCCAAAATCGAAGACGCATCACAAGAGCATGATAGACTTGGTTGGAAACTTTGCAGTTCCTCCCAAAGTTTAGATAAGCGGTCGTAGTAATCAAGTACAGTCTGTCCGTT
Organism: Brassica carinata; assembly: GCA_016771965.1. Lineage (NCBI taxonomy): Eukaryota > Viridiplantae > Streptophyta > Magnoliopsida > Brassicales > Brassicaceae > Brassica > Brassica carinata. The sequence goes on from CM028694.1 coordinate 44,922,347, forward strand.
CTGCTTGCAGTTGGTGATCTCATCTTGGATGAGATGCTTGCGGACACTGTTTTTGATGGAGAACCTGCGTTTGAGTGCATCCCAGAGTTGATATGCGTCGGGGACGTGACTCACCGTAGAGTACACTTGAGGATTGATAGAAGTACGTATCCAGCCAACGATCACAGAGTTAGCTGCCGTCCAGCGAAATAGATCAGGATCTTCTGTTGGTTTTGAGATAGAACCATTGATAAACCCTATCTTTCTGTTCGCTTGAAGAGAATTCCAGAACTCGGTAGCCCATTCTGAGTAATTATCTCCTTTGAGAATCACAGGTGTTATTAAGGAGCCTGGATTGTCAGAAGGATGAAGGTAATAGGGCGTGTCTGGATATGTAGAAGTAGTCGCAGGAATATTCGAAGAAGAAGTAGAACTTGCACTAGAAGCCATGATGAAAAGAAATCAATTACGGAGAAGAGAAGAGAAATTTTGCGGAAGTGTTTTTAGGTTTCAGAAAAATCGTTATTGCTTTGATACCATAATATGTATGTAAAGCATGTATTGTATTGATTAACATGTGAAAGTATATATACAAGGTAGAGAAGCTAAGCTAAGGAGGATAAGGAAACTAGTAGATAACTACAAACAATACGTAGTCATTATCCGTAAGTATAACATGTCATTATCTCAATAGAAAGTATTGTTTTGTCAACGTCTGAGACCGAGAGTATAATAATTTCAGCGTTCTTGTAAAAGTCTATAAAAAGAAACAAAGAAAAAACACCAAGTAATTGTAATTTGGTTTAGGTATTACACACTGAACAACTTATAAACAAGAGTTAAAGAAACGTCTATCATTTTCCTTACCTAGACGATCTAGATACAGAGAAGCAGTTTCCAATGAAAGCCTACTTGTTATCTAGTAATTGTTGTATCTATTTTAGTTAAAAGAAAAAAAAACAATTACCGAAAAGAATAGGAATAAGAGATAAGGGAGTTCCAACAACACTACTTCCAACGTACTTATCTCATCTCCTAAATTATTCCTTTGAATATCTTCAACAACTGCCTCCTGATGGAAAAACATCTTAGATTATTATTTAGAACTTGAATCTAGATTTAAGGCTTATATTTACCATTTTTTATATTGGGAAATTTGACCTCATGTCTATAGCAAATTAAATTAAGAGTCTAACCATAGCAGTGAGTTGGCTACGATATTTTGTATATTTTTTTTTATAATGGCTAAAATACCCTGCCTTATGCATGAGAAAATCGTAGGGTCCACATACTATTTTATTTTCTATAACTTCTAGAAACTGAACAATTTCTTATCAGTTTGGAAAACATGGGTGATATCGATCGAAGTTGGATAATCAAAACTATGGTTACAAAGGATTATTCACGATAGCGATGGCGCGATCTCATAACCAAAAAAAGAATCAATGTAAATTGTGTTTGATTTAAAAGATATCATCACTTTCGGAGCTATTCATATCCATTTACGGCAATTAAATCGAAAACGCCGTTTCGTTTGCAGATCTGATTGGAAGGTGTAACAGACAGACCAACAAAAGAAGGTATTGCTACACTATTATTTTTGATGTAAACTTTATTTAGGTGATTAATGTTTGATTCATATAAAACGAGTCATGTCGAAGTAAGTTTTGGCTATACAACTTCTATGACGAACATAAGTTTCTGGGTTCGTGGGTTGGGAAGAACTTGATGGATGATGGAAAACATGGGACTATACTATATGATGCTTGTAAATAGTATAGACTATCATTTGTATTTGTAATAGTTCAACTGGTTCAGTGTCCTTAGATCTACATTTAGACTTGCATGTTTGTTATGAATTTTGTGAATGCCAATGTATGTGTCTGCGTTTTGGGCATTTATTTCACAACACAAGTTTCTGAATCCGTGTGGGAAGAGGGGGAATAAACTGATGTATGATGTAGCTGAGGTGTATATACTATATAATAAACGTACATAATATAGGAAAGATGGATAAACTGGTAAATGAATTACATTGTGCAGTGTTATATTGTGTGGCAATGCTTGTGCTACTGGAACTTAATACCAAACAGAGTCTGAATCAGTGCGCCTTTCTCACAGATGCGTCATTTGCAGTTGCACGAAGACATACAGTTGCAGCGAAGATATTTGCAGTTGCAGCCTTCTCGATATTCAACCCGACATCTCTCCCGTAGTGACATTTTGGATGGAACCACTATGTTGTTGTGTATACTTTCCAATGTTTACTCGGACGTTGTACTTAATTTTCAGGTTTCCTATGTTTCTTTTGCAACACATATGTACGGTTGTAATATGATCTATAGTAGTTGTGTCATTTCTATACTATTATATTTGATAATATAGAATAACTTTTCAACTGAAAAAGCGACTGTTAGGTTATATACGGGTCTGCCAATTAGGATCCCCTTACGGTTCGAAGTAGTTTCATGTGTTGCTTTTACCAGCAGATAACACACTCGCCAACCTTATATCATCAATTTGTGTACTATTTCGAAATTTATGTATGGTTCAGTACAAAACAAACGACTTATTTGTTATTAGTCTGTTCCATGTGTTTAGTTTAAAGTTATTACAAAACGAACGATTTAACTTAAAAGCAGAAACTATTACCTTACTAATGTAGTATAGTATTTGTTCAGTTTGTTTGCATGAAACACTCAAATATGATGCTACCATACTATATTGAATATAGTATAGTTGCATGCCAGCCTTTTTCATAAATGGACATGCGTACATATATGTTCCTTTACTTGTGAACATGCCAGCTTTTTCTAGACTTGGTTCCTAATACAGTTGTTATGTACGTTAACATTCATATGATGTCACACTAACGTTGACCCCCTCCCCCAAATTGGTAAAGCATTATGGGCATACACAGAAATAACAAGCTTATGTTTTTCTGTCGAGTATTCTATACTATACAGTCTAATGTTCCATGTGTTTAGTCTAAAGTTATTACAAAACGAACAATTTAACGTAAAAGCAGAAACTATTACGTCACTATTGTAGTATAGTATTTGTTCAGCTTGTTTGGATGAAAACACTCAAATATGATGCTACCATACTATATTGAATATAGTATAGTCGCATGCCAGCCTTTTTCATAAATGGACATGCGTACATATATGTCCCTTTCCTTGTGAACATGCCAGCTTTTTCTAGACTTGGTTCCTAATACAGTAGTTATGTACGTTAACATTTCTATTATGTCACACTAACGTTGACTTCCTCCCCCAAATTGGTAAAGCATTATGGGCATACACAGAATAACAAGTTTATGTTTTTCTGTCGAGTATTCTATACTATATAGTAATCATGTATAGTATAGTCACATAATGGATGAAATTCAGCTTTGTTACTGATTAAATCATTTGTGTGACTATAATATATTGTATGTAGTATAGTATGACAGCTTTAGCTTTAGAGTGTTAACATTACACGCACGCGCCTGGAGAGAGATTTCGGTCACATTTGTACGCAAATTGTTCCATCAATCATGTATTACTGTAGCATAGCTATATTCTTCATTTATGTGCTCCTTATCCAGCAAATTGCCCTTTTTATATTAACCAATTACTTTATATCTTTAGAAGTTTAAAGGAGGCTTATTGCATTAATGACTTGAGCGGATATGAATATATATTAAATTCATTGATGTTTGAAGGGATTTGAGATTTGAACAGATTTTTAGGAGGTGATTAGAAGAAATTATTTAGGAGTTTTGAGAAATGTGTTGAATTTTTACGAACTGTTTGTAAATCAACACGTCGTCTTTTGTCGCACATGAGTTTTTTACTAACCCGCGAGAATAAACCACTCACGACCAGAACCTTAACAGATGAGTAATACAAGTTATGTTACACGAAAAACACAGCACTTTTACATCTGTCAAATAATAAAGAGAAAACATTTGATAGAAAGAGTGGTAACGGACACATGTGGACATTGATACGATGTTTGGTCATTGTGAGCTCTTGGACAATTTGCTTGCGGATTTCTTCTTGTGTGTTCATCTCTTATGACCTGTAATTCATAAAAAGAACAAACTCAAATGCTCTTGAAATATATTAGAGAACAAATAAATGATTCCCTGTGAATCCTTCTAACAAGTTGATCATATTACCAAAAGAGCAAAAAATATTCTACTTACAGATAAATTCCTCCAGCTTTCATAAACTCGTGAGGATTCAAATAAGAGGCTGAGAAGAGAAGAAGTACTAATTTCATAATAAAAATGTTCCTCCGTAGCAAATAACTTGCCAACCATTTGTATCGAACTAAATTGTACAACTCCACCATTTCCTTTACCGATGACTCTCACGGTCTCTAAATTCTACAGCAGTGATTTCGAAATCAAGCTCTTTGCTATCGGAAGGCTGCGATGAAAGACAATCAAACAAGTAATAAAAGGGGGATATAAGCCTCAGATAGAAGGTCCACGTCGGATGTAAAAATCATCCAATCAGATTTTAACGTTTTGCCACGTAATCAAATGATTTTGGATATTGGGCTTGAAATTTTTCAAGAGCTAGCATTTTAATCCTAATGGCCCAGTAAACCCATTTCATTGAAGGCATCGTGACCTTATTTATCCCCGAGGTCGAGCTCCCCTTTTCTCTTTTTGTTCAAACCCTAATTTCCCTAAAACCATTCGTGAACCCCTTCCTCTTCCTCTCCTTCGTTTCCGTTTCACGAATCTGATCTACTATCAATCAATAATCGCTATAAAGTTCCTAGGGAAACCTACCTCATAAAATCTCGAAGCCTCAACCTCAAGCTATATAAACACACAATTTACAACTCCACCTCTTCAAATCTCCTCTCTCTGTTCGTCTCCTCCACGTTAAGTTAATCAGTGGGAATCATCTCTAACAACGTCCGAATATTTGAGAGAATGGACGGATCAACGCTTCAGAGAGTCTTGATTCACCTACAACTTAGAGAACAAGCAGTTACAGCTACATAGTACAACCCCTCTTCACGTGTTCTTTTATGCTAATAGCTGATTGATCTATATTTGTTAATCGTATGATTTTATTTTGGTACAGTTGTGTGTTTTTGATTGCCTATTTATTTGATTATAAAATGATTGTATAAGAATGATAATTGTGTGACATCTGCAAGACATTGTTAATGAAAATTTTGTTGAATATACGAACTTTCAGTCCTTGCAGTTGGGATGTTTGGTATTCTTCTCAACAGGTTGGCCTCATGTATTAGTGTTAAAGGCAGCAGTAATAGTAACAATTAGGATCCCTCAGATAATACAAACTTTCCCAGCTTACTATCTTTCTTAATATTTAATACTTTAAAGAAAGATTTTCTTTGCTTCAGACTTGATTAACGAATCCATGGTTCTGAATTTGTTGTTCTGGATTCACATATATGTAATTTCAGGATGAGAAAACATGTGGCTTCAACAAATGGCATATTAACGTTTGCTAGATAAAATATTTTTTACAACAAAAAAAGATATGATATATCTATATTTTCTTTTGAATAAATTCGAAAAAGAGATATAATCTCTCTATTTAGCTTTCTATATGCTGTTTTTGTTCCGTAACTTTCTTACTAATCAAGCTAATTGATTTAATAAAAATATTGACCTACACATTGTGAGAATATCTGTCTCTATTTCTATAGAAAAATCTTCTCAATTCACTCTTGAACATATGCCAATAAGTAGTCAGCTTTGTTTCTCCTGCAACAGTCTGGCCAGAACTTACATGTAAATATTGGATTTTTTTTTTAATCGAAATATTTTTGCTGTGATTTAAGCTTTTAGAGTTCGTCACTGATTTTTTTTAAAGATTCATCTGATTTTGTCAACATATTTTGCTGGTGAAAAGACTTCTTTTTTGTTTCACGCTTTTTCAGTGGTTTGAAAGGTGGTGCATGTAGGTGAGAGTCGTTTTGAAAGATCAGTGTGGCTTTCAGATTTCCAAAACCAACTCAGGTAATGTGATTGGATGATTTGTTCGTCTGTGTTTTCAGAAAATGGGGATTCGAGCAACTAGCGTATATAAATGCGAAGAAAGTTCGACGACTGGATAGGAAATACACGGTCTAACTGCGGAACGTATTTGCAACGGGCGTTCACATGTCGCAGAGTCTGCAAGGCAAGACATACCTCATAGCAAAAGGTAAAACCAGTAGACAATAAGTATTTCAATGTGCATTAGATAAAAAGATGACCTATATGTTGTTTGAGAATATTAAACTGTATTGTCTAATCATCCTAATTAATATAAGTATTCTAAGGTATAAACTGTGTTCTCACTAAGGCTGCAGGCAGCTCGATCTTAAGCTGATTGAGCTTCATTTGAAAACAACTTAAGAGCTTGTGCAGGGATATGACTCTTATATAAGATAGTTATCATTGTGTTTGTATAAACTATTATTAATCTGATATTATATATCTGGTTGAATCACTAAAATTTCATAATTTTGAAGATCGTTTTCCATACTAAAGAAATTCTATTGGGTTTGAATTCTAAGGACTTTTTGGAGACGTATATAACAAGCGAGAATCTAGATTCACATCACAGAAGCTTGCTTCAATCATCATATTTAAGCTGGGGGAAGTGGCACGACAGTTAAAACTGATGATAAGAAAGAGAGAAGCAGGTTTGTTCAAATTAGATCGTTCAAAAGAGGAAAAGAAAAGGAATAATGTCGATGGATGCTGAAATATTTCAAGTGGCGCCAACGTTTCATATGGTGAAAGTGAAGAAATGTAATGTAGATACTTTGGAGTATCATAAATTAGTGAAAGAGGATCTTATGCCTGCTTTTGCAGATATTGTTTGGGTTTGGCAGAACGACAAAGATGACGAGTTAGAGCCTGCTTCACATCAAGAGACAATACAACAGCTTGATGACGAAGTGTTGTAGTTTTGAAAATTTACTAAAGTTTTGAATTTTCTTAATTTTAATGTTAAACGTATGAGTTCCTTACATTTTCATTTGTCAAAAAGTTACGAAAAATCTTAACAGTTTTAACACACCGCTCCATTCTTTTTATATCAGTATTTTGATTTTCCTCAATTTTTCTTTGCCTCTGTGAAACAACCCAAATTAAAGCAAAATCTGATCTTGATTGATTATTGTTCTACAATAGAAAATGTGTAAGGAGCAATCCTGGTTTGGTCTTTGTGATTGTTTCACTTAAACTACACTATTTTTTCTATTTCGTTTTGTTTTTGATTAGTTTAGTTTTACGCGGTTGATCTATGCCATATAGAAAAAGTACACAAATATATCCAATTACATCATTTAAACTAAACATGTCATGAAATAAATCTATACATAAAAAATATTTAGATCATTTATCTTTTAAATTTCTTTAAAATAAATTTTCCAATTAATTATCAATGGTGTACCAAATTTTTCAATTTGGATGATATATGTATCTTAAATCATTTTTCTTCTAAGGACCACTCTCTTTTAAATGATATATATTTATCCAAATATTATAAAATACTATTTATATTTAAATATAATTGAAAAATCAAAATATTTTGTATATATAATCCATGCGTAGCGCAGACACAGACCTAGAGAACAAACGGGTCAGCCCGTCTGAAATCGACAGGGAACAGACTCCAGGGTCTTCATGTGTTAATATACACCAATCTGTTGCCGTCTGGATCATTCACGATTACCAAAAATGTGATAAAGTATGAAACATTCAATATTGAAATATGCAAATAGACTTCACAAATTAATTTTTTTGTCAAAGACACACTCCAGCACGTTTGATTTGTTTCTGTTCACCGTTTAATTTTTCATGTTTGCTAGCCTCGTATTTATTTTACTGTTAAAATGGTTTCAATAAGGCATATGCAATTCGCAAATTTATTTTCTTTATAGTTTCCAATGTATACTGTATATTTAAATATAATAACATAATATTTTTAAATAAATTAAACTTTTAAGAAAATAAACCCGGGCGTAGCTCGGGAAAGGCTCTAGTTACACATAAGAAATTGCCCTTAATAGCTTATTTAATACTCCCTATGTCCCATTTTATGTGGTTTTTAAGGTTTTTTCATAAGGATTAAGAAAATACAAAATTCTATGTAATTTATCTTGATTGCATAAAAATAACATTTAATAAAACTAGTTCAACCAATTAAAAAATACAGTATTTTGTAATTGGTCAAAAAATTAAATTGACATTTAATTTTCTCTAGATTAAAAAGAACATCAACTACTTTGGGATAAAATAAAAACTCTTAAAAAACCACATAAAATGGAACAGAGGAAGAGGAAGTATAACAATGATTGACCTCTTCAAAAAGGATTAGGGTTTTAGGTAAGTGAACGTTGTCTTGATTCTTTCTTATCTGAAGTCAGCTTCTGGCCGCCAGTGGAAGAGCCAGAAAAATTATTTGACAGGGACACATATTAAATATAATTAATGATATTAAATTAATAAATAAAATAAACATTTAAATATATGTGTATACATATATATATGTTATAAAATGTTAATCAGGAAACATAATTTACTATAAGCTAGGAAAAAATAATAAGCAATATTGGAAAAATTAACAGTTTTTAAATGTTACAGTTAAAATAAAATTGAAATTGTTGACAAAAAAATGAAATTGAAATTGAAATTGAAATATATGAGTCTTTAAGTTTATGTCATATATATAATAATATGTTAATATCAATAGTAACTTTTTTTGGTCATTATATTATAAAGAACTAAACTTTACAATATTAAATAGGATTTTTAGTAATTTAAACCCTGAACTAAAGATCAATCGTAAAACAAATCCTCAACTAAAAATCCTGTGAAATAAACCTTCATCTTTATGTCCATTAATGTTTTCGCCCCTCCGTAACCTTTATCGTCAACTTTCGACGGAGAAACGTTAACTGATGACGATAAAAGTTACATAGGGGAGAAAATATTAACGGACATAAAGATGAGAGTTTATTTCACAGAATTTTTAGTTGATGGTTTGTTTTACGATTGATCTTTAGTTCAGGGTTTAAATTACTAAAAATCCTTATATAAATTGATAATATACATTTAAACACATATGATATTAGAGAAACAATTATAAAAACGGTTTTTAATATATTTATATTAGTAGTGAATACAATAAATCATAGATTCCAGAAAAATTAATTAATGTAAACCTAATAATATTAATTAAACTCACTCATTTACTATACATATATATATATATATATACATTCTAAAATATTTCAAATGAATGCAAAACAGTCAAACCTCATCTTGTAAAGCTAAAGTGTAACGTTGACTATTTAACTCCCTTAAGTTGCTTGAACTTCCCAAATTAATGGAGAACCTACTAATTTTAAGATAAACACATACATAAATAAGACCATACTTAATGTTGAATGGTGGTTCAGTGAGCGTCCTCTAACATATATATAACTTAAGTTAGGAAAAGCTATCCTTTAGTTACCTTTTGTCTTTTCTATGATTGGTTGGTGCGTCGGATGGAAAGGTAGGAGCGACTGGTTTGAGTGATTTAGCCACTGAAAATGGCATTAAAGGCCTTGTTCTTATAGGGCGACCACTGAAGAGCGAGCGAGTGAGGAGGTTTTACCATAGCATTGAGAGACTGAGATGATTTGTTAGAGAAGAAAGAACGAGCTGATGGAGACTGATCCACTTGGTTTGTTGTCTGAGCTTATGTGGATTCATCACAGTAAATAATGCATTATTTACTGTTTTAATTTTTTGTCGACTATTTATTATTTATTATTAATTATTTTTATTTGTTTACCAGAAATTGTGAATATTTACTGTTAAACAATGGACTTAGAATGTGCTTCAGGAAAAAAATTAAAATATAAAAAGGAAAATATAATAGCAAGAACTACGAAAAGAGACTTTAGTAGAAAAAAAACTACTAAAGGAGAAATAAACAAATGGAAAAGGCATGTTAACAACAAAAAGTATATTAACTAATATTAAGACAAAAAGCGGGAAAAAGACTACTAATAGTAAAAGTGTACGTGTCAAACAGCACATGAAATGTAGAAAAAGAGAAGGAAAAAATGCAAAATGGGAGTTCGTACTCCGAAAGGAAGGAATTAGACCGGGTCACCATACCAAAGGTTCCACAGAAAATAACTGTTAAGTCTTCGTAACCAAGTTTGTTATATAAAAGAGTCGATTATATAAAAGAGTCGGGGGCACGTGCCCCCGCACCTAACACTGTAGATCCGTCCCCCCCTTTGCCCCTCTGGTTCAAAAGAAAATCTCCACCGTGAAACGTTTCACTTGCATTCATGTACGCAAATCTACCCAAATACGTTAAGCACAATCGACAATGAAATCAGGATTGTCCATGGGCTTTCGATTGAAGATTCGATCAATCTCGGATGCATGATCAATTTTTTGGCATGAATGTTCAAGTGGAAAAAAAGAAATACTTCCATTTTTTCAAATACCGTCTCACGAGTTGGTATTTTCATCTAGTATGTTTTAACTAGAAATCACCTCTCACATAACTCAAAAGAACTACTGATACATTTCATTTACGAAATCCTGATTTTTCAACAAGGGGGAATTCTAAAAAGTTTTTATAAATGATCAATCCAATAGCTTTTTTTAAGAGTTGTATAAATGATTAATCCAATAAGGGGGAATTTGAAAGAAATTATATAAATAATAGTTCTAATAAGAAGGGATGTGGATAAAAACTGAAATTCTTTCAAATCATCAACACAATAAGCCCTCCTAAGGTTTCTTCATCTTTAAAGAATCCACTCATGAATAAAAAATTTCATATCTAATAATATAGTTAGAAGTATAAATATCAAGTTATATACGTGTGCAGTAGATATTAGTTTTTAAAAGGTTTCTGTGCGTGTTTTTAAAGGTTTCTATATGTGTTTCAAAAAAAAAAAAAAGACAAGTATGTGTATACTTGAACATCGTGCATGTGAATACTGTTGGTTGAATAAACTTATGGTACCCGTTAATTGCGGATAGTAATTATGTCCATCAATGCTAAGACATACTCCCCCGTTCCATAATAGAAGATGTTTGAGAGAATATTAATGTTTCAAAATATAAGGTGTTTTGATATTTTTAAGATACTTTAACTTTATTGGAAACTGATTGATCAATAGAATTTTAATGTGTTATCTATGATTGGTTAATTTATTTTATATTTATATTATTAATGATGTTATCTTTTAAAAAATTAAGTTTCTTATTCTTGTGCTTTGAACAAAACATCTTATATTGTGGAACAGAGGGAATACACTAATATTCTCTAAATTTTATTTTTATTTTATTTTATTTTTAATATTCTCTAAATAAGTATTGTCTAGTATGAAGCAATATGAAGCACATAACTATACACGTGTTAAGTTTGCTTTTATCTATGTTTGTGTTATCCGCTTCGCTTTTGATGTAGCGGTTTCTTTAGTGTTCGAATGGAAGAGCGGGACAAAGGCAGCTCTCCCGGACAAGCAGTTCTCCCGCATTGCATTTACCATTCAAGTGTTTTTGCTTTTACATTGCAGATAGCGGAAGATCTGCATGCAGTTCAATTTTTCTTGTATTTTTGCGGAAAAAACAGGAGATCTACCTACAGATCTCACCCGCTATACATGTGCTGTTATTTGCAGAAGATCTTCAAATATTTAATTTTTAAAATATAGTTATTTATCTTTATAAATACAATATTTTCATTCTATATTAATTACAACTTTAACAACATAAAACTATCTGATTATATATTTCTCTTTCTATTTTTTCATATAATTTTAAATTCATTTAAATTATTATATTTATAGTATGTATTATGCAAAATATAATAATATAATTTTAAATATATATATATATATATATATATATATATATATATATATATTCTCAAATTTTAATGTTTTCATATTTTTTTTTTCAAAATTGCAACAACATGGTTTTAGTGCAAGATTTATTGTTGTTTATGTATTATATTTATATATTATGTGTTTTGATATATTTTATTGTAAGTTTTATTATTTAAACATATAATTTTTTTTATTTGAATTATTTTTATCATTCAAAACTATAATAATTGTTTGATTTACTTGATCTGTTTGCATGATCAGCTTGATCCGCATTTTTCCTGTATGATCCGCTTGATCTGCACTTGTCCTGCTTGATCTGCACGATCCGTTTAATTGTGTTGTTGTTTCTGTCGAATAATTTCTCCGTTGATGGAATCTAAGTTTTATCAATGAAAGTTGGTTTGAACAGAAAAAAGAACTATACACGTATCATATTATATACGTATGTCACGTACATACGTAATCATATCATATTTATTATACAATAAAATTTTTACAAATAGGAAAATAATCAAATAAGTAACGATGATTGGTCGGAATAGATTAAGGGTCCACCATACGGACTCGAGCATGCATTGCTTATACCCAGCCGCGCGTGCAAACTAATAACTGCCTCATCGTATACTCTGTTTAACTTTCTACAACGGCCACTAAAGGCTAAACTAGTTTACGTGACTTAAATGTATTGAACAACGTATCCTTGCTAGTTGCTATAACAACACCATTAACTAAGCTGACCAAAAAAATCTTAATTTGTGAAACTTTTTTTTTTGATAAGTGTAATTTGTGAAACTTGCTACGGAGATTAATTAAGAAATCAGTATTTTAACGCTAACACTTTGATATTTTCTTACATATTACACAACATAATTTACTAAACTCGCATTGTTAGATAGTTAAATCTTTCAATACTACATAAAATACAGTTTTTCTGTGTATTTACCAGTGTTTAAATTTTCAAAAACAAATAGTATAACTTTGTATTAAGGTGACTAATATCAGTAATAAAGTAATCAAATTTATATAAAACACACATAGAGTTGAATTAAATAACAAAATAAGTATTTTAGTGTTATATTATACTTTACAGTGCAGACATAAATGAATACTACTGTTATGAATATAAATTTGAAGTTTATCCTTAAAATTACTACTTATCAAGATCGAATGCAAGTCAATGTTATGCTATACTATATGTTTACGATAATTTTATCCTCAAAAACTGACTGCGTTTAAATGATGTAAATTTGTTAGACAACGACCTTCGGCTAATATGGTTTGCTGAGAGATTCTGATCTTTCTCTTCTCTTCCTACCTGCATGTCTTACTTAGTTCAATGTTTTTTTCAACCCATATCTCCTCACTGTCACTGACCTCTTTCACCACCGCCAGTTCCATCTTTATATTTTTCGTGTGATGTGAACGTGGAGTTAAAATTGCTGTTGATAATTTGGAATTATAAATTAAACAAATCAAAATTAAACTATTAATGTTTACCAAGAAATCAAACTACTAAATAGAAGAAGCATAATTAATGCTGTTGGAAATTCGAGTACAGATTGATAGGAGAAAAATCTGTTTTTTTGCCATTGATAGTTGATACGTAGAAAAAAGGAATTTTAGATTTTTGGTAATAAAGAAGATCTAATTATTTCAATGAAAGTAAAAACATAAAGAATAAATAATATTTTAAAAACGATAATGGCTAACTGATCGAAATGAGTACTTCCAATAGATTTGGGTATGAGCATTTCGGATTTCGGTTTAGTGTGGATATTTTGGGTATCGGATAATTCAAGTAGGAGATTAAAGAATCTATTAACTATATTATTATTTTGAATTCGGATCCGATTTTGATTTGAGTAGTTCTAGTTGAGTTCGGATGATAAAATTAGGAACCAGAAAATACACATAATTTTTTCTCATTTCGTTTCAATTTTATTTATTTCAGATAATTTGAATAAATTATTGAATAATTAAGATGATTCAGATTAAAATAAATGAACCATATGGGTATTTGAGGTTTTTCGTCCACTTTTGGTTTCAGATATTCCGGTTCAGTTATCTTCATTTCATTTTTTTTTTGCATATGCCTTAGTAAGCCAATTGAAATTTTTGGTAAAGAAGAAATAGACTTAGCTAAAGACATTGGTACTTTTGACATTAACACAACTTAAACATTGGTGATGATTGGTTCGACTGTACCTGTAAAAATTTAGCTATAGGTAAGTTGGTTGTAGCTGTAAAGTTACTGTATATTTTTTTGCAGAGACTTTTGCTGTAGTTAAATTTGTTGTAGCTGTAAGTTATGGACTCTAGATATTTTAAAATAAAATATTTGAAATATGTTATGTATATATAAAACAATTATTTTTATCAATTAAAAGAATTTATATTAATATTTTTAAATAAATTATCAAAAATTATTTAAAATGTAATATGTAAAAATATTTATGTTTTTTAATATTTCAATAATTTTAAAAACCCCAAAAATAAATTAGAACATTTATAGATGTTTTTATAATGATTATATAATTTATCTGATATTATAAAAAGTTTTTTTTTTCATTTTACAGATTTTACAGCCTAAAAAGAAGGATGTAGAACTTTTACCTAAAATACATTAAAAAAATTTGCTTTAGTTTTTTTTCGCTGTAGCTTTAAAAATAAAGTTAAAGCATGATTGGTAAAAAATAGTAGAAACATGATGTAGGCTTTAAATTTTAAAATAAAATTACAACATGATTGGTAAAGATTAGTGATTTAAAAATAAATAAAGCTAAAGTAGGAAGATAAATCTCAACCAATCACCCAACCAATCACCCCCAGAACCAAAACATCATGTCTTTTTTTGCTTAACCAAAAAAACATCATATACACTTACCGAAATATAGTTATTAATGGTAGTGGTGGGACGGATCCGGATATCCGGAAAATTTGGGGTATCCGGATCCGGATTCGGATTCGCCGGATCCGTGGATTTAGTATTCGGATCCGGATTCGGGGCTTCCGGATATCCGTCTTGTTATCACACTATCCGCGGATATCCGGATCCGAATTCGGATTCGTAAAAATAATTAATAAAATAAAAAATAATATTTAAAAAAAATTAAAATTCTAAAATAATACATAAATTAAATATTTATACAAGATTTATAAATATGTATGTAATATTTTAAAAAATTAAAAAATAGTATTATAAAACTAATTTTATGAATAAATGTTAATATATCAAATATAATTGTTAATAAAATTTAAAAATTTAATAATTTTAAAAGTACGGATCCGGATATCCGGACCTAAAAATTAAGATATCCGGATCCGGATTCGGTTTTGACGGATCCTTGATTTTACTATCCGGATTCGGATCCGGATGCTCCAGATATCCTATTTTTGAAGCGGATCCGGAGTGGATTTCGGATCGAATCCGGATCCCAGATAATAAGTCTTAGATCTCATTAATGGTTATACCTCCAAGTTTCTTTTTCTTTTTTATTATTTTAAAGAAAAAAGTATACTTGAGCAATATTAGTGGTGAGTGATTCAACTGAGTTTCTCAGACATAAAAAACAAGAGAGAGTTACATCCACAGACACTTTGGTAGTTTTTCTATCGCTTAGAGACACAATACAAATTGAGCACACTTCTACAAGCCAGCTGTCTATTTTCGGACAAAAGTAACCCTGAAAGAGTGGTTGCTTGTTTTAAGGAAACAGCCAATAGATTTTCATGTATAACTAAGTTTTAGTTTTAGTTACAATAAATGACAAAGTGTTTGATTTAAAAGGTAGGTTTATGGGGTTGAGTGAATGTTTTTTGACCGTGTGATCTTATGTAAAGAAAGAGATCTAACGGCTGGGTGAAGACTACGAAGGTTTTAGGTGGATGGTGCAATTAATAAGGAGATGACTTTGGTTAAAGTAGGATGAGGCAAAAGTTTCAAATAATTTGCCAAGAAATCGTGTGGAGAGAAACGGAGTATGAGAAGGTGAGAAAAATCTCCGACGATCGTTCGGAATCTTCTTTGCGAAGGTATCAGCGTATTTTGGTTTTGTTTTAATTTTATAAGAGATGGTTTGTAAGTTATGTTACAAACTGTCAAACACCATCTATGCCAAATAGCCTGCAATGTTACATCCACACCCGCACATCCACAAGTACCAACAATGATAAAAGTTTACATTTATCTACAGAATAAACGTCCACAGTCGAGTGTCCACACCGACATTCAATATACCAAATTGAACAATCATCATGTCCATTAAAAAGTTTCTAATAAAATTTACATTCATCCATATAATAAATGTCCACACACGAGGGTCCACAATGACATCTACTATACCAAATTGAACAATCACCATGCCCATTAAAAAGTTCATAATGAATTGTCAAACACCATCTATGCCAAATAGCCTCTAATGTTACATCCACACTCACACATCCACAAGTACCAAAAATGACCATATAGCCATAATATAAGCGTCCACGGTCGAGTGTCCACACCGACATTCAATATACCAAATTAAACAATCATCATGTCCATTCATAATTGTCCAATATACTGTGAAACAACATTTTTGTCCATTAGCATCCACAGTTTTAGTATCCATCCTTATGTGTACTTAATGCTTCGTTAATTAGCATCCACAGCTTCACATCCACCACAAGGGAACCTCTGGGTCATCCACAAAACACACATCCACTAACGAGCATCCAACATGACAACTAGCATTCCAAGTAACCAAATGCCTTTTTCCACAACCCACAACCACTGTTTAAAATTAAAAACAACCATAAAATAAACATCCGTTAACGAGTTCCTAATAAACTGTCAAACACCATCTATGCCAAATAGCCTTCAATGTTACATCCACACTCGCATATCCACAAGTACCAACAATGACCATATAACCATAAAATACACGTCCACCAGCCCATCCACAATGACTTCTACCATACCACATTAAACAATCATCATGTCCATTCATAACTGCCCAATAAACTGTGAAACAACTTTTTTCCTTTAGCATCCACAGTTTTTGCATCCAGCACAAGCAGAAATCTGGTCCATCCCTATGTGCACTTAATGCTTTGTAAACATCCCGTCCACAAAGGTGTCAACCAAAATCAACCATCCATAAAAAAAACGTACGTCGGCAAGCATCCACAATAACTTCTGCCATTTTAAAATTGACCAGTAATCATGTACATCATAGGTCACCTATTAACTGTGAAACTTCAACTACATTAATTAGCATCCACAGCTTCACATCCACCACAAGGGAAACTCTAGTTCATCCACATAACACACATCCACTAGCGAGCATCCACCATGACAACTAACCTTCCATGATGAATATTGTCTGGGAGAGACGACGGCGAGGAAAGAAGGGTCGAGTCTTTGGCTGCAGAAAGTCTACCGATCGAGATGACGACGAAAGGAAGATTTTTTCGTTAGCGACGATTCAGAAACTATGGACGGGGATTACGAAACAAGCTGATAGGATTACGGATCTATTAGATTAGAGTTCTGCTTCTTCTCTAAACTCTATCGGCTGCTTTGAGATAAGAAAAAAAAGGATAATGGTTTACTTTTTGCAGATAACGAAATCAGATTTGGAGATATTTCAAGCTGATAGGATTACACATTTATTAGATTAAGGTTCCGCTTCTTCTCTAAACTCTGTCGGCTGTTTTGAGATAAGAAAAGAAAAAGACAATGGTTTACTTTTTGCAGATAACGAAATCAGATTTGGAGATATTTTCAAAAAAAACAAAAAAAAGTTGTTTTAGTGGTTAAAAAGGCAAAAACAAGATTGATTATCTTTCGTTAGTAAGTGTAACGAAATTGAGCAAATGAATAGTTAAGGGTTATCTTAGTAAAATTACTCTAATAAAGTGTATCAAATAGACTTGTGTCCTTTATTGTAATATATAGTTAACTTGTGTCTTTCAGAGTAAATTTTTCAAAAAACAAATATCAATTATTAAATAACATGACATGTGTATTGTAAAGAGAAAATTACATCTAGGGTCACTTTTGCACTTTATAATAACATCATGGATCATTTTGTTTAACATGCACACTTTTTCTTAACTATTTACCCAATTTCGTTAGATTTTCAACTAAAACATAACTGTGGTGGTCCCCATTCTATTTCCTTTCCTTTCTTTTCTTCTTTTTTCTTTGAACAATACTTTTCTTTTCTTCTTCTTTGTCAAACTTTTAACAAAAAAACTTCACTTTATTTAGGCTTAGCTCCATCTCCGGGTAGCTGCACGTCTGAGGGTACCACCGGTGTTCTGCTCGCCGCTTCGCCGTCGTATCTTGATTCATTTTGTCACATCTCTCAGACGTAATACACACAGGCTCCAATCCGCCGCATTCATCTTTTTTCTCAAGAATTTCAGTTATCACCAACCGCGGAGACTAACTTTGAACCCCTGTTCGAAAACGAAGCTTTGGAGGGAGATTACCCGGCGGTGAAACGCTCGGCGAAGCCAAACCGTGTCGATTTGGCCAAAATCGATTAACAAATTGGAAATTACAAAAATCTCATCTTTGGGTTTTAAAATGTTGAAATCGTAATTTTCACGCTAGATACATAAGTTTAACGCATAAACCGTAAGAAAAACTCAGAAAATGATGATATATGTCAAAACAGAAGCCATTAAAAGGTTGCAGAGAATTTAAAAGCTTTACGAGGAAGATGAAAAATTTACAATTATGCCATTTAGTAAAAAAATGAAATTTTTTTACATGATGATAAATGTGTACAATAATAATATGTGTATATGGTGTTTCATCTTCTTCCTCATCTAAATGTACGTCACTTTTTGTTAAGATTAATTTGCAGAAGGTGTACATGTAGATGCTTATGCATATGTACATATATATTTGTAAAAATGAATAGTACACATGAAATATGTGTACATGTGAATTTAGGTAAAACTATGTACATGTGAACATTTAAATATATGTGTACACGTTGAAAACATCAGATTGTCCAAATATATATGTACATGTTGACACTTTTTGATAGTAACAAATATTGAAACTTGTAAATGTATGTAACAAATTTATCAAGTGGAAATGTGAATAACTGCACATGATAACCGGTGTACATATATTGACAAGAAAAACAAACTGGTGTACATATAAATTTACGTACATGTGGATAATGAAATTTTTGTGTACATTGTAATATGTCCATGTAAATATACAAGAAACACTTATTTAATGGACTCTATTGGTGAATATTGTTAAATAACATATACGAAGATATCCTATCTATCATTGAATATATGTACATGCATACCAGTGTACACTACACATGAATATCATAGTGTTTAGTTGATAAAACTAATAATATTAAAATGATAACACTGAACACGATCTTATTATTTTTCTGGTTTTAACGTCTCATTTCACCTTATTCCAACTATTTTAGATTGATATGTGCTAATTTTCGTAAAGCAAGGATTAAACTGTATTTTGTAAGTTTAGGGATCAATTAAGAAGAACATATTTGCAATTTCAAGAGTTTATGGTAAAAACTTAGAAGCTAAAATTGGAGGACCGAATATGAAAATAAAGGAATCTCAATCAACAATGGATCTGGATCTCGAACCACCGCTACTTTACTCGGCGGCGAAGGAGAAAAGGGGATGTTTCGACGGCGTCGAGAGCCTAGGTCACGTCGACGACAGAGACGAACTGCAGAATATATTCCCGAGGAGGAAAAGAAAGAGTTGTGGTGGAGAAAGAAGACATACACTGGTGGAGAAGAATCCGACCCTAGTGACCTTCGACAGACCACGACGGTGTAGGCTTGACGGCAAGCACGAGCTCCAGACAACGGCGATGTTGCGACTATATGAAAAATAAAGTTCTGAAAATTTCTATTTTCTTAATACGTCTTTAAGTTTGGTGCAAGCAAACTTAAAGACGTATTAGTTATGCTCTGGTTAGAAACAAATGGAATAAGTTAAGAAAAGTGTTCTAGGAGCAGAAAATGTTCTATAGTGATACAAAAACTTAGAATGTGACCCTGAGTGTTAAAAACTCGTATTGTAAAAGTGGTAGAGCCATTTATATAAAGACACGGGAAGAATCTGTCCTTTTTGAATCTCTTCCTAAAGGGATTATTTTTCTTCTCTTTCGTCTATTGAGAGTTTCCCACTGTTCATGTTCTCAAGTATCATACCATTTATAACAGACATTCTTTACTTTTCTTCCGCAGATAGTTCAACATACCTAATCTCAAAGCAATGCTATGAGTAGGTTTGAGGGGTTCAGGTTAATTGGTTAATTCAGGTCAATAAGTTCAAAATTTTAAATTCAATTTTTGGTTAGTTCTTGTTTCAAAATTCTTATCGGAGTATTTAATTTTATTTAATTTTGCGGTCAGTGCGGTTAAATTTTCGGTTTAATTGAAGATAATTTTTAAAAATCGGTTTATTTCAATTATTTCAACTAGCTCAGTTATTTTGGTTCTGATTTTGATTAGTTCGGTTAGCTAAGTTTAGAATTTCGGTTAACATTGGTATTGTTTGATTTTTTTTTAGAAAACCGAACTAACCAATTACTGAACCGAAAACTTAAATTTTTTACTTACCTAACTGAACTGAATTTTTATGGTCAGTTTGGTTTGGCAAGTTAGGGTCAGTTTATACCTGCAGACCAAGCTATGGGTGGCTCATGAGTTACCAGAACAATATTGGTAGTACTATTTTTCTTTTTTACCCAGGCCTCACATGGGTTACAGTTAATGAATAATGACATGTTTTCCATGTTAGTTTTTATTAGAGGACAAGATGGAGATTAAAAATTGAAACATATAATAAAAATTGACTGCATTTATATGATGTAATCATGTAAATTAGTTAGACTATATTCTTCGGCCAATTAGATTTGCTGAGAGCTTCTGCTTTTTATCTTCTCTTCTCGTGTTCTCTTTGTAAGTTGTCTTTGGAAAGCCACCTTCACTCATCTAAAGACGTGTCCTTGGCATTGATATCGGAAGACATGTGGATGTTGTGGTGTCCTTGTCACTAAGTATTGTACACGTGTTGAAGCGTCAGATCGTACGAATGTATCATCAGGGTATTTTCTTATGCTCTTGAAGAGCTTAATAATTAATATAACACAGTTTTTTTTACAAAGAAATATAATACAAAGTTGACCCAAAAAATACTAGTATTATTATATACTAGTGTTTGATAGGGCTGAAATTATTATCCGAGATCCGGATCCGATCCGAGATCCGATCCGGATCCGCTCCGAAAATAGGATATCCGGGGCACCCGGATCCGGATCCGGATAGTAAAATGTCGGATCCGTCGAATCCGGATCCGAATCCGGATATCTGAATTTTTTAGGTCCGGATATCCGGATCCGGATCCGTTATTTTTAAATATATTAAATTTTAAATATTATTAATAATAATAGTTCATTTATTAATATTTATACATAAAATTAGTCTTATAATATTATATTTAAATTTTAATAATATTATATGCATAATATATTTATAAATTTTGTAAAAATATTTAATTTATGTAATATTTATAGATTTTTTGTATTTTAAAAAATATTTTTATTTTTTTTTAATTATTTTGACGGATCCGGATCCGAATCCGGATACCCGCGGATATCATGATATCTAGGCGGGTATCCGGTACCCGGATATCCGGAAGACACGGATCCGAATCCGGATCCTAAAATCACGGATCCGACGAATCCGGATCCGGATCCGGATACCCCGAATATCCCAGATATCCGGATCCGTCCCATCCCTAGTGTTTGATCCCGTAATACGTACGGGAAAAAATCTTAATTCTTTTATAAATAAACATATAATTTGAACATAAACACATACTAAAAATCTTAATTCTTTTAACAATGACATTTGGGTTTAAAAGATACTAAGAGCATGTGCATCCTAAAGTTTTTGGGGTATCTTGAAGGAGATGAGATCCACAATATATGGGAACCAAGAAAAAGAAGAAGAGAAAGTTGCCTGAGCAAGCGACGTTTTTGGAGAGGTTTTTGAGTTTTTCGCGGGCCCCACCGACGTGTGGCAGCCTGCGATTGGTTCTTTTTTTTTTTAATTTTATTTTTTTAAATTGAACCAAAAAATAATTTTTTTTTTGAAAAACTCCAAAATGAAGAACTTGGGATAAATGTGATCTAACACCACATATGTTGTCTCTACCATTCTTGGGTATCGAGATACCGAAGAGTGTTAATTTGTAACTGCATTGTAAAGCCATCATACAATATTGGATAATATATGGAGAAAATCATAATAATTTACAGTGATAATAACCTAAAATACTTACATCTACAATACTATCTCAATCTTGTCCCACCAGCAACACCAATATTTTATTTTCACGTTCTTTGATGGCAACATGAGCTGTTTTTCTTTTGCCTTAGATAAGTCTACATAAACAAAAAAACAACAATGAAACAACTCAAAGAACTAAAATAATTATTTTAGTATATACTTTGATGCATGGTCCGATTTCTTAAATCTCTTTGTGCAACCTTGTTATCTCTTTG
The DNA here is from genome assembly GCA_016771965.1 of Brassica carinata. Classification (NCBI taxonomy): domain Eukaryota; kingdom Viridiplantae; phylum Streptophyta; class Magnoliopsida; order Brassicales; family Brassicaceae; genus Brassica; species Brassica carinata. The sequence continues at coordinate 44,944,773 of CM028694.1, forward strand.
TATTCCTATGATTAATCCATAAAACAACTTCAAAATGGATCATACAAAAAGAATAAGATAATATTAATTATGTGTCATAAATTGCTATTTGTGTTCTAGTATTATCCACCTGCTATTCACATGTTAAGTTTTCTTCTTCCAAAATTTGATGATTTCTTAAGGATTTCATCTACACTGTTAAACTACATAAACAACAAAAAAGCATAATATAGATTTTATGTAAACATGAAATATAGCAGGATAATGGTAAACGCACATGCACTTTTTTTTTAACAATTCAAATACATACATATATATATGTGTGTGTGTAGTTTGCTGAAAAAAGAATTGGACATACTTTATTACCTTAATTAGTTGCTGATGATTTTTTTTTTGTTTCCACTCTGGTATTGAAGACAGAAACTCTAATTCAAGTGCCATCTTTAGTCCTAGATATACAGAACAAAATCAGAGATTATTTGTTATAGACTAAGAGAACAGTAAATCTTTTCTCAAAAAAAAAAACACCAAAACTAAGAGGTTGATTGTTTGTAGTTTTTAAAATGGTTTTTAATTTTTGTTTTTGAAAAACTACTTTAATTGCCAATCAAGATTTTGTTAAAAATGATTCCCTATAAATTAGGGAAACTAGTTTTTCAAATAACTACCTAGTTCCACACAAAAACCAAAATCTCTATTTTGTTAGTTTTTGGCCTACGTGATTTTTTCTCATCTATCTATCATTTTACTTTTTTATTTTATTTATTTTCAATTATCTCTCTTTTTATTTTTATCCCATATCTATGTCTTCTTCCCACTATCATATATTCACCTAACCATCATATCATCAAATAAAATTTTTGCACTTCATTTATTTGACCAATTTTTTTACACTTTATTAAGATTAAATGTGCTTCTAGTACATACAATTAGACCAGTTATCTTTCATCCCAACACTCAAAATATTTGATCATATGTTATTTAATATTTAAGAGTACCATTCTGGTATTTATATATTATAAAAAAATTAAAAAATATTTAAAAAACTAGAAATACGATTTAAAATTATTATTTTAATTAAGTTTCTGTAAATACTCATTAAAATGACTAACCATAGACATATTTATGCAAAAGTTGATTTAGAAACAAATTCATATGATCTTAATTTGTTTCATTTGTAGATATATTTTATTATTATTATTGAATTTAATATTTATTAATTTATATTTTAATGAAAAATTAGAAAAACCAAAATCTAAATTTAAAATCACCATTCAAGTTTTTCCAAAAACTAAAATCTACAGAAAAATCAAAACCAAAAACTAAAAACCAAAATCTAAAAACCAAAAACCAAAAACTAAAAACCAGAAACCAAAATCTAAAAACTAAGAAACAATCATCACCTAAATAAAGAATAGTTTAAAGTTTGCAAACGTATTTGCCGTAACAGTTGAATATCTAAGAAAACAAAAACACAAAGAAGATTTGACAATGAAGAACATGGAGAAAAAGAAAAAAAAGGAACAATAGATTAGTCTATAGAAAACAGTTTGAAGCTTTTGAACGTGGGATTGAAATTTTGAGAAAATTTAGGCGTCTAGTTAGTTGGAGCTGTAAAAATAATTAGAAATCGAATGACATGTTTTATAGGTTAAGTCATGCTTTAGTAAATCAACGTAGTTTAAAATTTATGAGAAATATTAGGAAGTGGGTACGTAGTTAATATTTAGACTCCAGGAGAAAAGGAGATGCAAATAAAATTTAAATCATTTTTATTTTTAATTGTGTTTAAAAAATGAATTTCCACTTGTCAGTATTTTATTAGCAAGACGACTTCCGCTTTAGTATATATGGGATGGGATTTTTATTATTCAACAATAGTTTTTTTAAATACTAGTATTATTCACCAATAGCTAAAACATTTTTACGGTAAGCTTTAAGAACTCAGTTACTCCACTATGGCCTATGCTTTTCACTTTTCAGGTTATCGATCGTGAGTTTTGAAACAGATAATTTATGCATGTCTAGTTTTAAGGTTTAAACTTTAAACTAAAACTAGATTTTAACCCACACTTTTAAAGCGCGGAATTTGTCTCATTTATAAACATTTGATTTTATAACCTATAATTTTAATATTATACTATGGTTTACGAATCATTATAAATATTTTAAATTTGTATAAAAGAAATATATAATGTATTTTGTGAAGATGTGTAATATATAACATTAAAAATTAACTCTATGTTGTTCAAAAAAAAATATTAAGTCTAGATGCAATATATTGATATGGTGATCTATGATGCTTATTTGATCTTTACTCTTTTGGATTTGAAAATTAACTGAATTATTACTTGAGATCACCAAACACACTTGAGTTACTCATCTCTTTACTCATTTTGAGATGGAATATATTGGTGTTCGTTTTCAAGAGTTAGATTATTTGATGTTGGCATTTTCTCTAAATTGTTATATAGTAATATCTTATAATTGTGCAACATATACTAATTAAATTTTTAAATAAATCCAAACTCTCATGAATCATATGAATCTTTAATTCATGAAAACATAAACCCTTATCCTATTCTTCCTGAAGAAACCCATAAAATCATTATTAACAATTGTTAAACCAAGCACAATATACACATGTGATAACAGTGTCTCCTTAAATTTAGAGCCACTCCAAAATAAACCATATATGAAAACCAACTAAATCTCCTATATCTACTCTCTTTGTTCTGCAAAACCAATTTCCTCGATATAATGTTTTTTTACGTCAACCAAAGAAACAAAAAGTCTACATGAACTACTTTGGCTCTTATCCTAATATACAAACTCCTCCAAAGTTAAAAGACCACACACTTCCTATGTATGAGCATTTATAAAACTCAAAGTCATATTAACCATTTCCTTGGCCAAAAGAGATGACCCGGAATAGCTTTAAACAATTCTACCTCCACTTTAATGATCATCAGTCCACACACTGATATGCCGGAGTATATAACAAAGATTGACATGGTCCTGAAACCACTCAGACTTTCCTGAAAAATGATTCAACATCTGGTCATACAGTACGTAAAAAGACCCGCCAAACTTTCTATTCCATAGATTTATACTTAACGCTACAGGTATAGTATGAAACCAAAAGAGCACCATCCAAAGTAACAACAGAGAAGAAGAAAGTAATATTGGTACATCAATATACAGAAGGAGATTACGTGCTTAGCAATCGAGTAATATTGGTATTTAATACCTTGATTGATAGTTAGATATTGCTTGATTGTAGGTGGATATAATTTAGAATATTCCTTCTTTTAAAAATAATTGATTACCATATAACAAAACTAATATAATTCGGAAGTAACATTTTCTGCAGATACTCGTTCGCTTAATTAGGCATTTAATAAATAGATATTGCTTGATTGTAGGGAATATTTACTTGGTAAGTTTTTTTAAAACCGGTGGTATAGACGTAATGTTTGGTTAACTATTTAAATTGTATTTAGGTGGTTTGATTTAAATGTTAAACATGGTTTAGGCCAGTGGCATCAGATTGTAAATATTTACTAGATTTTAACCCGTGCTTTGCAAGCGCGGAACATTTTATGATGAAATTTTTATTAATAACTTAACAAATATTTTGTTAATTTGCAAAATTTTGTGTATTTAAAATATTTTGCATTTAAATCAGTATTTTTAAATTCGATCCGAACTCGCGGTCAAACCGGTTAATCAGATGATCCGATATTTTGGTTTAGGTTTTAAAATTTAAAACTCGAAACTAACTGATTGAATCGATGAATGACGGATATGTAATCCATTTTGATTTAAATTGTTGTAGGTTCATAATTTTCACCTTTTAATACAAATTTTAAAGTTCATTGTTTTGCAGTTTTATGAAATTATAACATTTCTACAAAAATTTAATAGAAAAAATGATAGATATAAATAATTAAGAATTAAAAATATGTCTTGATCATATTAATATGTTTAAAATAATTAATATTTTTTTATAGATGACAAAAAAAATTATATAGCTTAATTAATTTTATTATAATTACTTTGTGTAATTTATCCTGGTTATAGTTTGATTCATATTATGATCAGTTTGATTTTTTTTTTTTTTTACAAAAGCATTTTTCTTTAGATAAAATATTTGGAACATTTTTCATGATTATTTTGTTATTATATTTATTGTACAATGTAGTTAATTTTAAATGTATAGTGTTTATATATATATATATATTATGTAATGGCTGTTATTGAATTATTATGTTACTTAAATAAATGATATAACCATTATTTAGTAAATATAAATAAATAATCCGTCAATTTAATTGATTTGTTGTTGATTGAAATATTTTTGTAGTATCTAAACCTACAAAAAAGAAGTTCTATTTATTTTCGTTGTTTTTATAATTTATTTGATTTTTTAATTATTCTATTTATCGAAATAATTTGAAAAAGATTGTAAAAATTATTAAATAGATGAGATTTATTTTTTTTATATTATCTCGACACAATATTAAATATAATGTTATTTGAAAACATAGTATAAAGAAAGAAGTATATTAATGATTTAAGGTATGTTTAATTATAAAGTAGAAGTATTTAATTTAAAAACTTACAAAAAGATTAGGTCTAAAAGTAGGATTATGTTTTAATAAGAGAGATTTTTTTTAGTATAAAATCTAGAAACAAATCAAAAGAATATTCTTTAAGCAAATACTGATTTGAAAGAAAAATTAGTTTCTAGATTTAAAATATTTATAAGATATGCAGCTATTTTGAAATTTGAAGTTATTAAATAAATAAAAATGAATTGGTTTTTATTAAACCAAACATATGTGTAGTGAATGTTTAGTATGATGAAAGAGTATGAAAACTTGATTTCAGTGAATTTTTTTTTTTTTTAAACTTGATTTCAATGAATTATGGCATGTGGCAAATGCAAGTCATGAACTGAAGAGAACAATTGATTGTGGTGCTGAGGAGAAACCATTGGTTATGGTGTGTGGCAAAGTGAATTCGATGACTGAAGATAAGCAAGTAGGCCAGCTTATATTAAGAAACATCACTTAATGTATCGATTAATTTATTAGATATGGTTTGGTTAAATTACGTTATTGTATTAGATAACAGAGTTCCTTTGGTTAAATTTGATTCGGTTTACTTTAGGGATTTACCAATCATATAATGTTACATATAATGAAACGTGGTGTTTTATGTAACGTTATGTGTGTTTTAATGCTAGTAAAAAAATAGGACCAAATTTAAATGACAACTTTTGTATGGTAGATAAAAAATAGGACTCTATTTTAATAGATTAGATGAAAATCAGGGTTAAATCTTATTTGTACTCCTGTTTTAATAGTTTAGACTAGATTTTGACCCGCCCTTGAAAGGGCGGGTATTATTTTTCACTTTTATGAAATATATTATTTGTTTATAATTATTGAATGTATTTATCTTAGTAAAACTTTCTTTATAATAAATTCGACACATAGAGTCTCTCTGGTAGACTATGTGTTTTTCTGACTTTGTTTTATTCCCTCTCCAATCAACATATTTATTTGGCTTGTTGTTAAAATAAATAATTTTAGAACGCAAATGTACAATACTTTATATTGATATTTTGTTTAAACAATGTGACATATTTCTATATTAATTAAATATTTACAGTGTAATTTAAATTTTTATATAAATCAACATATACGTGTAGTTTGTTGTTAAAATAAATGATTTTGAATCCAAATGTACAGTACTTTTATATTGATTTTTTGTTATGTGCAGCCATTATTTTTGGTTCAAATATCCGATTCATTTTCAAATACATTTGTTTTTTGAATATTTTTAGTTTCCTATACATCAGGAAAAAATTAATACAGATCCGGGAGATCCAACTTGAAACTCACACATAAATTTATATCCAAACATGGCCTAATTTCAAAACTCAAAAAATCTATACCCGAAAGAAACGACCAGTACCTAAATGGGTACCCAAATGTCTATGCCTAACGGATTCCGTAAAAAAATAAAAAAAATATTTTTATGTGTTTGGCTAAATTAAGTGAAATAGAAAGTTTTCTTCAGTAATATTTGTAAAATATTAATAATGATCAATATATGAATATCGATTTGTTTAGATAAGTTTTGGAATTGTAATTAATTAATTTAATTAATTTTAAATGCAGTGGTAGAATCTGTAAATAAAAAATACAAAAAGGACGTACCTAAAAAGAAATTTCAAAACCCAAAAATATATACCCGAAGGAAACGATCCGTACCTAAATGAATACCCGAATGTCTATGCCTAACCGATTTCGTAAACAAATTAAAAAAATTTATGTGTTTGGCTAAATGAAATTAAATAGAAATTTTTTTATTTACTAATATTTTTACAATATTATTAATGATCAATATATGAATATCGATTTGTTTAGATAAGTTTTGGAATTGTAATTAATTAATTTAAATTTATTAAATGCAATGATAGAATCTGTAAATAAAAAAAACACAAAAAGGAAGTACCTAAAAAGAAATTTTAAAACCCAAAAAATCTATATCCGAAAGAAATGACTCGTACCTAAATGGGTACCCGAATGTCTATACCTAACTGATTTCGTAAACAAATAAAAAAATTATTTTTATGTGTTTGGCTAAATTAAGTGAAATAGAAAAATTTTTATTTAGTAATAATTTTATAATATTAATAATGATCAATATATGAATATCAATTTGCTTAGATAAGTTTGAAATTATAATTAATTAATCTAAATTGATTTTAAATACAGTGGTAGAATCTGTAAATAAAAAGAATTACAAAAAGAAAATACCTAATTTATTACAAATGCAATGACTAAATGTGTAAATAAAAGGAAGTAAATATATTGCTATCCATTTCCAAACAATTCTTATTTAATATTGTTATCCATGTTTCTTGGTTGATTCTCATGAAACCATATATATTTTATTATAGTTTTAAGTTTTCCAGATTATTTAGTTAAATAATACTCCTATCTTTATAATCATTTATTATTTGCCACTTAAATAGAAAGAGACAACAAATTGTGCTGATCTTTTGAATAAGTTGGCATAACCATTCTTGTTTTGGATTTTCTAGATGTTTAGTAAATAATAGTCTTTTTTTCTCCTCATCTATTACTCAGCCACTTAAATACCGAGAGACAACAATATTTGTGAAAATCTTTTCCTTAAAGTTGGAATAAACATCATTATTGTGTTGGGTTTTTGAGATTATTTAGTTAAATAATACTCCTGTCTTTCTCTTTTACTACTATAACGTAAACTAGATTTTGACCCGCTCTTAAAAGGGCGGCTATTTTTTCACTTTTGTGAAATATATTATTTGTGTGTAATTATTGAATGTATTTATCTTAGTAAAACTTTCTTTATAATAAATTCGACACATAAAGTCTCTCTGGTAGACTATGTGTTTTTCTTGCTTTGTTTTATTCCCTATCCAATCAACATATTTATTTGGTTTGTTATTAAAATAAATAATTTTGGAATGCAAATGTACAATACTTTATATTGATATTTTATTTAAACAATGTGACATATTTCTATATTAATTAAATATTTACATTGTAATTTAAATTTTTATACAAATCATAATATTTGTGTAGTTTGTTGTTAAAAGAAATGATTTTGATTCCAAATGTACAGTATTTTTATATTGATTTTTTGTTATGTGCAGCCATTATTTTTGGTTCAAATATCCGATTCATTTTCAAATACATTATTTATTTGAATATTTTTAGTTTCCTATACATCAGAACAAAATTCATACAGACCCGGGAGATCCAACTTGAAACTCACACATAAATTTATATCCAAAGATGGCCTAATTTCAAAACTCAAAAAATCTGTACCCGAAAGAAACGACCAGTACCTAAATGGGTATCCAAATGTATATGCCTAACAGATTCCGTAAACAAATAATTTTTTTTTTATGTGTTTGGCTAAATTAAGTCAAATAGAAAATTTAATTCAGTAATATTTGTAAAATATTAATAATGTGAATATCAATTTGCTTAGATAAGTTTTGGAATTGTAATTAATTAATTTAAATTGATTTTAAATGCAGTGGTAGAATCTGTAAATAAAAAAATACAAAAAGACATATCTAAAAAGATATTTCAAAACCCAAAAATATATACCCGAAGGAAACGACCCGTACCTAAATGAATACCCGAATGTCTATGCCTAACTGATTTCGTAAACAAATAAAAAAAATTATGTGTTTGGCTAAATGAAGTTAAATAGAAATTTTTTTAGTTACTAATATTTTTACAATATTATTAAAGATCAATATATCAATATCGATTTATTTAGATAAGTTTTGGAATTGTAATTAATTAATTTAAATTGATTTAAATGCAATGATAGAATATGTAAATAAAAAGAAACACAAAATAGAAGTATCAAAAAAGAAATTTTAAAACCAAAAAAATCTATACCCGAAAGAAATGACTCGTACCTAAGTGATTCTGTAAACAAATAATAATAATAATTTTTATGTGTTTGGCTAAATTAAGTGAAATAATTTTTTTTATTTAGTAACTGTTTTAACATATTAATAATGATCAATATATGAATATCAATTTGCTTAGATAAGTTTGATATTATAATTAATTAATATAAATTGAATTTAAATACAGTGGTAGAATCTATAAATGAAAAGAATTACAAAAAGCAAATACCTAATTTATTATAAATGCAATGACTAAATGTGTAAATAAAAGGAAGTAAATGTACTTCTATCCATGTTTCCAAACAATTCTTAGTTAATATTGTTATCCATGTTTCCAAACAAACCTCATTTTTAAATTGCAATTCATGTCTCCAAACACTCCAATTTTGTACTTGAGTTTTAATAATATAGACTAGAGTTTGACCCGTGCGTCCCGCCCGGGTTCCGAATTTTATTTTTAATTTTGAGCATATGTAACGACCTTTGTAGACCAAAAGTTCAAATAGTATACTTTTTAGGTTAGTCTTGGTTCATTTTTTTGAAATCCTAATCTTCTAAATACTACTATTCTGTGAACTTAAATATAATCCTAATCTTCTAAATACTCGAGCGATTCAATTAAAGGTTTGACTTTTTCATTTGTTTGATCTTATTTAAGTTTAAGTGTTTTTGTCAGATTTATTAAATCATATTGACAAAATTGTGAGTAAAAGAAGATTAAACTACAATAATTATTTTTCATCGGCCCTTGAAAGGGCAGGCATCGTAAAATTGCAATGATCCATGCATTATTTGAAAAAGGGCAGACATTGTAAATTCAAATTAAATTCTCTAGATTTTGACCCGCACAACTGTACGGGTATTTATTTTCATGTATATATATGTATATATATTTATTTTATTTAATTAGTATATATTTTAAGATTACTCGTATATTTAAAATTGTAAATCGTTATTTCATATACAATAATTTTATTGTTTTTATGCTGTTAATTAACTAATTATTTCAAATCATTACCTATATCATATTTATATGTTGCTTCTTCTTATATATTTAATTTTTCTTATCGAATTTGATTTTGATGATTAAACCAATATTTTATGTATGAAATAACATACTTGAGAATTATTTTGTATTTAATTTATTATGATCCTGACCCGTTATTTTTATGCTTTTAATTAACTAATTATTTCAAATCATTACCTATATCACACACACATATATATATATATGTTGCTTCTTATTATGTATTTAATTTTTCCTATTGAATTTGATTTTGATGATTAAACCAATATTTTATGCATGAAATAACATACTTGAGAATTATTTTGTATTTAATTTATTATGATCCCGACCCTTTTTTCAAATCGCCAGATTTCTTTGAAAATTTTGATTTGTTTTTTCAGTTTATATAACAAATTATTGTATATATAAAAGTTTAGGATAACTTAATTTTATACATGTATTATTCCCTCTCCAATCCTTCTATTTAGAACGCAAATGTACAATACTTTTATATTGATATTTTGTTTTGTGTAGTTTGTTGTTAAAAGAAATGATTTTGAATCAAAATGTACAGTACTTTTATATTGATTATTTGATCCTAAAAACCCTAAACACAAACCGATCAGAACCAAACCCGTTTGGGTACCCGAAAACCCATCCCTAGTCATTATTATATATTGCATGTATCATCATATAATTAATCGTATTTTATACGTACCATCATATAAGTAATCATATAATTAATAGTATTTTATATGTACCATCATATAAATAATTACATATATTATATTTTTAAAACTTAATACGAAATATAAAAACCATAATTTGAGCTGGTATTTGAAATTGAGCTTTGTATTGCATTTTTCTTATATATACTGAAAACATTTTTGATATAAATCAACTTTGAATTATTATTTTGATTTGAAATATGTATATAAATTTTAAATTTTGTTTTATGGTTAGTTTAGAAAAAAGATGTTTTAGGCAATTAGATTGATCCACTTTCGTATATTTTAAAGTTGACCTAGATAGATAGTTTCTTATAATATGATGGACTTTCAATTTTTCTTAATAACATAAGCTCCTTACTTTTTTCTTGATACTACTATTCTTGTTTCCAAACTAAATTATTTTTTTTTTAAAAGACTACAATCCATGTTTCCAAATACTCTAATTTTTTAATAATCCTATTCAAGTCTCCAAACACCAACAAATTATATGCTATTTACGGGTTATATATGGGTCAACGGATTCACAGGTTAGACAATGTGTCTGGGTTGGATATGAAAGTGTGTATATATATATGAGAACTAAAATAGTTTAATTTATCTGTTTGACATGTGCTCAATTATTTTTAAATGATTTTTATAGTATCATATTTATAATATTTTTAAAATGGTTATTGGAAAATATTTCAGTAAAATTTAATTTTTGAATATATGTATATTTTTAATTAATTTGGAATATAAATCAAATTTAAATTATTATTTTGATTTGAGATGTGTACAGGTATTTTTCATAATATATTAGACTTCCAATTTTTTTAATAACATAGACTTTGACCCGCGCGCGGGTGTATAATTTGAAAAATATGTTGATATTTACTTTTCATGTAATTATTAGGGTTTGACAAAATGAATCCGAGGAACAGAACAGATTCCGATCCGGAAATATAGTACCAGACCCGAACATAAATTGATTAAATATCTGAATTATTCAAAATTTTATTATTTAGAGAATCGATACCGAATCCGAATGTGTAAAATATTGTAAGTTCATATTATATATACTGTTCAACATTTATTCCAAGTTTTAGAGTGTTGTTCATGTTTTCCAAATAATGCAATAAGAAGATTTTTTTAATAAATTTTATAATCATATATGGAAATATAATTTATGCGTTCAACAATTATACTTTAATATTAATCTATTGTAAAAACTGTGGACTGAAAATGGAGTCCAACCTGCGAGATTATTTTTTTTAAAAAAATCTATTACGATTTGTTGTTTTAACAAATTTTGTAGTATTTTTCATGAGATATAACTTCCTTCAAGAAATAGATTTTGGAATAATTTGTTCAAAAAAGGAAATAGATTTGGGAACTTTTATGATTCTAATTTTAATTTGACTTATAAATAAGGTGAAAATGGGCAGCGCATAATTAATTGAAAATATGATCAAAATCTTACAGACACCGTTATCTATTTTAAAAAGTACATTCGTAAAAGCATTTTACGGAATGGTTTTGACTTTTGACTATCTTTCAGTACATCTGTTGAAATAGCACAAATCGATAACATATAAATAAACACAAGTTTTTACATTGTAGATTCCTGAAGAAGCACACAAAATCTAAACAACAACGACGGTAAAAAAGTATTTAATTAAAATTTCATATGTTTGACAAAAAAAACTAAAATTTCATATTAAATTGCATAAGAATAAAAAAGATACAAAGCCTTAATGTAACAACAGTCTACCGTTTGACTTTGACCGGCACACATTTATAAAATATTCTGCCTCCCTTAAAAGGGAGGTAGGTTTTACAGAAAGTTGATTAATAAAAAGCTACAAAGAGACAAATATGGAAGAAATCGTTGTGGTGGTAAGATAAGTCTCTTGGTTAGATTGAGGAGGAAGTGGTCGATGGTTTTGAGTATGAAGGAGGTCCAATCCTATGAGTTTTGCTCTCATGAGAACTTGTGTTTCTCTGATCAGAACGTGGGCCGGTCTACTGGTTGAATTCTGTAAACACAAGTTCCTACCTACCACGTGGAAGGCAAAATATTTTATGATGCAAAAACTTATTTAAATATTCAAAAAGTGTTGTTCAAATCATACCTACCACTGGTATCATATCACGGTGAACCAAACCTAGTAAGTGACACATAGCTGCAACTTTCAACGTTTGTCTCACCACAAACGCTGAATCTTTCAGTGTAAGAGCTCTCTTTCCTGATAAACATTTACACATAAAAATAATTCCTACAAAGAGTTGATTACTCTTTATTAGATAATAATCGATCTGCCAACTAACCACCTTCACTTAACCTGAGAAAATAATATACATATGACATGGTTGGTTTCAGATTCTTGCAGCAAGAGAAACAAAATATTATAAAAGACCCGTCCTACTAAATGATCCCAATTAAAATACATATATATATATACATTAATCGAAAATATGTACATACTTGGAATGATTCTTGGCCAGACAAAAGAGAATATGTAACCCGTATAATTGAGTTTGCCCATCACATTTACATCTTTCTCCAGTTTACATATTAGTTTTAACCTCATGTCAATCCCCACATATAGTTTATATATATATATATATATATATATATATATATAGTTCAATCATGAGTATCAAATGTCCTGAGAAATTAACCTGCATCTCGTGTATGACTCACAAGTAGTGCAGGTGTCTCCATTTTTTTTAAATCTGACCCCCCTTTCTCTGATTTACACATAAACATTAATATGTGTCTATATATGAAACCAACATTCTTCACATATAAATATAGATGCCACAGTGCATACGACATACCTGGGTATCGGTGACTGAAGCCATCACAAACGTTAACACCAGGACCTCTCACTCCTTCGATCTGTAAAGAAACAACCATGCAAAGTTGCATTTTTAATTAGTGTTTATCGATAGCATATCGATTATCAAAATTCTTATGGTACCCAAAATCGATGTGCTTACCAAACGGGTTCCATACTGCGTGCATACGTTGGATCTCGGTTCTCTTGGTCTTCTTGTTTTCAACACTAACATAATCTCTGTCCATCCCTTGAGGTTACGGTTTAGGTATATCAGGAGGTGGATTAGGGTTCTGGTGACTTGTTCCATCTCTGGTGGTCCTGGGAGAAGAAAAAAAGCGACCCATGATGCTTGTAGAGCTTTGGTTTTCGGGTCTCTAATAGAGAATAATCTATATTTTTTTTTAGTTTAATGATCGATGTTCTGAAAGCTTAAGCAAAAGCTATATTTATATTAACTAATATAGGTAAGTCTTTAGGTTTTAGGGTTAAGATATTTATTAAGAATATAGTTAATATTCTGTATCAAAACGGCATAAAGTAGATATTGTGCACCCGAATATACCCAATTAATATTTTCCATATTTTGCGGATCTTACAAAATTGTAGCATATTCCTACGAATATATGATTAGTCAATATTTTGATATCTTTCTATTTTCAAACCGTGAAAATAATTATTTAGATTGTTGGCCAAGTTTGTTTGATATGAAATTAATTAGTTAATTAGTATATATATTTAGAAAATCGAATATATGCTATAAAAGATATGAAAATTTGCATATATACGTTAGTTAATATATTGACACTACCCAAATATCTATAATAATATAAGAAGTACGTATTTAATGTATTTCAAATACGAAATAATTTTAAAATTAAGAAAAATATAATATCTGTAACTTTGAATTTGAAAACGAATGATACCAAAGTGTTAGTATTTTTAGTATTATAGCAAAATTAAGTGTTTGGCTAAATTAAGTGAAATAGAAAAAAAAATTATTTAGTGATATTTGTACAATATTAATAATGATTAATATATGAATATCGATTTATTTAGATAAGCTTGAAATTGTAATTACTTAATTTAAATTGATTTTAAATGCAGTGGTAGTATCTGTAAATAAAAAAATACAAAAGAAATATCTAATTTATTATAAATGCAATGACTAAATGTGTAAATAAAAGAAAATAGATATACTGCTATTCATGTTTCTAAACAAACCTCATTTTAAAACTGTAATTCATGTTTCCAAACAAACTTCCTTTTAAAACTGCAATCCATGTTTCCAAACAAAACTGAAATGTACTTCTGCTTTAATAATATAGATTAGGAAAAATTTCTTAAAAATACACAGACTGATTTTCATTTGCTAATAAAATACACGAACTATTTTGGATCCCGTTTAATACACGAAATAATTTCCGTTGCCTATTAAATACACAAACTTTTGAAATTCGTAGGTTTTACACATCATTTTAAACGGCGTTAATTATATCTACGGAAGTAACGACGACGTTAACGTTTAATTAAATACATGTTTAAATTTTGAAAAAAAAAATTCCTTAAAAATACACTAACTTATTTCTATTTGCTAATAAAATACACCAATTATTTTGGATTCCCGTTTAATACACGAACTAATTTTTGTTTCTCGTTTAATACACAAACTTTCAAAATTTGAGATTTTACATATCAATCTAGACGAGATAACAAAAGTTGACATTAGTTTTAACTAAACATGTGGTTAAACTGTGAAAATCATACTCACCCTCAGCCAAAACCTCTCAAATCGATTGAGCTATATTTCAAGTTAGTTTCAATTCGAGTTTGGCACCCTAATTTGTTTTAACTTTATTATTCTTCAAACTATATTCTTTTTCTTCTTCTTCGCTTTGATTTTCCTTTATATTACTCCGAAGTGTAGTGTCGATTTTCATTTATGTGTGTTCTGATTCTTCTTATTCAATTTGAATCCAGTGGCAATGATTCAATCAGGTTAATTTACACTATTCAACGTAATAGAGAAGAAAGCTAACAATATAATCTATCAAGAAGTTTGAAGAATTTTTCTTTCGCAGTTTAATCACAAATTTAATTAAACACTAACATTGTTTTCATTTCTAAACATAGTTGATATCGTCTAAATCGATATGTAAAATCTACAAATTTCAAAAGTTTGTGCACAATACCTACGGCTATGATCTGTAACTTTTTCATTGATCATGTCTCTCTTTCTCTTTCATGCGGTAAAAACATTTCTAGTGATCTAAGTCTTAACACAACACAACTGACGATAATTTAGCTACATTGTCTTTGATTTTGAAACGTGAGTTAACGAGTCTAAGACGTAATCTATCTTACTCAATGGTTGATTGACAGTTTAACATATTTCATCACTAAGAGGAAAGTGACCAAAAAGAAAAAAAAAATATAAAACAATGAGATCATATTCAAAAGAATATACAAAAGAATGCTTCTGTTTCAGAACCTCACGAACACACAAGTAGTCAGAGACCGTCGTTCTTTTATAAAAGAACATATATGTTGTTACTTGTTACTAGAACTCGTTCTTTCCTAATTGGATTCAGTCGCTAAGATGACGAAGAAGGCTTGGCATTAATGAGAAGATTTTTGATTTGGAAAATATGGAGATAATTTTCAATTTTGAGATTAGGGTTGCGAATTGGTGATTTAGGGAGAGTTTCCAGGCTAAAACGACATAGTTTTAATGTTTAACAATGTTAATATGATTTTTAACAGTTGACTTTTATGATGTGTTAAATGGCTTGGTCAAAGTAAAATGTGGGATTTAACTGGGAAGATCTTAATAATATGGGATTTAAATAGCTTACTAATTAGTTGAGGCTTTAATTGTAAAATTTAGTTATGTAAACTAATTATGCGCGAGGCGTAGATCTTATCCTCTAGTATAAGTAGGGGTGGGTATTCGGATACCCATTCGGTTTGGGTCTATTCGGGTTTCAGATTTTCGGGATCAAAGATTTCAGTCCCATTCGGGTATTTCTAAATTTCGGTTCGAATCTTTGCGGGTTCGGTTCGGGTTCGGATAACCCATTTAAATTATTTTTAAAATTTTTAAAATTTATTATATACTTTAAATTTTTTAAAATCTATAAGAAAAATAATATATTACATATAAATTTGAATAACATATGTCAAAATACCTAAACTTAACATTTAAATTGGTTTTCTTTGAATATTTGGATAGAAAATCAATAGATATTTATGTATTTTTGGTGTTTTGAGTATACTTTAGCTATTTTAGACATTTACTTTTGACTATTTGTATATATTTTTCAAATATTTTGGAAAACTTAAAAGTATCTTATATATTTTGGATGTTTTTAATATACATTATATCTAAAAATAATTAATATATATAGGTATATAAATCTATTTCAGATATATTTGGGTACCCGAAATACTTAAGTTCAGATCAGGTTTGGTTTCGGTTCTTTAAATACCAAAATTTTAAACCCGTTCGAATATTTAATCAATTTTGGTTCGGGTTCGGTGCTAATTTTTCGGATTAGGTTCGATTCGTTTTTTCGGATTCTGATTTTTTACCCAGTCCTAAGTCCTAAGTATAAGAGTATTTCTCCAAATTTTCTCTAGCATAATTGGTCCGTATAGATTAAGGGTCCACCATACTCACTCAAGCCTGCGTTGCTGTTTAACTTTCTACAACGGTCACTAAAGGCTAAACTAGTTTACGTGACTTAAATGTATTGAGCAACGTATCATTGGCTCCTTGCTAGTTGCTATAACAACGCCATCAACTACGCTAACCAAAAAATTCTTAATTTGTGATTTTTTTTGATAAGTTGAATTTGTGAAACTTGAAATCGAGTATCCCAATATCTAAATGCTTCTTATGTCGATTAATTAAGAAATCAGTATTTTAACGCTAACAGTTTGATATTTGCTTACATATTAAACAAAATAATTTACTAAACTCACATTGTCAGATAGTTAAATCTTTCAATACTAAATAAAATACAGATTTTCTGTATATTTATCAGTGTTTAAATTTTCAAAAACAAATAGTATAACTTTGTAATAAGGTGACTAATACCAGTAATAAAATAAGTGAATTTATATAAAACACAAATAAAGTAGAATTAAATAACAAAATAAGTATTTTAGTGTTATATTATACCTTACAGTGCAGACATAAATGAATACTACTGTTATGAATACAAAATTGAATTTTATCCTTAAAATTACTGCTTACCAAGATCGAATGCAAGTCAATGTTATGCTATACTATATGTTTACGATAATTTTATCTTCAAAAACTGATTGCGTTTATGTGATGTAAATTTGTTAGACAACAATCTTCGGCCAATATGGTTTGCTTAGAGATTATACTCTTTATCTTCTCTTCCTACTTGCATGTCTTACTAACTCCAATGTTTCTTTCAACCTATGTCTCCTCCCTGTAACTGACCTCTTTCACAACCGTCAGTTCCATCTTTATATTCTTCATGTGAATGTGGAGTTAAAATTGCAGTTGCTAATTTGGAATTATAAATTAAACAAACTAAAATCAAACTATTAATGTTTACTAAGAAATCAAACTACTAAATAGAAGAAGCATAATTAATGCTTGGAAATTCGAGTGCATATTTATAGGAGAAAAATCTGATTTTTTTTGCCATTGATAGACATAGAAAAAAGGGAATGTTATATTTGTGGTAATAAAAAGATCTAATTATTTCAATAAAAGTAAAACATAAAGAATAAATAATTTTTAAAATTATAATGGCTAATTGATCGAAATGAGTATCTTCAGTAGATTTAGGTCTGAGCATTTTAGATATTGATTTAGTTTGGATATTTTGGATATTGGATAGTTCAAATAGGTGATTAAAGAATCTATTAAGATGATGTTCGTTTGTTTATCCAGGTGATCCATCTGGGTGAAGATGCAAATCGATGTTCGTTTTGTTCATTACAATGCTATATCCAGATGGATCACCCAACTACATTTGTGAAAAGTGAAACTCACCTCAAATTCTCATCCAAATGAAGGTGAGTCGTCAAGGAGCATCTGGATGAAGGTGAATCTTCACCATAATTTTGTTTTCGTCAAAACCACAAAACACATTTTCTTGTAAGAAATCGGAAAACACACTTTATCAAAACTGAAAACTCAATTTTCCGCCAAAACGTAAAAATAAATTTTTCCGCCAAAACCGTAAAATACACTTTCCTGTTAAAACTATAAAAACTCATTTTTCGCCCAAACCGTTCAATTATCTTCTCACAAAAATGTAAAAAAAAACTTTCCCACCAAAACCGAGAAATACAATTTCCTGCCAAAATCGAAAAATGCAATTTCCAGCAAAAAAAAAACGAAAAATGCATTTCCCACCAAAGTCGTAAAAATGCATTTTCCCATTAAAATTGAAAATGTACTTTATCGCAAAATCGCAAAAACATATTTTCCGCCGAAATCATAAAAACGTAATTTCACGTCAAGATTGAAAAAACACATTTTCCGACAAAATGAAAAAACACATTTTCCCGTCAAAACCGTAAAAACATAATTTCCCGTCAAAAACGGAAAACACACTTTCCATTCAAATCTGGAAAAACACAACTTTCCGCGAAAACCGGAAAACACAATTTCCGCCAAAACCGTAAAACATAATTTCCGCCAAAACCGAAAAATAAATTTTTCCGCCAAAACCAGAAAACACACTTTTCCGTCAAAGTCGGAAAACACACCTTTTCGTCAAAATCTTAAAATGAATTTTTTCGCTAAAACCGTAAAACATAATTTCCCGTCAAAAACGGAAAACACACTTTCCATTCAAATCTGGAAAAACACAACTTTCCGCGAAAACCGGAAAACACAATTTTCCACCAAAACCGGAAAAATAAATTTCTTGCCAAAACTGAAAATTATAGTTTTCTGCCAAAACCAGAAAACACACTTTTCCGTCAAAGTCGGAAAACACACCTTTTTCGTCAAAATCTTAAAAATGAATTTTTTCGCTAAAACCGTAAAAACGCATTTGCCCTTAAAACTAAAAAAACGTAATTTTCCGTCAAAACCAGTAAAACGAAATTTCTCTTCAAATCCAGAAAAATGCAATTTCTCGCAAAAAAGCAATTTCCCGCAAAGACCGGAAAAAAAAGAAGAAATTTTCCACCAAAATCGGAAAAACGCAATTTGTCATTAAAACCAGAAAATTGTGTTTTTTTGTAGTTTTGACGGAAAATGCAAAAACGTGATTTCCCATCAAAACTGTTAAATTCCAATTCTCCGCCACAAACATGAAACCTTGATTTTACGTCAAAACCCGAAAAACACATATTTCCATCAAAATTGTAAAATTCCAATTTTCTGTAAAACGGTAAAAACCCAATATAATTAAACATAAAATTATAATATTTAAATCAATATAAAGGTATATAAGTCATTTGTTTATTAAATTCATCTAAATAGAAATAGAGATGCGTAAACAAACTAAAATTCATTTAAATGTTCCATCTGGATAGAGAAATGAACATAGTCAAACTACGTCTGGATGGATCATTTGGATCGATCCACTAGATGGATCGTTCGGAAGAAGATGACAAATGTACAAACGACTGGGTCCTTAGAGCATCATTATTGCACGTCCTTAGTCATGTTCTTAGGTATTATTGGTCCAAAATTAAATAAAAAACACTGATATATGCTTAGGACGTCCTTAATCAGGGATATTTTGGGCTGGTCCTTAATGCCACGTGGCGAGGCTTAATTGGGACATGTCTCTTCTTTCTTCTTCTTCTTCCAAACAAACGCTCTACTCGCTCCTCCGCTTATCTGCCTCTACCGATTCTGCCTCTACCGATTCTTCCCTTCCGCCGCCGGCAATCTCTCCCGGAAGAAAGCTACACTCCCCCAGCCTTCAAAGATGCTCGTCATCAAGCTCAATAAAGGTTTTCTCCCGGTTTCGAATTCTCGATCGTAATCGGGATGTCTCTTAGGTTTTATAGCTTTTGATTGATTAGTGTGTAAATTGATGCTCTTGATTGATCGGAAAATTACTCTTATGTACGAAATTCGATTGATTTTTTAGCTTAGGCTTCTCGATTCTAAGGTTTTTGTATATGCTTGCGATTGATGCAGATTGTGTGTGGAGTCTGCAATTGAATTGTAGTGGAATTCACTGTGATGATTGTTGATTTGATTCTGATGATGAGTTGTGTTTAAGCTTGGGCTTCTCGATTTTAGAGTTTTTGTTTTGTATCTGCTTGCGATTGATACAGATTTCGTGTGGAGTTTGCAATTGAATTGTAGCTGAATTCACTGTGATGATTGTTGATTTTAATGATGAGTGATGCTTCTTTGTTATGCACTATCTATAGGGATGGCAATCAAGGACCTGGACCGCGGGCATGGCCCGTAAAAGCTTGCTACGGGGCGGGATTGGGTCTCTATTTGATAAGCCCGCAAAATTGCGGCCTCAAGGACGGCCTCAAAGCCGGACGGTTCAAAGCGGATGGGCCGAAGCGGATGGGTTAAATCGGGATTTTGAAGACCGAATCCCAAGCTCCACGCCACCGAGAGAGAGAGAGAGAGAGAGAGAGAGAGAGAGAGAGAGAGAGAGAGAGAGAGAGAGAGAGAGAGAGAGAGAGAGAGAGAGAGAGAGAGAGAGAGAGAGAGAGAGAGAGAGAGAGAGAGAGAGAGAGAGAGAGAGAGAGAGAGAGAGAGAGAGAGAGAGAGAGAGAGAGAGAGAGAGAGAGAGAGAGAGAGAGAGAGAGAGAGAGAGAGAGAGAGAGAGAGAGAGAGAGAGAGAGAGAAGGAGATTAGAAATTATGGAGCTGCTGATGGTGGTTTCGGTCGATGATGCTCCTGTCTCCCAAGCTCGATGACCGGAGCTTCAAGCCATCATAAATGATAATAAAACATTTGTTTTGTATAAGCTTAATGTATTGATCTTGTAAGAGTATGCTCGATCATGTGCAAGTTGAAACTCAATTCTTGTCTATGTTTGTTTGTGCATGTAGAAACAAGCAATGTAGTATTCGATGTCGGGATGTCTCTTAGGTTTTATAGCTTTTGATTGATTAGTGTGTAAATTGATGCTCTTGATTGATCGGAAAATTACTCTTATGTACGAAATTCGATTGATTTTTAGCTTAGGCTTCTCGATTCTAAGGTTTTGTATATGCTTGCGATTGATGCAGATTGTGTGGAGTCGCAATTGAATTGTAGCTGAATTCACTGTGATGATTGTTGATTTGATTCGATGATGAGTTGTGTTTAAGCTTGGGCTTCGATTTTAGAGTTTTGTTTTGTATCGCTTGCGATTGATACAGATTTCGTGTGGAGTTTGCAATTGAATTGTAGCTGAATTCACTGTGATGATTGTTGATTTGATTCGATGATGAGTTGTGTTTAAGCTTGGGCTTCTCGATTTTAGAGTTTTGTTTTGTATCGCTTGCGATTGATACAGATTTAGGTGTGGAGTTTGCAATTGAATTGTAGCTGAATTCACTGTGATGATTGTTGATTTGATTCGATGATGAGTTGTGTTTAAGCTTGGGCTTCTCGATTTTAGAGTTTTGTTTTGTATCGCTTGCGATTGATACAGATTTCGTGTGGAGTTTGCAATTGAATTGTAGCTGAATTCACTGTGATGATTGTTGATTTGATTCGATGATGAGTTGTGTTTAAGCTTGGGCTTCTCGATTTTAGAGTTTTGTTTTGTATCGCTTGCGATTGATACAGATTTAGGTGTGGAGTTTGCAATTGAATTGTAGTGGAATTCACTGTGATGATTGTTGATTTGATTCGATGATGAGTTGTGTTTAAGCTTGGGCTTCTCGATTTTAGAGTTTTGTTTTGTATCGCTTGCGATTGATACAGATTTAGGTGTGGAGTTTGCAATTGAATTGTAGCTGAATTCACTGTGATGATTGTTGATTTGATTCGATGATGAGTTGTGTTTAAGCTTGGGCTTCGATTTTAGAGTTTTGTTTTGTATCGCTTGCGATTGATACAGATTTAGGTGTGGAGTTTGCAATTGAATTGTAGTGGAATTCACTGTGATGATTGTTGATTTGATTCGATGATGAGTTGTGTTTAAGCTTGGGCTTCTCGATTTTAGAGTTTTGTTTTGTATCGCTTGCGATTGATACAGATTTCGTGTGGAGTTTGCAATTGAATTGTAGCTGAATTCACTGTGATGATTGTTGATTTGATTCGATGATGAGTTGTGTTTAAGCTTGGGCTTCTCGATTTTAGAGTTTTGCCGCGGACGGGCCTCCGCAGATATTTCCCTCGACGAGATTGTACTTAGTTGAGGACCGTATTCCCGTATGATAAAGTCGCTGTACCGCCAAAAGCCGAACCCGCAGCGGTTCGGTTCGGGACGGGACGGGAGAGCCCAATTGCCATCCCTAACTATCTACATGTGTTTCTTCTCACGAAGCTTGGTTTGGCATTGGACCATTGAAGAAATGTTTGAGAACTGAACTGGTTGAACAACTGTGATAAAACTATTGTCATATTCATAAGAGACAACAAATGTCCCACCAATAATCTATATTTTTATGATTGTCCTTAACAAATATCCTTAACATAAAAGTAATCATAAAATAATCTAAGGATTTATTTTGAGTCCTCCCAATAATGATACTCTTAGTGTTTTTATTTTCTGTATTGATTGAGGGCAAAATGGTCTTTTCCCTGTCATCTTCTTCATTTCGTCGCATGTAAACCCTAAGTACACGCAGCCACTCAATTTTGTTTCATCCTTTTGCTATAATTTTTCTTTCGATTATTTCATTAAGTATTTCCTCAAAAATCCATAGATCCGTATGAAATACATCGAAATTTTAACCGTAAACTAACTAATTACACTGTTGTGGGATTCCTATGCGATCTAGCTCTCTTGTGAGAGCCTCGTTCAGAAATCGATTCTCATTTGATGCGATCAAGGCGTGAGGTGATCTCTTATATTTAGCTTTTATGATTTCAAATTGATGAGATTTTTGGAATAAAGTATTCAAATTAAGATTCGATTGGGAGAAAAAAGGTTTTGAGAATGTTTCCTTTTTTCAATGCTTATAGGTCGGCTGCTCTGTGCATATATAAAGACACTCTGAGATCAATAAGGTGAGGCGAGATACAATGTTGAAAAGACATGGCTCTGCGATGAGGCGAGATACAATTTTGAAAAGACATGGCTCTGAGATGAGGCGAGATAAGAAAAGACATCGCTCCAGCTTGAGTGTGGAATTGGAATTGCTACCACACGATGTGATAGAGCTCATACTCGAGAGACTTCCCGTGGAATCTCTGCGGAGATTCAGGTCTGTGTCCAAGAAGTGGAGATCCACAATCGATTCCCCTCGTTTCCAGGAAAGACAGTTGAAGCTTCGTAGGCAATCACGAGGTCATGATCTCCTTTTCGTAGCCTATCACGAGGATCCTCCTGATGATGTAGCTCCACTTGTGTTGGGCTCCTCTTGCATATTCCGTACGGTCAAGTTCCCTTTTCCGAACCTCTTGCTTTGCTATGGTAGTTGTGACGGTCTGGTTTGCCTCTTCTGTATGTACTCACCCAACGTCGTGGTGAATCCCGCCACTCGATGGCATCGAAGTTTTCCTTTTTCCTCCGTGCAACGCCTTATCGTCGACAGGTATTATAAAGAACCCTTTGCCGGCCCAACTACTGAGCTTGGATTTGGTAAAGACAAGTTAAGTGGTACTTACAAGCCAGTTTGGTTGTATAATTCATTCGAATTTGGACTGGACAACGTTACCACTTGTGAAGTTTTTGACTTCAGCACCGACTCGTGGAGGTACGTTGTCCCTGCTTCTCCTTATCGTATCCTCAAATTCCAGAAGCCAGTGTACTTTGACGGGTCACTCTATTGGCTCACCGACTGTGTAGAAACGAAGGTTTTGTCTTTCGATCTCCACACAGAAACTTTCCAAGTCTTGTGTAAAACTCCCTTTGCTGATGCACCTCACCAAAAAGACGTCATCTTGTTCATCCTTGATAACCGTTTGTGCGCTTCCGAGAAAAGGTGGCCAACGCAAGTCATATGGTCTTTGGATTCTTCGAAGACATGGAAGAAAATGTTTTCAATAGATCTCACCAAAACTTATCCTTGGTTCGAGAGATGCGCTCTCGTGCCCTTACCCGTAGCAATCCTGGAGAAGAACAAGTTATATCTCCATGGTCGTGAATATTTGGAACCACTCGTGCTACATGATCTTCATACCAAATCGTATGAGGTAGTCTCCACACCTACCACCCCCGGAGATTGTATTTATTATTTCGAAAGTTTGTTCTCTGTTTAATTTTTATGTTTTCTTATTTATGCATCAATGAACCATTTGTAACTTTTCACAATTTAATGTCATGCTGAATTTCTTTTGGTTCTTGCTGTAATCAGCTTTCTTCCCATCCCGCTATTACTGTTATGTGCTGCTATATTGCTCGATTAAGTTGCTAATTTCTAGATTGGAGACTACTCTCTTTTCCAGTGTCTACCATAGCCATTAGCTTCCAATAATCGTGTGCTCCCTTTTGCCAAACTGTGTGCCCTCCCTCCATTCTACTGCATGCTAGGTTAGTCCAGGAATGCTGCTAAGACCAGCTCATGTGAGAAAGACCCTAGCAAAATTTGAAGAATCAGTTTCTGTTCAATCTGGAACTCGGAAGAAAAGCGCATTGGATGTTGAAGAGGAGACGCAAACTCGAAATGCTGAAGACTCAACCATCAAGGGGATTATGTACAAGTTTGAAAAAGCTTTATCATCAGAACCACCAACTGATGAAACCACTCGTAGGTTCCATGTTCTCAGATTTTAGTTGATACTTGATCTATTATTATGTCTGCAATCTTGCCTCAGGTATGCTGCAGAACCCACCTCGTGTACAGAGGTCGTCATACAACAACTACAATGAGTCAAGACGAGCAATGTCTGTTGATTCTGCGACTTCCAACGATAGCAAAAGTGGGCTGGAGTACTCAGGAGACTTGCCAACAGGCAGAAACTTATGCAACGAGGATATAAATAACCAGCACATTGCCACCAAAACTGAAAAAGTTCTTTCACCAGAAAAGCCTAGTGATGAACAGAAAAGTAAGTTCTTGATTTTAAAGTCAAAACTACAAAGAAAGGCTTTCTTAATAGTTTATGTTGTCCCAATTAAGTATGTAGCTACTGTAATAACGTGCTTAACAATGTTCATCATCTCCTAGTCGGTTGTAGTTCACTTACTTAGTTTGGACGCAACAAACATTTAGTTACATTTTTTTCTTGACATATCTATGTTTTCAGTAAAACTTGTCTCGGGGAGGACACGCTCATTGGTCGAGAGGTTTGAGAGAGGAGAAAAAATTACTCATACCGAAGCAGAGAGTACTAATGCAGTGGAGCAAGATCCGCTCAAGACGTCAAGACAGGCAGGTGAAACTCCTGTAGTAGTATCTACACGACGAGCTAGAAGTACTCCAGCTCGAGTGATGCCTATAGTACTCAGCCAGGATAGTAACATGAAACCTGATGAGCCTCCCCCAACACAACCAGCTAGGACTACTTCAGTTCCAGTTATGCCTATGATACTCAACCAGTCTACTAATGTCTCGTATGATGAGCCATCTGTAACATTAAAACTCAATCAGGCAACAAATATTGCTTCTGTTATGTCAAGAAGACCACGCAGGACTTCCTCAGCTCGAGTAAGGCCTATGTCACTCAGTCAGGCAGCGACCATGACATCCCATGAGTGTCCTATAACATCAACACGTCCAGATAGGACTTCTCCAGCTCGTGTAATGGACACGAAACTCAATCAAATGGATGATATGAGTTTGGATACATCTCATATCACGTCCAGGCACCGAGCTAGTCCATCTCAAACGATGGTGGCTACTACTGTGACTGATGAGGTGGCTAATATGGCTCAGGATGAGGCAAATGTATCACAAACTGATGGTGACATCACTGAGAATCTAATGCAAACTCATGAGGAGTTCTTAAGCACTCTTCAATCTAGATTGACAAAGTTACAAGTAAGCATTCTTGGCTCTGTTCATTTCTCTGGCTACTATTTACTCTAGTGTTAATATGCAAGTGATTGAGCATGCAGATTGTTAGGCATTTTTGGGAACGTAGCGATGTTAAAGGCGCAATAGGGGCTCTGAGAAAGCTGACAGATCAGTCTGTGAGTATCTCAGATTCTTAGTAGACTACCTTTTTTATTTGATGGTTAGATTAGCTAACTCATAAACACTGGGACAGGTTCAAGCAGATGTGATCAGTATTCTAACCGACAAGATAGAGATTCTTACATTGGATATGTTCTCTCAATTGGTCCCTGTCCTCACAAGCTTATTGGGTAGCAGGACAGAGAGGTAAATAAAGATCATATTATATTTCCACCTTAGCCAAGTTTTTGAAATCATAAATTCAACTCCAGTTTATAAACAGTCCTTGTGTTTTATCTGTTGTCTTGTTAATGTTGAGACTGTTACATGATTGTTCAGGCCTGTGAATGTGTCCTTGGACATGCTCTTGAAGCTTGTAGCAGTGTTTGGAACAGTTATACGCTCAACTGTCTCAGCTCCACGTATAGTCGGCGTTGATCTTCATGCGGATGAAAGGTACTTGAGTTCATGCCACTCTCTTGAACCTCAGTTACTTTAATACTTCGTTTCTCATATACAAAGAGAAGTAAATGAATCACAATGCAGGATACAAATCTGCCAAGTTTGTTCTGCGGGACTGCACAAGATTCAAAGGATTCTTCCAATTTTGGCAAGGTAAACATCCTGCTTTCGTCATATTCCTAATGAATCTAACTGTTGGCATTATTAGAAATCGGATCATTTGCTTGTTTATCTTATTTTGGCTCTCTTTATCTTATTCCGTCTGAACACAGAAGAGGTGGTCTAATAACAAGAATGGCTCAAGAACTAAACCTCGTTCTTCAAGAACCGTAGCCACAAGCAAAACAAACAATGATCATGGAGCTGCTCTGCAAGTTCTTGTATTCAAAAAACCTTATATCTGCTGATTCATATATCAGTGAAAAAGGAAATATTTAATCTCTAGAAGAAATACTTGGAAACTAATTTGGTGTTTTGTTGTAAAGCAAATCATATATTTGGCCTGAGTAGCTTCAATTCTTGATTTGTTTGTTGTCACCGGTTCTCCAGCAAGCATTGCATCTAATGATTTTACTAGCTAAAACCCATAAAAACCTTGATAAATATCTACACAAATTTGAGTTTCATGAAAGACGTGGATTTTAGTTCGTCCAAGCATTGTCACCGGGTTCTTTGTTATGGGTTTCTTGATCTAGAACTTCTCCATCCCTAATTTGTTTCAACTTTATTATTCTTCAAACTATGTTCTTTTTCTTCTTCTTCGCTTTGATTTCCCTTTATATTACTTCGAAGTGTAGTGTCGATTTCCATTTATGTGTGTTATGATTCTTATTATTCGATTTGAATCTAGTGGTAATGATTCAATCAGGCTAATGTACACTATGGAAACGTTATAGAGAAGAAAGCTAACAATATAATCTATCGATAGGATTTTTAAAGATTTTTTCTTTCGCAGTTTAACCACAAGTAGGTGTTTGGATATCGGTTTAGTTTGGATATTTTGGATATCGGATAGTTCAAGTAGGTGATTAAAGAATCTATTAAGATGATGTTCGTTTGTTTATCCAGGTGATCCATCGGGTGAAGATGGAAATTAATGTTCGTTTTGTGCATTACAATGCTATATCGAGATGGATCATCCAACTACATTTGTGAAAAGTGAAACTCACATCAAATTCTCATCCAAATGAAGATGAGTCGATCAAGGAGCATCTGGATGAAGGTGAACCTTCACCATAATTTTGTTTTCGTCAAGACCACGGGACTTCCTCAGCTCGAGTAAGGCCTATGTCACTCAGTCAGGCAGCGACCATGACATCCCATGAGTGTCCTATAACATCAACACGTCCAGATAGGACTTCTCCAGCTCGTGTAATGGACACGAAACTCAATCAAATGGATGACATGAGTTTGGATACATCTCATATCACGTCCAGGCACCGAGCTAGTCCATCTCAAACGATGGTGGCTACTACTGTGACTGATGAGGTGGCTAATATGGCTCAGGATGAGGCAAATGTATCAGAAACTGATAGTGACATCACTGAGAATCTAATGCAAACTCATGAGGAGTTCTTAAGCACTCTTCAATCTAGATTGACAAAGTTACAAGTAAGCATTCTTGGCTCTGTTCATTTCTCTGGCTACTATTTACTCTAGTGTTAATATGCAAGTGATTGAGCATGCAGATTGTTAGTCATTTTTGGGAACGTAGCGATGTTAAAGGCGCAATAGGGGCTCTGAGAAAGCTGACAGATCAGTCTGTGAGTATCTCAGATTCTTAGTAGACTACCTTTTTTATTTGATGGTTAGATTAGCTAACTCATAAACACTAGGACAGGTTCAAGCAGATGTGATCAGTATTCTAACCGACAAGATAGAGATTCTTACATTGGATATGTTCTCTCAACTGGTCCCTGTCCTCACAAGCTTATTGGGTAGCAGGACAGAGAGGTAAATAAAGATCATATTATATTTCCACCTTAGCCAAGTTTTTGAAATCATAAATTCAACTCTTGTTTATAAACAGTCCTTGTGTTTTATCTGTTGTCTTGTTAATGTTGAGACTGTTACATGATTGTTCAGGCCTGTGAATGTGTCCTTGGACATGCTCTTGAAGCTTGTAGCAGTGTTTGGAACAGTTATACGCTCAACTGTCTCAGCTCCACGTATAGTCGGCGTTGATCTTCATGCGGATGAAAGGTACTTGAGTTCATGCCACTCTCTTGAACCTCAGTTACTTTAATACTTCGTTTCTCATATACAAAGAGAAGTAAATGAATCACAATGCAGGATACAAATCTGCCAAGTTTGTTCTGCGGGACTGCACAAGATTCAAAGGATTCTTCCAATTTTGGCAAGGTAAACATCCTGCTTTCATCATATTCCTAATGAATCTAACTGTTGGCATTATTAGAAATCGGATCATTTGCTTGTTTATCTTATTTTGGTTCTCTTTATCTTATTCCGTCTGAACGCAGAAGAGGTGGTCTAATAACAAGAAAGGCTCAAGAACTAAACCTCGTTCTTCAAGAACCATAGCTACAAGCAAAACAAACAATGATCATGGAGCTGCTGTGCAAGTTCTTGTATTCAACAAACCTTATATCTGCTGATTCATATATTAGTGAAAAAGGAAATATTTAATCTCTAGAAGAAATACTTGGAAACTAATTTGGTGTTTTGTTGTAAAGCAAATCATATATTTGGCCTGAGTAGCTTCAATTCTTGATTTGTTTGTTGTCACCGGTTCTCCAGCAAGCATTGCATCTAATGATTTTACTAGCTAAAACCCATAAAACCTTGATAAATATCTACACAAATTTGAGTTTCATGAAAGCGTGGATTTTAGTTAGATCCAAGCATTGTCACGGGTTCTTTGTTATGGGTTTCTTGATCTAGAACTTCTCCATCCCTAATTTGTTTCAACTTTATTATTCTTCAAACTATGTTCTTTTTCTTCTTCTTCGCTTTGATTTCCCTTTATATTACTTCGAAGTGTAGTGTCGATTTCCATTTATGTGTGTTATGATTCTTATTATTCGATTTGAATCTAGTGGTAATGATTCAATCAGGCTAATGTACACTATGGAAACGTTATAGAGAAGAAAGCTAACAATATAATCTATCGATAGGATTTTTAAAGATTTTTTCTTTCGCAGTTTAACCACAAGTAGGTGTTTGGATATCGGTTTAGTTTGGATATTTTGGATATCGGATAGTTCAAGTAGGTGATTAAAGAATCTATTAAGATGATGTTCGTTTGTTTATCCAGGTGATCCATCTGGGTGAAGATGGAAATTAATGTTCGTTTTGTGCATTACAATGCTATATCCAGATGGATCATCCAACTACATTTGTGAAAAGTGAAACTCACATCAAATTCTCATCCAAATGAAGATGAGTCGTCAAGGAGCATCTGGATGAAGGTGAACCTTCACCATAATTTTGTTTTCGTCAAGACCACGCAGGACTTCCTCAGCTCGAGTAAGGCCTATGTCACTCAGTCAGGCAGCGACCATGACATCCCATGAGTGTCCTATAACATCAACACGTCCAGATAGGACTTCTCCAGCTCGTGTAATGGACACGAAACTCAATCAAATGGATGACATGAGTTTGGATACATCTCATATCACGTCCAGGCACCGAGCTAGTCCATCTCAAACGATGGTGGCTACTACTGTGACTGATGAGGTGGCTAATATGGCTCAGGATGAGGCAAATGTATCAGAAACTGATAGTGACATCACTGAGAATCTAATGCAAACTCATGAGGAGTTCTTAAGCACTCTTCAATCTAGATTGACAAAGTTACAAGTAAGCATTCTTGGCTCTGTTCATTTCTCTGGCTACTATTTACTCTAGTGTTAATATGCAAGTGATTGAGCATGCAGATTGTTAGTCATTTTTGGGAACGTAGCGATGTTAAAGGCGCAATAGGGGCTCTGAGAAAGCTGACAGATCAGTCTGTGAGTATCTCAGATTCTTAGTAGACTACCTTTTTTATTTGATGGTTAGATTAGCTAACTCATAAACACTAGGACAGGTTCAAGCAGATGTGATCAGTATTCTAACCGACAAGATAGAGATTCTTACATTGGATATGTTCTCTCAACTGGTCCCTGTCCTCACAAGCTTATTGGGTAGCAGGACGAGAGGTAAATAAAGATCATATTATATTTCCACCTTAGCCAAGTTTTGAAATCATAAATTCAACTCTTGTTTATAAACAGTCCTTGTGTTTTATCTGTTGTCTTGTTAATGTTGAGACTGTTACATGATTGTTCAGGCCTGTGAATGTGTCCTTGGACATGCTCTTGAAGCTTGTAGCAGTGTTTGGAACAGTTATACGCTCAACTGTCTCAGCTCCACGTATAGTCGTTGATCTTCATGCGGATGAAAGGTACTTGAGTTCATGCCACTCTCTTGAACCTCAGTTACTTTAATACTTCGTTTCTCATATACAAAGAGAAGTAAATGAATCACAATGCAGGATACAAATCTGCCAAGTTTGTTCTCTTGGGACTGCACAAGATTCAAAGGATTCTTCCAATTTTGGCAAGGTAAACATCCTGCTTTCATCATATTCCTAATGAATCTAACTGTTGGCATTATTAGAAATCGGATCATTTGCTTGTTTATCTTATTTTGGTTCTCTTTATCTTATTCCGTCTGAACGCAGAAGAGGTGGTCTAATAACAAGAAAGGCTCAAGAACTAAACCTCGTTCTTCAAGAACCATAGCTACAAGCAAAACAAACAATGATCATGGAGCTGCTGTGCAAGTTCTTGTATTCAACAAACCTTATATCTGCTGATTCATATATTAGTGAAAAAGGAAATATTTAATCTCTAGAAGAAATACTTGGAAACTAATTTGGTGTTTTGTTGTAAAGCAAATCATATATTTGGCTTGAGTAGCTTCAATTCTTGATTTGTTTGTTGTCATCGGTTCTCCCGCAAGCGTTGCATCTAATGATTTTACTAGCTTTTTTTCGTAACACAAATTCATTAATTTAAATCTAAAATGTTTCATCGATTACAACCGATGATTTAATAGCTAAAACCCATAAAAACCTTGATAAACATCTACACAAATTTGTTGTTCAAAAAAAAAAAACAACTAGACAAATTTGAGTTTCATGAAAGACTGGATTTTAGGTCGTCCGCATTGGCACTGGGTTCTTTGTTATGGGTTTCTTGATCTAGAACTTCTCCATCCCAGATATTGCCTGTGACACTCAATCAGGCAACAAATATTGTTTATGGTCAGGCTTTTGTCATGTCAAGAAGACCATGCAGGACTACCGTAGCTTCAGCAAGGCCTATGTCATTCTTTCAGGCAGTGACTATGCCATCTCATGAGTGTCCTGTAACATAAACACGTCCAGATAGGACTTCTCCAGCTCGTGTAGTGCCCACGAAACTCAATCAAACTGATGAAATGACATCGGATACATCTCATATCACATCCATGCACCGAGCTAGTCCAACCCAAATGCTGGCTACACCCACTGAGGTTGATCAGGTGGCTGATATGGCACTGGATGAGACACATGTATCACAAACTCACCACCTCGTGATATCTTAAACCGGGTGCACTTGTATCTTAAACACAACCAAAATAATGACATGACACTTAATATACCATAAATTTTACCCATTTTCACCCATGGTATATAAGTGTTTTTAGATATAATTATTATGTTTTGGAGTCTATTTAGTATATTTACAGGTTCATGAATGTTTTGGAATAAAATGATGATTTTGGAGCACAAAAGAGATTTCACCCGAGTTGGCTATCGAGCAGACCAAAAGGTCGACGATCAGAGATAATAATCGATCGATGCACACCTTGTGCCATCGATCGACGGTGAAGCGAGAAAAGGCCCGAGTGGTCCCGGCCGACTTTACGCCCAAGTCAACACTAAATTACAAGATTACCCTGACGAGTTTTAGACCTAATATTTATGTGCTCTGCCATTGTTCTAACACATGCTTTCTATTATTTCCCTTTCTCACAGCTAAAGGTTTTTAGGTTTTTAGTAGTTTGGAGAGAAATCTAAAACTCATTCAGAGATTTGTGATTGGAACTTCAGTTTACCTATTATTATCTATGCAGTTTTATTTATCTATTGCTATGTTTTGCTTAGCTAATTCTGAGTAAGTCACCTGTTAGGTTTAGGGTTCAAATAGGTTATGAAGGATTAGCCCCAAATATAGAATTGTTAAGTTGTGATATTCATCAATAGGTTGTTCTTACTGCTTGTGTTCTAGAGTAGCTAACTAGAACCCTGATCTTAGAATCATTAGATACAATTGCGAATGCTTGGTCTTTTATCTGAAACTAACCTAATTGAACTAGGATTGCTAGAAACAAACGAAAGTTGGTCTAGAAAGCCTAGTGAACACAATTCAACCCGATTATAAAGCTTGCTAGAAGCGATACCGATCGATAATCATATAGATTAATCGATCGATATTGTGAAAGGTGTATCGATCGATATTCATATAGAATAATCGATCGACAATTTCTTGAAATCAACAAGCGAAAGCTGAGATCCAAGATCTAGATATTAGGCAATCTAAACAAACGAAAGTTGATAGATTGTACTCTCAGTTGAGTTCTATAATATCTTGCAAGCAACGATTAGCTTCTATATCATTATAATCGTGATTACATGAATAGAAACTCTAAGTCTACCGCCTTTTATTAACTGCTTACAACCTCAATCCAGTTACTTGAACAACTACCTTGTTCACCTTGTTTGCTTTAATTACAACTATTCGACCTAGCTTAATCACTGCTAATTAGGATCTAGTGTGTACCCAAGCTCTCTACGGATTCAATCCCTAAGTACTACAACTTGACCTCTTTTGATGAGAGTAAAATTGTTCCTAGGATAATTTGAGCACATATCAACACCGGATACATCTCATATCATATCCATGCATCGAGAGTGAACCTTTAGGAGGTTCTGCTTCAGATTTAGGCTGGTAATCCATTGCTGCTTGAAGAAAGAGCTTCAAGTCTTCAATTGATTCCGAAGACAGACGAAAAGGTCTGGTTGAAAGCAGCTTCCTGTCCAGAGATCTAGAAAGAAACAAAAGCTTAGACATTAAGCATGAATACAGAAGTGAATTACCAAGATGAAACTGTTTACCTGAATGTGTAGATCTTCATTCCAATCTGATTCAGATACTTCCAATTTTAAGATCCTTGAATTTTTTGTCACGTAGAATCGCATCTCTTGACTTCTTTAAATGGAAACTCACTGAGAGAACCCCTTTATTCACGACCTTGCAGTGGTATCTTGACAAATTACCTCATCCATCTTATATAATGAAATCGATTACCTACATTGAAATATATAAAGAATAACACAATCTTCTTTAGAAAACACCATTCCCTTCACAAATCTATGTACAGACCTTGTACAACTAGAGATTCTATCTGGTTAGTCTTTATAGAACCATCTCATTAACTTGGAAAACACTGATCAAAATGTCATGTTGGAAATGTTTTTTCATCCACATATCCAAGAGAACAAAAGTTAAGAAAATAAACATAAATATATATATTTTATTTACAAAGGCAACATTGTTTATTAATTAAGTACCTTAATTGCAAGATTTCCAGTCAATTATGTTTTAGAAATTTGTAAGTTAGATTGCTTGAAATCTTTTTCAAATAGAATGTTATCCCTCGATTTCTTAAACACAAGTTCACACTGTGAACTCATTTACATACATGTTTGCAAAGAGGTTACAATACTTCTTAAACAAAATTTCTGTAGCATATGATCCAACTAAAAGATGTCATTTTGTGGGTATGATTGTATCAAAGATACAGCTTTCGGTTTAGTAGCCTTGCATTCAGGATGCTCTTAACTCTTTTGGAATCAGAGATCTTATAATCATATACTCTCTGCTTTGGTTTTCTACTTTTCCTTCAGATTTTCTTCTTTCTTGCTCTATAAAACTTAGGCATGCATGTTTATCATCTCAAGAAAAACGTTAAACATTACAACTAAATAATACAATCAAACGATGAAACTAGCATCATCTCAAGAAAAACGTTAAACATTACAACTAAATAATCTAATTATAGTATATAAAACAATCACAAGATGAAACTAGCATATGATTTAATTCTAAAGACATATACAAATAACTAGCTAGCCCCGCAAGCATTAATATTAGGTGTCAAATGGAAATAGCTACTAAGAAAAGAGGGTCCGATCAGTCGTATGGAATTTTGTAAATGACCAAATAGTTTCCTAATCAAATGTTTTTGGTGATCCTGATCCGGTTTTAGTTCAAGTAGCAGCAACATCAGCATGGTCATCACTAAAAATCCGGTTTAGTACCATGGCTAGCCTAACTCCTCCCTGAACAATTCTCTTCATCACTATTGGCAACCTTGTATCGAAATACTCCTCTGCAAAAACGTATTTACTGGAAATCAGATTTTTTTTCTTCTTATAAAAACTCTAATTCAGTTTGGTATTACACAAAAGAGAGATTAATGTTAGTCAGATCAACAAACTAAATTTTGTAAGCCATTAAATTTAAGATGTCTTAAACAATCAATTTAATCAAAATACCATTAGTTATAAGCCTAAAGGTAAGACTTCCCTTTGCATTACAAACTTACAACGCCAATTTATATACATATTTATGTCTAACATTTCAAACTTTGTTAGTATTTTAAATCTTAAGATAATAAAGCATGCATAAGTTATCATATTTTGAATCTTAAGATTTATCGGTATTTTGGAAGGACATCTGTCAGATACGGTTACCATATTGTAAATGTGTATTTGACAATCAGAATCTAGGGTATCCGGTTTATTTGTTAAAATAAAAACTCAAAACTGAATTGATACTATTCAACTCGGTTAGTTAAATTTAGTTGGTTTGGTTTGTTACTAAACTGCTTTTGTTTTCGTAAAAGAAAAAGAAGAAGTAAACAGTGTACCTGATAACGTTACACCGGACTTCACGCCTTCATATCCATATTTACAAGCTAACTCTATACTCTCCGAAGCATACCTGCATATATACATTTTCAATTTATTCATTTCACGCTATTGAACCGGTTTTCAACCCAAACAATTTAAAACTTACTTGTGGGGACAAGCGAGGAGATCGTTGCATTCTGTCCACGAAGATATATCGTCTTTCCATAGTCCCTAATATTTTATGATAAACCATTATATGTATAAGTCACCGGTTACAAAACGATTACATATGAAAATCATTGTAGAATATAGTGAATGGTGTATTACATTGGTGATGTTCTTCTCAAGATCTTCTTGGAGAAGATCCAAGTCCTTGTCGTAGTATTCTTTTAGAGCCGTGAGAATGATCTCCCTGTCCCATACCTTTACAATTTTTTTTAAACATTTTTCTTTTCATTTAGTAATCATTTTTAATCGTAATGAAGTTCTTCTTTTTTTTTTTTTTTGATCGTAATGAAGTTCTTCAAAGTTGTAAAAGTATAAAAAACTTACATGATGTAGATTTGATTTGTGTCTGTACCAGCGTAATTTTATCGTGTTTCCTCCTTCATCGCTTGTGAATCCGACATGCATCGGCTTTTAAAAGAATTATATATACATATGCATGTTATGCAGTAAAAAGCTAGTTAGAATTAAAAATATCTGACAACAACAAATATACAATAACTATATAATTTGGAATCGGGAGGAATAATAAACCTGATGAATATCTCCCACAAAATGAGACAAGAACAAAAGGGCTTTGGTCATGTTATCTGTGAGATTAAACAAGACTATAATCAGTTACAGATGGTTTTAAAATGCCTTTATAGGAAGTTAAGTGAAAAACACATCAAAACGAAACGAAATACTAACGTTTTCCTTTTTGAAAAATCGAATTATATGGAGTTATCTTCTCAAAAAAAAAAACAAAATTATATGGAGTTAATATTTGTATATCGTTATTATAGTAAATAAATACAAAAGACCACGTACATCGACGATCAGATATTCCTTCAGTGTATTGCTGAAGCTGAGACGTGAAATTCTGTATTGCTCCGTCCACACACATATCCTTTAACCCATGTTGATCATGACAATCCCCTATTAATTATTTATAGTATTAAATATTCGTTTTTCACATTTGTTAACTACGGCTCAAGAATGATAGAACCGGAATAGGTATACTAGTAAAAGAGATTTCGGTTTATGGCTTACTGTCGTATTCGTAAGAGCAGGCTTGGTCAGGAGTGTCGATGTAATGGAGAGGGCTGGTCCAACGGTACTTATACCAATATCGGATCTGGTCAGGCCACACACACAATACGGATAAATCTCCTTTCACGTAATCCGGTAATAAACTCTTGACGGCATGTGCCGGTCCTGCTTCTAAAAGATTCTGTTCACACCACATAAACGCCATTAGTGGTGTGACTTTGTAAGAATTGCCAAATAGAATCTTTGAATTCAAAGACACTAGATCATCAACTTACTTGAGCAATCCGGCATGTAAGAATGTGACCTTCTTTACTCCAACTTTGGACAGGAGTAACGGAACACAAAATCACTACACCAAATACAAGAACCAACGTCGTGGATGATCTAAAAGCCGATGCCATATCTTTAACCTCTGAATCTTCTGTAGAATGATCTCTACTTTTATAAGGGTGTCTTCTCTATATTCTCTTGTTTACAACAATTTTATAGAATTTTCAAACAGAACACGCATAGACATTATATATATAGAGACAAGAATGAGACTACAAGTTAGGTTTTTTTTTTTTTTTTGGGTCTGAGCGGTTACGTTACATATAAGTAACATATACGATGTTGAGTTTGTGTGCAAGCAAGATATTTTGAGTCTCATACGCTCTTCTCGTAAAGTTGACAATTGGAACACGATATATAACATTTAAACAAAGAGTCGTTATCTTACTGATTAAAAGCATATTCCTCAATTGTAACAGCATCTTCCCTGCGTGACATACACAACTCATTACGTAAACAAACAGAGACTAAATACTCAGATTAAATATTTGACTCAGATTGAAACAGCAGCATATTTAGATTTTTTTTTTTACTAGATCATTTTTCCGCGCTACGCGCGGACAATTACTTTTTAAAAAATTTACAATTAATTTTGTTTTGTAATATAAAATAATGCATATTTTATGTATTATTAGGATATAGTTTTGTTCTCGCATTTTTTTATAAATAATTTTTAGTTAGTTTACTGAAAAAACCAAAAATGAGTTTAGAATACAAAACAATACGGATGATGTCGGAAAGTTGTTCTTAGCTGTGTTTCCTCGATTATTATATTTTCAGCTGCAGATAGAAGCTGTAGTTCTAATTCATGTATCGAACTTGACTCTTATCTTTCCTCTGAAGTCGTTGATAATTTTTAAGATTTAGTTAAGATTTTGAGAATTATTTATTTTGATTTTGTATTTAGTTTCTTGACATAATATGTAAATATCTTATACTAACTTAATCTGTATATTTATAACAACTTTATGCTTTTATTTGATGTATATTGAAATATGAAATTGATCTATTTTTCTTTATCACATATTCTACACTAAAAGAGTAATGTAGTTTGGTTTAGTGTAGAACTGTTTTGTATTATAATGTTTTTTAAGTTCAATTATATATATATATATATTATATTCATATTTGGTATGATGTAGCTGACAACACGGTCTTTCAATTTTGTTTTATACTGGAGTAGGAACATATACTTAAACATTCATTATTGCTTTAGATTTTAAATTAGTATAGATAAACAATTAAAATTAGTTTGGAAAAGTGAAATAAAATTTAAAATTTATCTAAATTTTGTATAGTTCAAAAATATCAAAATTATTCAGTGATGAGCGTTATATCCTAAAATTGATCTTTAACATGAGCGCTGTGTTAGCAAAGTTTTTGATGCTTCTATTAGACACGGCCTTAGTATTCAAAATATGATTGTTACATGTAATTATTTCATATGAAACATCAACCGGTAGTTGTTGCTATAAAAGTATAGATAAGAGAAACATGCTAGAGAATTGCTAACCGTGGCGAGGTTATAAAGTCAATGAGACAGCTTGTTATGCTCTTTGTAGAGAACAGGAAGTTGCCTAGGCGAGGTTATAAAGTCAATGAGACAGCTTGTTCTGCATCCTCTTTTCTTCCTCATTCTTTGTATTCGAAGACCTTATAACCAAAGTAGCCTAGGAAATGCCGTGATCCCCTTTATACTTATAAGGAGTAATGGAGGCAGCACTCTTCCATTCGCGGGGTTAGTTAGGATTGTACTGGCTTTGTTAGACCAAACTTTTAACATTCTGTAAAAGTCAGTGTCATTCTCGAGACTCTGTAAACATTCATAATGAAAAATATGCTGTCAATTCCATATTACTCAAAATGGTAGGTAATCCTTTAAAATGTTTTCGTAGGAGCAGTAGAATGAAGTCGTCTAAAGAAACATAGAGACTCTCTTATATATTGGGACCAGTGGCTTGCTTTTCTTTCTAACCTCTGCAATTAACCATAATCAGGTCCAATGTGTCATGAACCACAGACTCTGACTAAGTATCAGCGGTAATTGTTGCTTCATCCCTAAACCACCGCCCACACCATAGGATTTTTAAAATTGCTATGGCTACCACTCTCTACTATTTTCTGTCTGATAGCTGAAGTCCTCTTTCACCCACCATTGTATCATAGATTCATAGGCCTGCAAGAGGGAATACATCTTTCAATGTAGTTTAAAGGGCTAATCCTGGATGAGTTTGATTAAATTACCAACTTAACAAACTCATTAGAGCAAATATGATGTACTTACATCTTTCCCATATGGTTTATGGGTAATCGCCCTTTCATCTTGCTTATGATGAAAGAAGCTATAGCTTTGCTCCCATATAATACATTATGAAAGAAATAAAATTAAGGGATCCTAATCGAAATGGTTCAGAAATAATCAAATATATCACATAAAATCTATTCAAATTAAGGGCTCCTAATTGAAAGATAATAAAGAAATAAAATATACATTAAACTTACATAATCTATATTAATAATTACTATTTTAAATTTAAAATAATATATATTATTTTAAAATTATGATTCAATTTAAAACTTGTGTTAGAAGTTAGAACATAATATGTGCTATAATTAACCTTTGAAATTTGGATTATTGTACTCTTCATATGTTCAAGAACTAATATGTTTAACACTTTAAAATACCTTTTCAGGTTATGTTCACAAATATACAATAAAATTTTTAAATATAATAAAATAACATGTTTAATATA
The DNA here is from genome assembly GCA_016771965.1 of Brassica carinata. Lineage (NCBI taxonomy): Eukaryota > Viridiplantae > Streptophyta > Magnoliopsida > Brassicales > Brassicaceae > Brassica > Brassica carinata. The sequence goes on from CM028694.1 coordinate 44,984,763, forward strand.
TTATTTATCATAAAATTTAAATATTTTGAATAAAAATTAATAAAAATATAATTTTCTTTGGTTATACAAAAGAAATTAAAAATTAAAATATTTTAAAAAATCAAAATATAACCAATAAGAATCTAGTTTTCTTTAAATTTAAGTAAGTTTGTTTTGATTAAACCCTCGTTTGTTTGTTATATTTTTTCTTTAACATTTTAGTTATTTAAGTTTAGTTTATTTTTTCTTTGTTGTGAATTTTTATACATTCATCTAATGGTATTTTTATACATTCATCTAATGGTACTTGTCACATATTATGTTCCTATTTTTGTTCAAATTTTACATATTAGTTCTAACTCAGTTTTAGTTTTTAATATTTTTAGACTACGAATTTTGATGGAATATGTAAGTTATTGTATGTCACAAAAATTATCTAGAGTATTTATATTTTTGTGATTCCATTATATGTATATTTTATCTTGTTATATGTTTTAATTTTTGGCTTATATTTGGAGTAATGAGAGTATATTCTATGCTTTAAATTTTATTTGGCTAAGTTGGACCTCTGTTGTTACCGTTCCACCTATGTTTCGTGTCTGCCATGGTGTTGCCAGACTTAAAAGCTTGTCTCTCCTTGTAATGCTTGCAGGACACATATGTCTACAGTTTTGCCATCATGAAGATCGAATCTGATAAATAATCGGACGTAAGATAAACTCAAACCCAAAGCGCCCACCTCTCAGAAAAATCTTCAGCTTTTCTCTGTTCACGATATATAGATTTGATTATCTCCAAGCCGCAAACAGAAAAACTATATGAAGAGTAGACATAAAAGAACTTTTTTTTATTATTTTTGTTTCTTGATACTTAAAATTAGCGATATCAACCCGCAGAAAGAATACAATAGCGATGAGTAAAATTATTTCATCTACTAACTTCAATTATCATGTTTTTCTTTACATGGAGAGTAATCCTACTAACTTCAATTATCATGTTTTTCTTTACATCGAGTAATCCTAAAATCTTACTCCAGAATATTTTGCTGCTTAGTGATTGGTGATTTTGTTTCTTGATACTTCAGATTGACCACAATATCTCACTAAGCTAACTTCTGCAGCTTGTTGTCAGTCTGGACACATTGACTTCACAAAGGTAGGTCTTATTCTGTCCCAGAACCAGCTCCAACTTCTGAATAATGATTGAAATTCTCAACAGCATCCTGAAAGCAACAACAATCCAATTTTATAAATCATACATAGTCCTCTGGTAGCATGAGCGACTGAATGGTTCCATATCTCAATCATTATAACTGATTTAAACTACATGGTTCAAATCTTGATGGCAACAAAAGAAGTCACAGCTGTTCATAGGTTTCACAGAACAAACAAAATCCAGCGAAATGTTTGTGGTAATTTAAAGTTTTCAAAAGAAAACAGACAACTACACAAGTAATGTGGTAATCCAAATAATTTATCTTCCTAGTAAGCTAAAGAATATTTATATACCGTCAGTGATGAAATGAGAGCGGAACATTGAACAAACCCAACAGTTTCTGTGCGTTTCCCCATACTTCTCATCCAGCTTTCAAAGTTTTGGTCACCTGAACCGACCATAACCTGCAAGAAACCAAAACACATTGAACATGTCGATAAAAGACATGTATTTCACTTTGAAAACAATATTGAAACAGAAGTGTATTAAAGCATGTGCCAAAACAGCTGCTAAAGAAGAGGGTAGTAATATGGAATAGCAATCACAGATACTTGGTCACAATCGACAAAAATGGAAAAGAAGATATTAAACTGAAAATGTAGACCTCATAGGCATTTCAAATTGTTAGAGAGCAAATAAAGAACAAAGAAACAATATCAGAGAAAGAATAAGCAAATTACTGATAGTACTTTCGGACGTGACACTGTAAGCACCTTCATTCAGCTTGTGAAAGTCAAATGCAAATATTAACCCTATCAAAACAACCTAACGACCTGAACAAACCCAAAACCTGAGCTAATTTCTTGAGCTATTCTTGAGTAATATAATAGTACTTTCGGACGTGACACTGTAAGCACCTTCATTCAGCTTGTGAAAGTCTGATGCAAATATTAACCCTATCAAAACAACCTAACGACCTGAACAAACCCAAAACCTGAGCTAATTTCTTGAGCTATTGAAGTATTGGCAAACAGAATGGTTGATAGAAGGTCGAACATTACAACATTTTACCTGGTCCACGAGAAGCGGTCTCAGCATTCTTATCCCTGATGCATCCTTAAGTAAATGGATCCCACTTGCATTAACACACTATTGGATACCTTCCTTTCGCTATTAATCCACTGATGACCCAATACGAACATTGTTTGCTGCAAAATATTTACGATGAAGAAGATTGTCATGACTCTGAAGTTATTAATAAGATTATTCATTTATAAAAAACTGGTTGTAACATGTAAGCATGGTCATACCTAGAGGCTAGAGTTGAATGATCTGGAACATATGGATAGTAGATACTATTGGATTTTCCTTCAACTTTTCCAACTGAAGAGAAGCATTAAGTCAAACAATATTAATCAACTACTGCCACTCATCATATGTCTAATTAACACTCAGATCAAGGTGGCAACTTTTGATTTGAGTCAATCAGTTCAAAGTAAAAGCGAATCAGAATGAAGAGCGAACAAACCTTTCTCTTCCAGGAGATCGTTTGTCGAGATTGTTAGTTTAGCGAAACCTAATCTCTGATCCTTAAGCTTACCACTCAAACCCATATCTTCAATCACAGCTCCGATAGCATCCCTACAGCTATAGATTTTTCTCGATAGTAGGTGGTTGCAATTTCAGGGATGTCATCTTATTTTGCTATTGGATCCAACTCCATGAAAATTTTCCTGTTTAAACAAAACAAAAGCACTTAGTGATTCAAACTTTTAAGGCGTTGATTAGTTACGAAACAATTGTCTCTTAAAAGGAAGCGTAACTACACCTTGTGAGATTCGGAAGAATTGAGTCACCGAACCTTACCGTCGGGGTTTCCAGATTTCATAGCGATCGTTTGGTGTGTTTGGGGAGAGTTTATATATAAAGATAAAGAGAAAAGGACGGAGTCGGAGCGTGAGCGTCTTTGGCGTTGCTAAGATTAATAAAGGGAATTAAATGCAAAAGGGTGGGGGAGTTAACTACAGAGTAACAACAATTGCAGAGACGATAAGGACAAATGAAGGTGAAGAGTCAGTAATCTCTATCTCCGCTCTTAGACCGAAAAATGGGCTTGCCTGAGGATGGGCAACTCTGAATTAGATAAGAGTCCACATAATTCGGTGACATGGCATTAAAGTGATTCCTCATTGGTTAATTTTTTAAACTGACGTGGATAAGCTTAGCTTTGAGTATATTTGGCTTTTAGTATAGTAAAGATACCTAAGATCTTTCTCATCAAAACCAAGTATTGGGATAAAACATGAATTAGGCAGAAAATCGGACCCTTAATTGGGCTCTAGGCTCGGCCCATTATTGGGGTAACAACGTCTTTTTAACAAAGTGAGCTAATTTGGTTAAGAAAAAGTTATGCCATTAACTAATTTTAGACAATTACCAAAACTGCATGTGACTCTCATTCTAAAATAACAAAATACACCTCCCAACAAAACCTCATCGCATCTTCCTCGTACTCAGGCAGGGAGGGTGTCGATGGTGATGATCATCATTCAAAAGCACTAAAAAGAAAAATCAGAAAAATACTAATTGTACATAATTAAAATAATAATTGTAAAAAATGAATGACTTATTCTCAAATTCATTCAAGAGGAACCAGACTCAATTTAGCGATGTCGAGGCAGGTCAAGAAACGATGAACCTCGACAAATTCTTCGAGGACGTCGAGAATGTGAAGGATGACATGAAAGGAATCGAGACTCTTTATAAGAAGCTTCAAGACTCTAACGAAGAATGCAAGACGGTGCACAATGCCAAGAAGGTGAAGGAGCTACGAGCTAAGATGGATGGAGACGTAGGTCAAGTCCTTAAGAGGGTCAAAATGATTAAGCAGAAGCTAGAAGCCCTTGAGAAAGCCAACGCTAATAGCCGTAATGTCCCTGGTTGTGGGCCCGGTTCGTCTACGGATAGGACTCGGTCTTCTGTGGTCAGTGGTCTCGGGAAGAAGCTCAAGGACTTGATGGATAGTTTCCAGGGTCTACGTGCACGAATGAACGATGAGTATAAAGAAACCGTAGAGCGCAGGTCTTTCCTTTTTTAGGTTTCTTGTGTCGCAAGCTATTGCTGTGTTTGTTTTCTTGTGTTGCAAGGATATATGACTAGGTTGGAATCTGTGCAGGTATTTTACGATAACGGGAGAACAAGCGGACGAGCAAACCATAGATAACTTGATTGCAAGCGGTGAGAGTGAAAATTTTCTCCAAAAAGCGATTCAAGAGCAAGGAAGAGGTCAGATCATGGACACTATATCTGAGATTCAAGAAAGACATGATGCAGTGAAGGAGATTGAGAAGAATCTACTCGAGTTGCACCAAGTTTTCTTGGACATGGCGGCTCTAGTGGAAGCGCAAGGGCAACAACTGAACAATATAGAGAGTCATGTGGCGAAGGCGAGTTCGTTTGTGAGAAGAGGGACCGATCAGCTCCAAGACGCGAGGGAGTACCAAAAGAGCTCGAGGAAGTGGACTTGTTACGCCATCATTCTCTTCATCGTTGTCTTTATCCTCCTTCTTATTCCTGCTTTGCCTCATATTATGCTCATGTTGAAGTGAAGCGGCTAGAGAGTTTGATCTTGATTCTCACACTTATCTCTTCCCCTATTCATTCTTTATTTTTTGGCTTTATGGGATCGACGGATAGTTAGATTACGGTGGTAACAACCGTGGAAAGGAATTTGTAGAAAATGTTTTGAAACACAGGTTTGTTATCAAAATGTAATTTTCTTAATGAAATCCTGACTTTTGGATGTGTTATCCTCCACTCTATCTTTAGTGTTTGATATGACAATGTTATGTACTAGGGTCTCTAAATAATTTTTTTTAAAAAACAAGGGAAACAAATCACTTCCTATAGTTTAACTTTTGATGGAAGCTAACCTCTAGTAACCTATAACATTACAGTAATTTCTTTTTTGAAAAAAAACAGGACACTAAATGTGGAAATTATTTGGGACTTAGTGAAATGCCTTGTTGATTATACACCAAGCAGTCAAGCATTACCTTGCGAGTAGCTATAGTGATTAATTTTTTTTAACTATTTTTGTTTAGTTGTATATAACCTATCTACGTGTGTCCGTAACTCCATATATGATGTACGCATTATTGTTTTTCCCCCGTATCATACAAAGATTCTTGATCTCCTAAAATTATTTTGTAGAACCATAAATACAAGTCAAAAGTCAACGGAAGGAGACCAGCTAAGTCTTGCTGTAAAATTGCTTTGATTGCGCCATTAGTTTCAGCCGTTCGGCACGAATAAACATGTTTTATCGGCCAACGCCTCATATTTAATTTCAATAGAATTCTGTTACCATTGATACAAGAAACTCAAAGCCAAGTCACATTCTAATTCTATGGATGTTGAAATGTGTGTATGGTATGATATTCACATTATTATGAACATGGAAAGTATAAGCCACTATTATGTTATACTTCAAAAATAGAATTTTCCTCTTTTACATTCGGAAGTTATCAAACCATTATAATGATTTGATGATGCATGTAACTAATAGCTAAGACAAAGAAGGCCCTTGATTTGGTGCAAGCGTGAACCAAACCAAACCATAGCACTTAAATCGAACTGAACAATCAAACATTTTAGCGCGTTGTGTCAAGACACATGGCGGTGAGTCAAACAAACCCAAACACAATGGGCGCCACTGGCTTGGGACCATCCTTCCTTTAGTTGACCTTGACTTCATTTATCATTTTCCAATTTTTTTCTCCTATTGTTTACTTCATTTATTTGCGTAGATATTTTTTTGAAATTTATCTTTTTATATTCCCTTGAGATAAGAGCACCCGCAACGCAATGGTGTTACCCATTGGAATCCTTAGAATTTGATTTTTTAATTATTATTTTTAATTTTTTCAGATTTAAATTTTTTAAAAACAAGGAAACAAATCACTTCCTATAGTTTAACTTTTGATGGAAGCTAACCTCTAGTAACCTATAACATTACAGTAATTTCTTTTTGAAAAAACAGGACACTAAATGTGGAAATTATTTGGGACTTAGTGAAATGCCTTGTTGATTATACACCAAGCAGTCAAGCATTACCTTGCGAGTAGCTATAGTGATTAATTTTTTTAACTATTTTTGTTTAGTTGTATATAACCTATCTACGTGTGTCCGTAACTCCATATATGATGTACGCATTATTGTTTTCCCCGTATCATACAAAGATTCTTGATCTCCTAAAATTATTTTGTAGAACCATAAATACAAGTCAAAAGTCAACGGAAGGAGACCAGCTAAGTCTTGCTGTAAAATTGCTTTGATTGCGCCATTAGTTTCAGCCGTTCGGCACGAATAAACATGTTTTATCGGCCAACGCCTCATATTTAATTTCAATAGAATTCTGTTACCATTGATACAAGAAACTCAAAGCCAAGTCACATTCTAATTCTATGGATGTTGAAATGTGTGTATGGTATGATATTCACATTATTATGAACATGGAAAGTATAAGCCACTATTATGTTATACTTCAAAAATAGAATTTTCCTCTTTTACATTCGGAAGTTATCAAACCATTATAATGATTTGATGATGCATGTAACTAATAGCTAAGACAAAGAAGGCCCTTGATTTGGTGCAAGCGTGAACCAAACCAAACCATAGCACTTAAATCGAACTGAACAATCAAACATTTTAGCGCGTTGTGTCAAGACACATGGCGGTGAGTCAAACAAACCCAAACACAATGGGCGCCACTGGCTTGGGACCATCCTTCCTTTAGTTGACCTTGACTTCATTTATCATTTTCCAATTTTTTTCTCCTATTGTTTACTTCATTTATTTGCGTAGATATTTTTTTGAAATTTATCTTTTTATATTCCCTTGAGATAAGAGCACCCATTAATATGATAATCTTTCTCTCAAGGCGACTCGAGGCGTCACGCTTGCTCTCCTCGGCGATGATATCTCGGTCTCGTCGATGATTTGGTTGAATATATATGACATAAATTTGGGCGTGATGAAGACAACAACCGAGCTCAAATAATTCTTTCAAATAATTCTCGTTTATTTTAGTAATCTTTGTTTTCATGTTTTAAATTAAAATCTATGTTTAAAATGTTAACTTTTATTATGTCTTTCTGTTGAGGAGCCTTATTAGTAGTGAGACCGTCGAGGTTAGCCTAGCGCGTAAAGAGAAAATCGGGATTAATCGGAAATTATGCGAGAATTTTTAGGCTATTTACTATGTTATAAAACATGTTAATCTTTAATTGTGTATAACATTAATACATTTTCATGTTTAAAATTGTATAAAACACACAAATAGAATATATAAACTTAATATAGTGTAATTTTCATCAAAATTATGAATATAAATGATATTTATAAAATTTTATATCAAATAAATAAATAAAAATATTATTAAAAATAAAAATAAAAATAAAAATAAAAATAAAAATAAAAATAAAAATAAAAATAAAAATAAAAATAAAAATAAAAATAAAAATAAAAATAAAAATAAAAATAAAAATAAAAATAAAAATAAAAATAAAAATAAAAATAAAAATAAAAATAAAAATAAAAATAAAAATAAAAATAAAAATAAAAATAAAAATAAAAATAAAAATAAAAATAAAAATAAAAATAAAAATAAAAATAAAAATAAAAATAAAAATAAAAATAAAAATAAAAATAAAAATAAAAATAAAAATAAAAATAAAAATAAAAATAAAAATAAAAATAAAAATAAAAATAAAAATAAAAATAAAAATAAAAATAAAAATAAAAATAAAAATAAAAATAAAAATAAAAATAAAAATAAAAATAAAAATAAAAATAAAAATAAAAATAAAAATAAAAATAAAAATAAAAATAAAAATAAAAATAAAAATAAAAATAAAAATAAAAATAAAAATAAAAATAAAAATAAAAATAAAAATAAAAATAAAAATAAAAATAAAAATAAAAATAAAAATAAAAATAAAAATAAAAATAAAAATAAAAATAAAAATAAAAATAAAAATAAAAATAAAAATAAAAATAAAAATAAAAATAAAAATGTTTGTGTTCCAAGGATATATGACTAGGTTGGAATCTGTGCAGGTATTTTACGATAACGGGAGAACAAGCGGACGAGCAAACCATAGATAACTTGATTGCAAGCGGTGAGAGTGAAAATTTTCTCCAAAAGCGATTCAAGAGCAAGGAAGAGGTCAGATCATGGACACTATATCTGAGATTCAAGAAAGACATGATGCAGTGAAGGAGATTGAGAAGAATCTACTCGAGTTGCACCAAGTTTTCTTGGACATGGCGGCTCTAGTGGAAGCGCAAGGGCAGCAACTTAATAATATAGAGAGTCATGTGGCAAAGGCAAGCTCGTTTGTGAGAAGAGGGACCGATCAGCTCCAAGACGCGAGGGAGTACCAAAAGAGCTCGAGGAAATGGACTTGTTACGCCATCATTCTCTTCATCGTTGTCTTTATCCTCCTTCTTATTCCTGCTTTACCCCATATTATGCTCATGTTGAAGTGAAGTGGCTAGAGAGCTTGATCTTGATTGTCACAATATCTCTTCCCCTATTCATTCTTTTTTTTGGCTTTATGGATCGATGGAGAATAGTTAGACTATGGTAACAACCATGAAAAGAAATTTGTAGAAAATGTTTTGAAACACCGGTTTGTTATCACATTCTTTTTAATGCAATACTGAGTTTTGGATGTGTTATCCTCCATCTTTAGTGTTTGATGTGGCAATGTTATGTATTAGGGTTTCTATATAATTAAAAAACAAGGAAACAAATCACTTCCCTTAGTTTTCTTTTGATGGAAGCTAAACTTAAGTAACCTATAACAGAATTTTTTTTTTGAAAAAACAGGACACTAAATGTGAAAATTATTTAGGACTTAGTGAAATGCCTTTTTGATTATACACCAAGCAGTCAAGCATTACCTTGCGAGTAGCGATAGTGATGAATTTTATTAACTATTTTTATTTTATTTGTATATAACGTATCTCTGTGTGCGCATATATATACGCATTATTGTTCCCTCCTTTATAAGTATTCTTAATCCTTTTTTCTTTTCTTTTTGAACAACTATTCTTAGTCTCCTAAGAGCACCCTTATCATGGTCTCTAATTCCGTATTTAGGTTAAAAAATTGGCTAATTAACCAAGAGGCGTAGCTTAATGAAGGCGGAAGAGACGAGTTTCATGGGGCGTGTCATTCATTCAACATCACTCTCTCATAACCGCCTCGTCTTCTCTCTTTCTCTCAAGGCGACTCGAGGCGTCACGCTTGCTCTCCTCGGCGATGATATCTCGGTCTCGTCGATGATTTGGTTGAATATATATGACATAAATTTGGGCGTGATGAAGACAACAACCGAGCTCAAATAATTCTTTCAAATAATTCTCGTTTATTTTAGTAATCTTTGTTTTCATGTTTTAAATTAAAATCTATGTTTAAAATGTTAACTTTTATTATGTCTTTCTGTTGAGGAGCCTTATTAGTAGTGAGACCGTCGAGGTTAGCCTAGCGCGTAAAGAGAAAATCGGGATTAATCGGAAATTATGCGGGGAATTTTTAGGCTATTTACTATGTTATAAAACATGTTAATCTTTAATTGTGTATAACATTAATACATTTTCATGTTTAAAATTGTATAAAACACACAAATAGAATATATAAACTTAATATAGTGTAATTTTCATCAAAATTATGAATATAAATGATATTTATAAAATTTTATATCAAATAAATAAATAAAAATATTATTAAAAATAAAAATAAAAATAAAAAAATAGATTAAGTACTTTAGTAGTCTAGCCGAGAAAATCGGATATCTGATTTTTTGACCGATTTGCATAAATCGGTGAGAGTGGCCAGCGTAAGCGTCCATATTTTTAGAACATAGGTTTTATGTAATAAAAAATTTAAATTTTAATAAAAAATGTTTAATAAGTACCATAAAATAAGAGACTTGCAATGGAGAGGAAAAAGTCTCTAGGTTCTTAATCAAGTCTCTTACCAAAATTAACTCCTTAAATATTATTAAAAATAAATTAAGAGACCCATTCGGATATGTGGGATAAAGATGTTTTAAGTATTATTTTGTAGAACTATAAATACAAATCAAAAGTCAACGGAAGGAGAGACCAGCTAAGTCTTGCTGTAAAATTGCTTTGATTGCGCCATTAGTTTCAGCCGTTCGGCACGAGTAAACATGTTTTGCCGGTCAACGCCTTATATTTAATTTCAATAGAATTCTGTTACCATTGACACAAGAAACTACTAGTCAAGTCACATTCAATGGATGTTGAAATGTGTGTATGGTATGATATGCACATTATTATGAATATGGAAAGTATAAGCCACTGTTACGTTATACTTCAAAATAGAATTTTCCTCTTTTACATTCGGAATTTTATCAAACCATTATAATGATTTGATGATGCATGTAACTAACTAACTATTAGCTAAGTCAAAGAAGTAATCCGTCATAAAAGCGGCATAGAACTTAGTTTGCTCATGTGTTCAAAAAAACTTCGTTTGCTCTCTTATTTTATCCTTCAGATTTATCTTCTGCTGTCTGTGTAGAGATTGGCCCTTGATTTGGTGCAAGCGTGAACCAAACCAAACCATAGCACTTAAATCGAACTGAACAATCAAACATTTTAGCGCGTTGTGTCAAGACACATGGCGGTGAGTCAAACAAACCCAAACACAATGGGCGCCACTGACTTGGGACCATCCTTCCTTTAGTTGACCTTGACTTCATTTATCATTTTCCAATTTTTTCTCCTATTGTTTACTTCATTTATTTGCGTAGATATTTTTTGAAATTTATCTTTTATATTCCCTTGAGATAACACACGGGACCAATTGTTTCCATCTTATATTTTACAAATTTAGTCTCTATCTATCGTACACATAAATATCTTCTGTTTATCACGCATCACTACACAACGTTCATAATTTTAAAAATCCTGCAAACACGTTATAATTCGTTCCTTTCATATATCAATGTTCTGGCAATTATCACATTACGTATTTGACAAATATGTAACTTGAATTCTTTTTGCCGTGAGTTTGGATTTGAAATAAGAAGAAAGAAACCATTTTTGGCTATGTTAAACTTGAACCTGTTCAAGGGCTATTTAGGAATTCTGTATTACGAGGAAATCTTAGTGCCACGAATCTGGGAAAAGAACGAGCCCATATTTTTCAAATTACATTTAGCCCCTTTATTTTGAATAATTTCTTTATTCCCCCTAACTTTTTCTTTATCCAAATTCGTTCTTTTATTACAAGCTATTTTTCCAGTTAATCAAAAAATCCAATTAACATCAAGTGATTCAAGTCTATATAAAATTATTGAAAAGTTTGTTAGTAAATGGTTACAGAAATTATATATATGATGCTATAGTACGAATGCGGAAAAAATATTTTTATTTTATTTTAATAATGTAGTACTATTTCATACGTAGAGATGGCAATTGGGCTCTCCCGTCCCGTCCCGAACCGAACCGCTGCGGGTTCGGCTTTTTAGCGATACCGGGCCAGCTGTCAGTGAATCTGATCCTCAAACTAGCTGCCAAATCCGTACCTTGAAATATCGCGAGCCATCAGCGGGACATCGAATATTACATTGCTTGTTTCTACATGCACAAACAAACATAGACAAGAATTGAGTTTCAGCTTGCACATGATCGAGCATACTCTTACAAGATCAATACATTAAGCATACAAAATAAATGTTTTATTATCATTTATGATGGCTTGAAGAAGCTCCATAGGTCGGTCAGGCTTGGGAGGCCAGGAAGCATCATCGACCACGAAACCACCATCAGCGAAGCTCCATAATGTCTAATCTCTCTCTCTCTCTCTCTCTCTCTCTCTCTCTCTCTCTCTCTCTCTCTCTCTCTCTCTCTCTCTCTCTCTCTCTCTCTCTCTCTCTCTCTCTCTCTCTCTCTCTCTCTCTCTCTCTCTCTCTCTCTCTCTCTCTCTCTCTCTCTCTCTCTCTCTCTCTCTCTCTCTCTCGGTGAAAGCAGAAATGGAGATTTAGGATTGCGGTCTTCAAAATCCAGCGGTTTAACCATCCGCTTTTGGCCCGTCCGCTTCGGCCCATCCGCTTTGAACCCGTCCGCTTTGAGCCGTCAGCGAGACCGCAATTTTGCGGGCTTATCAAATGACCCAATCCGCCCGTGCAAGTTTTTACGGGCCATGCGCGGTCAGAATCTGATTGCCATCCCTATTCATACGTATGAATCTATCCTTATATGACGGAATTATATATGTGAACGTAAGAAAAAAAATTCAAAACTTAGAAAGAATATGGATAAGAGTTCCACGTAACTATTGGTGCATTTTTGTGTTGTTTCTTGCAAAACAGATATTTGAGTGGTCGAAAAACAACTATTTGTGAATAAAAACTTTATATCTGTAAAGAAAGATTTGAAGTCACGTTATAAGAAAAACCATGCTGCATCCCATGAAACAAGTTAATTCTAGAAACATGTATCCAGAACGAATTTAATGTTATCCAAATAGATAAAGACAACTAGTTGGAGAGCGTCGAATGAAATGCGATACTTGCTGATTAGTATATGACTTTTTCAATCAATTTTGCCACCCATTCCACCGACCTGGACTCATCTTTTGGGTTACGTTTAATGACATGATAACAAGTGACAAATAATTTATTATGTTACCGTTTCTGGTTTCAAATACGTGTATGTAGAGGGAATAATAGATAGTGAATATTTCCATGATGATTAATATGTATGAACTGATATTAGCCAAATCAAGGGTCCAAAGTACAGTCCATAGCTTAGAGTACTATGTTGAATGTATTTTTTTAATAGATATGAATGGTTTAAAGTTATGATGGTACAATGGCATAGTTCAATAGATGTTTATTTTGTAACATATAGTTCTTTAAATGTTTTGTCTGAGTCTATTTTGGAAATTACTCGATGGGTGTTTGGAATTGGATAGAGCCGTTGAACCATCAAGTGGGTCTTAAAAGTAAGAATTGTAAGATGACAAAAAAAGAAGAAGAAGAAGTAAGAATTGTATTTGATTTACACTTTTACAGTCATACGAGAATGTTACTGACACATCCACATTACACTGTTAGATGTGGCAACCCTACAACTTTTTTCTTACAAGATTAATTTTTCAGTTTTTGGTTGATTTAATTTGTTTAGATAATTCCTGTTCACTTTATGAAGTTTACTAAAACCATTTCTAAAACGTTTCGTGAATCATGATTTCACTAATCCATTATCTTGCTATTACACACTTCGTTAATCTGACAAAAAGTTATCACCTGAAATTATCACTTTATGCACAATGAATTTAGGTTTATGCTCATTTATGTTTATATAGGAAAAGCCATACCATTATTCTTATTATTTACTTAATTAGTAAAATAAGAAAATACCCTATCATAATTATACTCTAACCAAGCTATGTACTAAGACCATCCGCAACGGCGGTCCAAGACGAGTCCGTGGACCAAATCCTTAGGATTAATGGAATATAATATTGATAATTGGGCTTAGAATATGACGGATCAGTCCGTAAAATAAGGCGTAGAAGGATCAAGTCCTTAGTGCACGTGGCGTCTGATGGTTGGCTCGGTGAGCTTTTGTGTTCGGTTTTGTGATAAAAAAATTCATTCGCGACTGAAGCCGAGGAAAAAAACAGAGCTCGAGACGAAAATGCGATTTCTCTCCATCGTCAATCGTCTTCTTCCGTGATCTTCAAAGGTAAATAGCCTTCTTCTGTGGTAGATTTAAGGATAGGTTAGCTTCCTTGTTGTTCTCGTCTCCCTTTATTCTTCGTTTCCAATTGGGGATCTTTTGGTTTGTAGTTAGGGTTTCAATTTGTTTTCGGTTTCCATCGATTTAGTTTGCTCGGAAACTCATTAGTCGTTATCGGTTTCAATTCGTTTTTGTTTAGTTTGCTCGGAAACCCATTATATTTGTGTACGGTTATAGAATGTTTGCCTCTGATATTGTTTACATTCGTTTCTTGTTTGCAGAGGAACAGAGGCAATGTCTTCTTTCTCATTCGACTACTGTTTTTTGGCTGAGGTCATTGCTTCAAATCTAAAAGAAGACAAACTTGTGAGTCAATTTTCATATGTATAAACCATATTTAGTTAGTCAAATATATGGTTTGATATGTTCTGTGTCTTTACGTTACGTGTTTGACAAATATGTAACTTGATTTTTTGCCGATGTTAAAAAACTTGATTGTTTTGCCGTGAGTTTGGATTTGAAATAAGAAGAAAGAAACAATTTGGTAAAAACCTGGGACCTGTTCAAGGGCTATTTAGGAATTTTGGAGTATGAGGTGCCACGAGTCTCGGAAAAGAACGAGCCCGGATTTTTCAAATTTACATCTAGACCCTTTATTTTGAATAATTTCTCTACTCCCCCTAACTTTTTCTTTATCCAAATTCGCTCTTTTATTACAAGCTATATCAAAAACCCAAGTCTCTATAGATTACATGACATTATTAAAAAGTTTCTTAGTAAATGGTTACATATATTTTATATATGATGCAGTAAGATTGTTGAAACAAAATATTTTTATTTTATTATAATTATTGTATATATTTCATACGTTATATCACGGAATTATATATGTGAACGTTAGAAACAAATTTCAAACTTAGAAAGAATATGGATAAGAGTTCCACGTAACTATTGGTGCATTGTTATGTTGTTTCTTGCAAACCAGATATTTGAGTGGTCGAAAAAAACAACTATTTGTGAACAAAAAACTTTACATCTGTAAAGAAAGATTTGAGGTCACGTTATAAGAAAAACCATGCTGCATCCCATGAAACAAGTTAATTATAGAAACATGTATCCAAAACAAAATTTAATGTTATCCAAATAGATAAAGCCAACTAGTTGGAGCGTCGAATGAAGTGCGATCCTTGCTGATTAGTATATGACTTGTACAATTAATTCTGCCACCCAGTCCACCGATCGACCTCGACTCTTCTTTTGGGTTATGTTTAATGCCATGATAACAAGTCATAAACTATTTATTAACGTTACCGTTATCTGGTTTTCAAGTAATCGATAGTGAATTTATTTCCACGATAATTAATACGTATAAACTGATATTAGTCAAATTAAGGGTACAAAGTACGGTACATACTCTAGAGTACTATGTTGAACGTATTAAAAAATTGATATGAGTGGTATAATGGTACGATTGTACTATGTCATAGTTCTATAGATGTTTATTTTGTAACATATGGTTCTATAAATGTTTTGTTTGAGCCTATTTTGGAAATTACTGGATGGGTATCAGGAACTGGATAGAGCCGTTGAACCATCAAGTGGGTCTTAAAAGTAAAAATTGTAAGATGACAAAAAAGAAGAAGTAAGAATTGTATTTGATTTACACTTTTACAGTCATGCGGACATATGCGAGAATATTATTCACATCCACATTACACAGTTATGACAACCCCACAACTTTACAAAATTGATTTGTCAGCTTTGGTTGGATTTAATTTGTTTAGATACCTGTTCACTTTATGAAATTTACTAAAACCATTTCTAAAACGTTTCATGAATCATGATTATTCTATTTCACTAATCCATTAATTATCTTACTATGACACACTTCATTATTCATCTGACAAACGGTTATCACCTAAAATTTATCACTTTATGCACAGTAAATAGGGTTATGCTCATTTATGTTTTATAGGAGAAATATGAGAAAATATCCTATCATAACTATGCTCTAACCAAGCTACGTACTAACATTTGTAATAAGTTCAATAAGAAAAAATAAAAAAATAATAATATAAAAGCATGTTCACATAGCGGTCACCAAGTTGCTCAAAATCATGAAACAGCGACACCTTATTCAATTATCTTATGATGTGGATAATTAGCAAAAAAATTAATTACGAGAAACATCAAATTATTCTGAAAATAATCAAATACAGCTCAACACTTATACGGAACCATAACCTTCTCTTCCCCACTGTCTATATAAATAACTCTTTCAAGTGATGTCTGATCTCTCCATCAAACTTCTTTTCAATTTCGCTTACATCTTAGCAAAAGAGAGGGGTTATAAAAAAAAACTAAAAACTTCAGGGTTCTCTTTTAAACTTTCTTTCAAATATGCCTGCCGGTGGATTTGTTGCCGGAGATGGCCAAAAGGCTTATCCCGGCAAACTCACTCCCTTTGTTCTCTTCACTTGCGTTGTCGCTGCCATGGGTGGTCTCATCTTCGGATACGATATTGGTATCTCTGGTAAGTATCTCACTATTTCTCAGCTTTTACATTTTCATCCCACAAGTATCTGTTTAGATATCATACATCCCCATGTCCAAAACTTTAATAGTGGTTCCATAATGAAACATCAACAAAACTGCCTCTGATGTTTCTCTACATTCATAAACACCCATATGACTAAAAAAACACATAATCATCAAACTTACAGATTTTTAAAATATTTTATTAAATATCCCCATATGTTTCTATACAGTCATGAAAACCCTGTCTGATCAATTTTAATATAACAGGTGGTGTGACGTCGATGCCGTCTTTTCTCCGTCGATTTTTCCCGTCGGTTTACCGTAAACAGCAAGAAGACGCGACAACGAATCAGTACTGTCAATACGATAGTCCTAAGCTTACGCTGTTCACTTCGTCGTTGTATTTGGCAGCGCTAATTTCGTCGCTGGTGGCTTCCACCGTGACGAGGAAGTTCGGACGACGGCTCTCGATGCTCTTCGGCGGTATACTCTTCTGCGCCGGAGCTCTCATCAATGGCTTTGCTAAACACGTTTGGATGCTCATCGTCGGCCGTATCTTGCTTGGTTTTGGTATCGGTTTCGCTAATCAGGTCTGTTACTAATATAACCATAAACTTCAGCTATGATGATTTTAACAACTATTACTAACCATAATAGTAAAATTATATATTGTTCATTTTCATATTAAAGTCACGAGTAGAAAAAATCAAATTGGACAAACTTTCTACGTGGTATCTTATAAATTCAGTGAACTGAATCTTATATTTATTTCGCTATAAATGTACCTTGGTTTTAAAAAGTCATGGACCAACCACTTCCATTGAACATAATCATCAAATAATTAGGTCAAGTTGACATTATATACCCAGGACCTCGTAGTCCAGTGGTATCCTCCTTGTGGAGGAGGGAGGTGGCGGTTCATTCGCGGGGAGGGCGTGTCAGGCGTAGAGGAGTGGGAGGCGAGGCAGAGCTGGAGTGGTGAGCCACAACACCTGGTTAATAAAAAAAGTTGACATTATTATTTTTCTCTTGCTTTTACTATCAGTTTACAACAACGTTCATTACTTTCCACATTATATTATATGATACAACAATTATTTAATTTCTTATTGATTTATTTTCGGCTGAATATCCACAATTGCACATGGTCTGTTCTTTAAACACGTGACGTCTCTTTCTCCTTTTGTTCAAATCTTGCCTCAAAACCTTGTGTTTCTGAGAGGTTGTAATATTTTGGTACAATGTACTTGTAATCGGTTCCTACAACTACAAGAACAACTTCTGTTTAGGTAATATTCTGATTAAACTCGTATCTATATATCTAAATTTGAAGGAGACGTCACCAGAAGTTCACAGGTGGAAACCAAGAGGCCTACAAATCTGAATAATATGTTTCCCAATCGGAATAATCTTTGTGATAGACATATGCATGAACGATTGAAAAATGATTTAATTGAAAATATTTGGAACAAATTTGGTGATGAAGATTAATAATTGTTGTATCTTTTTATTGAATCATGTATAATAAATAAAAATTTAAATTTCACTTTAAAAAAATTATTTTTTTATTCTTAAAGACTCCAGATCGGAAAACACCATTGCACACACCATTTTTGATTACAATCCTTAACTATTCAAAAAGTAAAAAAAAAAAATTAATATTCTAATCCTAAGGACTCCATACACAATCTCACAATTGCATATGCTCTAAGAGCACCCACAATGGTGTTATCCCATTAGAGTCCTTAGAAAAAGTGTTTTTTGATTTTTTATTTTTTTTTTCAAATTAAAAAAAATTATCAACCAATCACGGACCGCCACGTATTAAGGATTCACTAAAAAGGAGTCCTTATTTTAGAATTTTAAGAATTGAATCCTTAGCTTTTGGTAGGATCCATTAATTATTTAATTATTTTTTTCTAAGGATTCGTCTTCAAGGATCTCCATTGCACATGTTCTAACATCTGTAATTAGTCCACTTGCTCTTAGCCTCTTAGAGTCAATAAACGCATGATGCAGTTAATAACATGTTCACATATACGGTCACCAAGTTGCTCAAAATAATGAAACAGCGACACATTATTCAATTATCCAATGATGTGGATAATAAGCAAAAGATTAATTACGAGAAACATCAAATTATTCTGATTCACAGCTACTAAAATACGAAAATACAGCTCAACACTTATGCCCTTCTCTTCCACACTGTCTATATATATGTATAGCTCTAATAAGTTAACTTCCGAACAATCCATCAAACTTCTTTTCAATTTCGCTAACATCTTAGCAAAAAAGAGGGGTAATAAAAGAAAAAAACCTAAACACTTTAGAGTTCTGTTTTCTTTAAAAAATGCCTGCCGGTGGATTTGTCGTCGGAGATGGCCAAAAGGCTTATCCCGGCAAACTCACTCCCTTTGTTCTCTTCACTTGCGTCGTCGCTGCCATGGGTGGTCTCATCTTCGGATACGATATTGGTATCTCTGGTAAGTATCTCACTATTTCTCAGCTTTTACATTTCCACCCCACAAGTATCTATTTAGATATCATACATCCCCATGTTCGAAATTTCAATAGTGGTTCCATAATGAAACATCAACAAAACTGCCTCTTATGTTTCTCTCCATTCGTAAACATCCATTTGACTCAAAACACACACAACTATCAGCAGTCTTATAGTTTTTTCAAATTTATAAAATAGCCCCAAATGTTTCTGTATAGTCATAAAAACCCGTCTGGCCATTATGGAAATAACAGGTGGTGTGACGTCGATGCCGTCATTTCTCCGGCGATTTTTCCCGTCGGTTTACCAAAAACAGCAAGAAGACGCGACAACGAATCAGTACTGTCAATACGATAGTCCAAAGCTTACGCTGTTCACTTCGTCGCTGTATTTGGCAGCGCTAATTTCGTCGCTAGTAGCTTCCACCGTGACGAGGAAGTTCGGACGGCGGCTCTCGATGCTCTTCGGCGGCATACTCTTCTGCGCCGGAGCTCTCATCAATGGCTTTGCTAAACACGTTTGGATGCTCATCGTCGGCCGTATCTTGCTAGGTTTTGGTATCGGTTTCGCTAATCAGGTCCGTCACTATATAATAACCATAAACTTCAATAATGATGATTTTGATATTACTACGAAAGTTTATATACAAAAATTATATTTCGTTTCATTTTCATATTTGCATCACGAGTAAGAAAATATCAAATTGAATACATTTTCTACGTGTTATCTTCTAAAATTCAGTGGACTGAAACTTATATTTATTTCGCTATAAATGTACCTTGTTTTTTTAAAAGTCATGGACCAATCACTTCCACTGAACATAACGATCAAATAATTAGGTCAAGTTGACGTTATTATTTTTCTCTTGCTTTTACTATCAGTTTACAACGACGTTCATTACTTTCCACATTATATATTATATGATACAACAGTCATTTAATTACTTAATATTGATTTGTTCTCGGCTGAATATCCACAACTGCACATGGTCTGTTCTTTTAACCCGTGACGTCTCTTTCTCCTTATTTTCGATGATTTAATCAGTTAATATATTGTTTTTGACGTCATATCATACAATATAACTTTTTGATCACTCATTGATACAAATCTGTAGCTAGAAAGGTCATATTCGGACCGTATCTTCTTGAGGTTATAACTAACATATTGACGTTACTAACCTACATGTTTACATGTTATGATTTTTATATTTACAGTCTGTGCCACTTTACCTATCCGAAATGGCTCCATACAAATACAGAGGAGCGCTAAACATCGGCTTCCAGCTTTCGATCACTATCGGAATCCTAGTAGCCGAGGTACTCAACTACTTCTTTGCCAAAATCAAAGGCGGCTGGGGATGGAGGCTCAGTCTCGGAGGCGCGGTGGTCCCTGCCCTGATCATAACACTCGGCTCCCTGGTCCTCCCTGACACTCCCAATTCAATGATAGAGCGAGGCCAGCACGAGGAGGCCAAAACCAAGCTCAGACGAATCCGTGGCGTCGATGACGTCAGCCAAGAGTTCGACGATTTAGTCGCAGCTAGTAAAGAGTCTCAGTCGATAGAGCATCCGTGGACAAACCTCCTCCGCCGTAAGTACCGGCCGCATCTCACCATGGCCATTATGATTCCTTTCTTCCAGCAGCTCACAGGAATCAATGTGATTATGTTTTACGCTCCCGTTTTGTTCAACACCATTGGTTTCACGACCGACGCTTCTCTCATGTCCGCCGTGGTCACTGGCTCGGTTAACGTCGCCGCCACGCTTGTGTCGATCTATGGTGTCGACAAGTGGGGACGTAGGTTTCTATTTCTTGAAGGCGGTACACAAATGCTTATATGCCAGGTTAGGAAACACATCTACGTTCTTCATTTATGGGATATATATATATATACATATTTGACTCATCGTATGAAGTCATGATATATCAACATATATAAGCGCATCTACTTAGAGAGATCAATTATAATTTGATATAAAACGTTTGATAGTATGATATCTGAACTTATACTTGACGTTATATATATGTGCCTAGAGATTGACTTTCATTGGGTGTGAAATTGATATCCGAATATATATATGCTGACGTAGATGAGTGTCTAGATGTCGATTTCATTATATATTATGATTTAGACCTGACGTAGATGGTTTTTGAAATAGATTTGCATTAGTATATATATATATATATATAGATTATATTAATGAAAACTTGTCGTTCGTTTTTACTTGTGTGTGTGATTGTAGGCTGTGGTTGCTGCATGCATCGGGGCCAAGTTCGGGGTAGACGGGACCCCTGGTGAGCTACCAAAGTGGTATGCTATAGTGGTTGTAACATTTATATGCATCTATGTGGCGGGTTTCGCGTGGTCATGGGGTCCGCTAGGGTGGTTAGTACCTAGTGAGATCTTTCCGTTGGAGATAAGGTCGGCCGCGCAGAGTATCACGGTGTCGGTGAACATGATCTTCACGTTTATAATTGCACAGATCTTTCTGACGATGCTTTGCCATTTGAAATTCGGTTTATTCCTTGTGTTTGCCTTCTTCGTGGTGGTGATGTCGATCTTCGTCTACATATTCTTGCCGGAGACGAAAGGGATTCCGATAGAGGAAATGGGACAAGTGTGGAGGTCACATTGGTATTGGTCAAGGTTTGTGGAGGATGGTGAGTATGGAAATGGGCTTGAGATGGGCAAGAGCAGCAACCAAGGAACTAAACATGTTTGATTTTGTTTACTTTGTTCTAAATTAGTAAGTTTTAAGAAAAAGAAAAAGATTTTTAATTTCTAATTTCGGTTAAAAGAAAAGAAGTGTATTAGTCTATACATATTTATGTTAATATGATTCAGTATCACATGTGGTGAAATGCGTATGATTTATATTTATGTTTCTGACTTACGCGCCTCTTAAAATTTATCTTCTCACTCTCTCGCGTACTATTACTTATTTAGAATCCTGAAGGAAAAAAAAAAAAACTAAAAGAAAGTTTGCATGGATACCTTCCCCTGCATGCGGATGATCGTATATGTTTCATTGTCGTATAAACTTATGGAAGCGGTAACGAACAAGTAAAGATTATGACGGATCTGTTTCTATTAATTAGCATACGTAACCATGAAAATGTTAAACGTAGTTGGTTTTATGAATTCAAAAGAGCAGCGTCATCCTAACTCTTCAGGTGGATTTTAGCATACAATAAAAGCCAACTTTAGCTCAGTTAGACTTTTCACAGCAACCACCAGAGTATCTGAGAGGTATATAATATGACCCAATTAAGGTGAAAACAAAGCTGCTGGTGTAAGTAAATAGTCTTCCTTCCAGCATTTACTTCTTCACTAATTGATATTGGCATCACCGCTTTGCAAATTGCTGGTTATGATGCAAAGCTGGGGTAAAAGGCCAAGGGAAAGGCAAAAAATCATCAGATGCAAAAGGCTCAAGATTCTATAGAATTAGGGAATGCGCTATTCATCTTCTCATCATTACAAGCCATATAATGTATAATCCAAGAAAAAATATATTGATTACAAGACATTGAATATACAACACAAAGACCATATATTTTAAAAGAACACCACCTACATCAAGTTCGTGATGATTTTGGCAACCAAGTCTTCAAGACCTAAAGGCTATTTAGAAAACGTTTTTAGCTAAAATGCAGAGATAAAATAAAGAAATGAAGAACTCTTACTTCAGCATAAGTGGTCACACAAATTTAAAACAATGAGTGGAGCATAGCATTAAAGTTAAATGATCCAACTGGAATCTAATCAAAAGGCAAAATAATTTCTTGCTCTCGGATGTCCTGCTGGTAGATATTAAATTATTAATGTTACCTCCAAAGTTAAAAACGGGCAGTGAATAATGTACATAAAAAGAAAAGTCACTAGGCCCATATAAGCACAATATTGGGCTATTTCGCTTGGCCCATTATAAGAATTTAGTCTATTTTTGTATATATTTTTTCCGGGAAATTAGGTTTCTTTTACTCTACCGTTGTTCTCAGAGAGGTTTCTCTTCCACGAAGGGTTTAATCTCCAATCTTTGGGTCATTTCCAGTGGATTAGAAGATGAGGAACATGAGAAAGGGAGGTTCCTGGAAGGAAGGTGAAGATGCGATTCTTAAGGCTGCTGTGATGGAGTACGGGAAGTACCAATGGGCTCGGGTCTCGTCTCGTCTCTTTCGTAGGTCGGCAAAACAGTGTAGATCTCGCTGGTACCAGTGTCTCGATCCTTTTATATCTTCAGCCTATTTTCTAGTTGTTGCTAAATTTACTTCATAATACATATATTACAAAGCCGTAAAAGCTCTAAATCTAAGATATTCATATTGAAAGAATAACACTCCATAAAAGAAAATTGAATCGGAAATACAACGAAACCTGCTTCCTTGCACTATTACTAGTGCGCTAACACTTTCTAACAATAGCTTCTAAATGGAATTCTCATATAAAAAATAACAAAAAATAACGAGATTAGGAGATAGACAAAGTAGTATCTCATATGAGACATCTAGAGAACTATCCAACCTCCGAGCACGCCATGAACCGGAAGAACCCTCTGTTCTTATGAGTTTAACTATTCAAAATACTCATTTGTCTTATGTTTCATTTTAATTGGTTAAATTATTAAAAATAAAATAAAATATAATTAAATTAATAAGTTGTCTGAAAATATTAACAAAAAGCTACTGAGAACATCCATTAAGAGATTTTACTGTTAAAGGTGCTCCTGCACTTTCTCAATCCTGACTATATTTTGTTTGATCAAAACATCAAGTAGTCCCGTTGTCAAAAAACAAAAAAATCATGTAGTCCTCTTTTATTTTGTTTTTGTTTTTCCTTTCAAAAGTATTAAAAAATAGAGAATAAATACATCATTGATTTGTGTTTAATACAAAATATAAGATAAAAACTAGTAACATTAACATGATATTACTATCCATAAATTTACACATAATATAAACTTTCCTAATAACTATAATACATAAATAAAAGGTACTACAATAATATTGAGATTGTTTTTGCTATTCAAGTATTTTCATTTAGTCTTCACATGAGTTTCAATTATACCAGTTTTGATTAACATATACAGTTTTGACTAAAATATACATATTTCCACTACAAGAAATATGTACATTCTTAGCTCATGAAAAACGCTATGGTAGGTTTTTTATAGCATTTTCTCATATGCTATGTCATCGGCAGCCATAATTAATAGGTACCCCTCTACGATAGCATTTTTAAAATGCTGCAAAATATGCAGATATGATAGCAATACTTGAAGGTTGTTATTAACTTTAATTATAGCACTATTTTTTTGTTACAAATTGATTGTGATTCATATATTGGTGCTATAATAGATCTTTTGTACAATAAACCACAAATAATTATAATTAAAAATAAATAATTAAAAATTAAACTGAAAATTTATGTATAATTAAAAATAAAATAAATTTTATTTATAAATTTAAATTGGTTTACAAATAAATTATGGTTTACTAAACTAAACCAGATATTAAAAAATAAAATTAAACCACTACAATTTCCCTAACTCTACACTAAACCAAATCTAAATCATATTAAAACAAAACCTAAAAAAATTAACCCTAGTTAAACCGCCGCTTCTTCTTCTTCTTCTTCTTCTTCTTCTTCTTCTTCTTCTTCTTCTTCTTCTTCTTCTTCTTCTTCTTCTTCTTCTTCTTCTTCTTCTTCTTCTTCTTCTTCTTCTTCTTCTTCTTCTTCTTCTTCTTCTTCTTCTTCTTCTTCTTCTTCTTCTTCTTCTTCTTCTTCTTCTTCTTCTTCTTCTTCTTCTTCTTCTTCTTCTTCTTCTTCTTCTTCTTCTTCTTCTTCTTCTTCTTCTTCTTCTTCTTCTTCTTCTTCTTCTTCTTCTTCTTCTTCTTCTTCTTCTTCTTCTTCTTCTTCTTCTTCTTCTTCTTCTTCTTCTTCTTCTTCTTCTTCTTCTTCTTCTTCTTCTTCTTCTTCTTCTTCTTCTTCTTCTTCTTCTTCTTCTTCTTCTTCTTCTTCTTCTTCTTCTTCTTCTTCTTCTTCTTCTTCTTCTTCTTCTTCTTCTTCTTCTTCTTCTTCTTCTTCTTCTTCTTCTTCTTCTTCTTCTTCTTCTTCTTCTTCTTCTTCTTCTTCTTCTTCTTCTTCTTCTTCTTCTTCTTCTTCTTCTTCTTCTTCTTCTTCTTCTTCTTCTTCTTCTTCTTCTTCTTCTTCTTCTTCTTCTTCTTCTTCTTCTTCTTCTTCTTCTTCTTCTTCTTCTTCTTCTTCTTCTTCTTCTTCTTCTTCTTCTTCTTCTTCTTCTTCTTCTTCTTCTTCTTCTTCTTCTTCTTCTTCTTCTTCTTCTTCTTCTTCTTCTTCTTCTTCTTCTTCTTCTTCTTCTTCTTCTTCTTCTTCTTCTTCTTCTTCTTCTTCTTCTTCTTCTTCTTCTTCTTCTTCTTCTTCTTCTTCTTCTTCTTCTTCTTCTTCTTCTTCTTCTTCTTCTTCTTCTTCTTCTTCTTCTTCTTCTTCTTCTTCTTCTTCTTCTTCTTCTTCTTCTTCTTCTTCTTCTTCTTCTTCTTCTTCTTCTTCTTCTTCTTCTTCTTCTTCTTCTTCTTCTTCTTCTTCTTCTTCTTCTTCTTCTTCTTCTTCTTCTTCTTCTTCTTCTTCTTCTTCTTCTTCTTCTTCTTCTTCTTCTTCTTCTTCTTCTTCTTCTTCTTCTTCTTCTTCTTCTTCTTCTTCTTCTTCTTCTTCTTCTTCTTCTTCTTCTTCTTCTTCTTCTTCTTCTTCTTCTTCTTCTTCTTCTTCTTCTTCTTCTTCTTCTTCTTCTTCTTCTTCTTCTTCTTCTTCTTCTTCTTCTTCTTCTTCTTCTTCTTCTTCTTCTTCTTCTTCTTCTTCTTCTTCTTCTTCTTCTTCTTCTTCTTCTTCTTCTTCTTCTTCTTCTTCTTCTTCTTCTTCTTCTTCTTCTTCTTCTTCTTCTTCTTCTTCTTAATGTTACCTCCAAAGTTAAAACGGGCAGTGAATAATGTACATAAAAAGAAAAGTCACTAGGCCCATATAAGCACAATATTGGGCTATTTCGCTTGGCCCATTATAAGAATTTAGTCTATTTTTGTATATATTTTTTCCGGGAAATTAGGTTTCTTTTACTCTACCGTTGTTCTCAGAGAGGTTTCTCTTCCACGAAGGGTTTAATCTCCAATCTTTGGGTCATTTCCAGTGGATTAGAAGATGAGGAACATGAGAAAGGGAGGTTCCTGGAAGGAAGGTGAAGATGCGATTCTTAAGGCTGCTGTGATGGAGTACGGGAAGTACCAATGGGCTCGGGTCTCGTCTCGTCTCTTTCGTAGGTCGGCAAAACAGTGTAGATCTCGCTGGTACCAGTGTCTCGATCCTTCTCTCCAGAGTGTAAGTAGTTTTCACGTTTTGCTTATGAATTTGTTTAAATCTGGCCACCAAAAAGACCCAAATAAGTTTGAAATCTAGGTCTACATGCAGTGTTTGATGTATCGATCCTTTTCTGAACTTCCGAGACAGAGTATTAGGCAAAATGCTAGGGGATGTTAACGATGATTGGAGGCTTTCTGATGATTTTGAAATGGAAACCTGAGTTGTTTTGTATGGTGATGTTAAATGTAACGATGATTGGAGTCTTTCTCATGATTTTGAAATAGAAACCTGAGTTAATTGGTATGGTGATGTTAAGTGTTGTTTGTATGGTGATGTCAACACAGGTTGAGTCTTTCTCATGTTCTTGAAATAGAAACCTGAGTTCTGTTGTATGGCGGTTGATGTTAACGCAGGTTGAGTCTTTCTCATGTACTTGAAATAGAAACCTGAGTTGTGTTGTCTGGTGATTGATGTTAACGCAGGTTGAGTCTTTCTCATGTTCTTGAAATAGAAACCTGAGTTGTGTTGTCTGGTGATTGATGTTAACGCAGGTTGAGTCTTTCTCATGTTCTTGAAATAGAAACCTGAGTTGTATTGTATGGTTATTGATGTTTAACGCAGGTTTTATGGACCAGAGAAGAAGATGAGAAGCTTATGCATCTTGCAAAACTCATGCCTACTCGGTGGAGACGTATTGCTTCTATAGTCGGCCGTGCATCATCTCAATGCCTTGAGAGGTATGGAAAGCTCGTTGTTCCCAATCCTGAACCAAAGCTTCATGCGTGTCCTGATCCAGCGGGCCTGGACGAAGATGAGAAAGAAATGCTTTCTGAAGCCAGAGCTAGATTGGCTAACACTAAGGGAAAGATGGCTAAAAGGAGAGCTAGAGAAAACCAGCTTGAGGAAGCTAGAAGGCTTGCTTCTCTGCAGAGGAAAAGGAAGCCAGAGGGAATCGACTATGAAGCAGCAATTCGTTTTCAAAAGAGTGCACTTGCAGATGAAGATCTTCCTGCATTACACAACTAGCACTGAAGGACTTGAAGGACAGCTAGATGTTGCAAGAAACAAAATTTCTCAGAGACAGGATGCTCAAGCAGCTATATTGCAAGCGAACATGATGCTCAGTGATCCAGAATCTACTTGGAAGAGGCCAAAGATGATGTTACCATCAGACAACGAGCTTGAGGGCATTCCAAAGATGGGCTACGCCACTGACCTTCTTGCAGAGAATGAGGAGCTACCAGAAGGCAGTGCTGCACTTTTGGCCAAGAATTCACAAACACCAAGGCAAGGAACTGTTGCTGGTACAGGTGATGCTACTGTGATGGAAACAGAAAACCTGGCTCGATTAACAGACTCTCAAACACATTTGCTAGGAGGAGAAATTTTGCACCCTTTCCACTTCTCTGCGGTCACTCCGAGAAACAAGGAGATTCAAGCGACTGATCCAATGTCGCCCCCTTCGATAACTCATGGTGCTGCTGCTGCTCTTACTCCAGGAATTGGCTTGACGCCATCAAGGGATGAACTTCACCTTAATGAAGACACGGACATGCATGAAAGTGAGGAACTCATGACAGGAGAGAAAACTGAGGAGGCAGAGGCAGTGGAGGACAATACTGGAATGACTCTCGCGACACTTAAATTGCTGTGTCATTACAAGAGGAAGATGCACAGGAATTTTAGTGATAAGGTAGATAACATCATGGAAAGAGATGAAAGAATCTCCAAATAGAGGTGGGCCAGCGCCGGTTTGAACATGATTATGATTACCACATTGTCTCGATTTCTGCATTCGAGGTAAACACACATACATGACTTTCTTTGTTATTTAACTATAGAACACTGATATCATCATTAAAATTAAATATTTGCAGGATTTTGAAGATGAAAACTCTCCCACGCTGGAATCGGCACGACAGCTTTTCAGCAATTGCTGGCACTGCATGGGCAAGCCGCATCTCCAACGTATGCTGGTTGGGGATTCACAGATATGGCTTATTGCAGATAGGTTGAACTCCTTCAAGACAACCTACATTGATTTCGAAAGTAAGGGTACAGATCAAGAATTCTTCAGAGGCATCTACGAGGGTATACAAACACATAACATAGAAGGCCACTCCAATATGTTTGAGAGGTTCACGGTGAAGGTAAAATTTTAGTTAATTTATTTTTATTTTTTTCTGTTTTACTTTTCAGTGTCTTGATTAACTCTAATATTGTTCATGGTCACAGCTTTGGGGACCTCGGAATGAGGTGAAAAGCGCTTTTGAAGAGGCTATTGTGGAGCTGAGAAGAAATTGTTTCACACTCCCACCACAGTAATACAACATTAGAACTATCTTGCTCTGTCAGTCTTTACATATGTCGTTGTAATATCTCTTTAATTGTATCTCTTGCCTAATGACAGTTTTTCTTAATATGTTTTGGTTCATTCATGGAAAACTAGTTTATTGGCTATATGAGTTGATGCTTGAATGTCACAGTAAAACATAATTTCATTCTTGTGAATAACTCCGAGAGATTCTAACAATGACTTTACCCAATTAAGCTTCAAGATGAGCTTTGAGTGATTCCTTCACATGACTTAAGTCATCAACATATACCAATGCAACCAACCACGTCTTGTATTGCTCGATCAAGCCATACCGAATTTTATTTTGAACACTCATTTGCCGCCTATAACATGTACTCCCGGCAGAAGATCAGTCAAGTTCTATTCACTTCAAGAGCATCCCATTCATTTCCAAATGTATCACACCATACTTTTTTCAGCATAAGTTGTTGCTTCATCACAGATGGTGATGGAAGCAAGATAGACTTTTTCTTCACATGAAACCTAATTTGTTTGTGGATAAAGAACCTTACTTGAAGGCTTTTGAAAGGAACAAGAAGCATCACGAGGGGGTTATTCAACATGTTGAACTGAGTAATAAGTGACATAATGCTGTAACAAGAAAAATTTCTTACGTGGGTTTTTTCCATGACCCATAACATTGGAGTCCTCCATCTGTTTTCTGTACTTTCTGCTTCATGTTGTGTAAGTGTAACCCTAGCGTACACAACTTTCCTATATTTTCGTCTGCAATAGATATTTCTCCAGAGATTTCAATATATGAATATGAATAAAAATGTTTCTTTCAGATGAATTAATATGAATGAAACCTAATAGTTTTTTAGATGTTCAAACAAATAGTAGTGACCAAGTAATTCTTTTTTTTTTTGTAACTGAGTGACCAAGTAATATGTCGGCATATTTTACATTAATTCAGACATTCTAAGTTGACGACAGAAGCCATATATATATGCTTGTATTACTTTGACATGTTTTACAAATTTTATAGAAAAATTATTGACAATGTCGACGTAAAACAGGGCGCCAAACTGTTGCATGTTACTTTTTTTTGACTAAACTGTTGCATGTTACTTTTTTTGACTAAACTGTTGCATGTTACTTGACTGCTACTAAACTTCCTTTTCATAGTTTGCCGTTATTCTACGGAATCGGACCTAGTCATGACATCAGTTGATCGGTTATATTCCAACGGTAAGCGATGATAAGCAGTTAACTTAATGTCGGATTGTCGATCATTCGTGTGCATATACAACAAAACAATGTATCGAATGTTTGACTATTCAATCAAAAGGACTTCGTGTGTACCTATTTTCACGACATATTATTGTCTCTTTGGTAAGTTCTAGTTAATCAGGTTGTCCGATAACAACATTAAAATTCAATAAAAACAGAATACAACAAGATAAAACAGCACTTAAGCGTCTGCTAAAACAGAGAATAAACTTTCAAAATAATAAACAACACCTAGGCGTTTGCTAGGTTTGAAGAGTAAATCATAAGATTTGTTGTGGAGATCATATATCACCAATGGTTGAAATGGTCCGTGACCATGAAGTAATAACTTATTCTTGTCTAGAAATGCGATTGGTAAGAGATGGCATTCACCAAACCAAGAAGAAGTTTTGGTGAGATCTAGCGTACACATTTTCTTCCATGTTTTGCTGCCGTCTGAAGAATCCAACCACCATATCACTTGGGTGGGCCATTTTCTCCGGGATACGCACAAGCGGTTATCGAGAATGGACAGGAAGACGTCGAAACGCTTACGTGCATGAGCAAAGGGAGCTTTGCATATGACTTTGAAAGTTTCAGTGTGAAGATCGAGAGATAATACTTTGGTTTCTTCACACTCGGTTAACCAATAAAGTGACCCATCAAAATACACGGGCTTCTGGTAAGGACGGATCCGATAAGGAGAAGCAGGGATAACGTACCTCCAAGCATCAATGCTGAAATCAAAAACTTCACAAGTAGTAACGTTGTCAAGACTGAATTCAGATGAATTGTATAAATAAACTGGCTTGTACGTGCCCTTGACTTTGTCTTTACCAAATCCGAGCCCAGGAGTTGGGCTGTAAAAGATTTCCTTGAGGAGCTGTTCATAGTTTGAAAGAGGAAAACTACGTTGATATCTGGTGGCGGGGTTCACCACGACACTGACACGCAGTTCTACGAGTGAGTAGAAGCATATTAGACCGTCACAACTACCATGGCAGAACATGCTGCCCGAAGTAGGGAAACTGACTGTGGAAACTATTGATGACCCCAGCACAATTCTTTGAGCATCTGTGTCCTCCTCATCATAATCATCACTATATTTGAGAGACACGCAAAGAACATCTGGACCTCGTGATTGCCTACGACGGATCGATTGTGCTTCTTGGAAACGTCCGGACTCGATTGTCGATTTCCACTTCTTGGATATAGACTTGAATCTCAGAAGAGAGTCCACGGGAAGTCTCTCGAGGATGAGCTCGACCACATCGTGAGGTAATATTTCCACATTCGCACGATGTCTTTTCAACATTGTATCCTACCTTGATCAAGAGACACGATCAAGGCTTTGTCAATACATACTCACACGAGCACCCTAAGAATCGAAAAAAGGAAAACTTCATTCCGTTGAGGCAAAGGAAAATTCCCTCGTTAGTAGAAATATTGTATAGATTACTTATCTCTGGATTAGATGGAATAAAACATTATATTATAGATTTCATAAAATTGATATCACACTAACAAAACAAAGAAAAAGAGAGTGATTACCTTAGGCAATGATCGCATCAAATCTTTTACTCCTCCGCTTTTATAAATTCTCAGGAAAGTACGTCGTCTCCCTCCTTCCTTTTAGAACAAACGTTAATGCAGATGCGGCTGTTCCAGGAGGAAGAGATCTCATCTCATAGGAAACTCAGACCTAGTTAGTTGCTAACCCTAATGTCTTTCTCTCTTTTTCAGAGTTTTTCTTTTTTTCTCTTCTTTTGGATTTTGTGTCTATTCTCTTTATATGGGCTTAGAAACCCATATAGTGTAACAGTCTATTAATAATTTTGACTTTTGAGACATAAGAGGTGAACTATTTTGATCTCACCATTTTGTTTCAGTTTGTATCTCCAACACCTAAATGCCGCGAGCCCCAAGATTATAAACACGGAGAGGCTGAAAGAATCACCAAAACAATAGACAGTAAACCATATTGGCTATTGCTATTGAAAAAGACAGCGAGAAACAGAGTAATGAAAGCTAAAAATAATGTAGAACGAAAACAAAAATGTGATATCTATATGTGATGTCTTTAAGCCCTACCTAACTCAGAACGTGCAGTTACGGATTAAAAGATACTTTCCTTCTTCAGTAATAAACTAAACCATGTCCAGTAGCTTCTGGTTCCACTCATCATCTGACTTTGGCACAAACCCTTTCAAGCATTTGCAGGTTGGACCTGATACACAAACCATAAAACAGTAGATGTGATCTTCGTCTACATATTCTTGCCAGAGACGAAAGGGTTTCCGATAGAGGAAATGGGACAAGTGTGGAGGTTACGTATTGGTCAAGGTTTGTGGACGATGCTGAGTATGGGAATGGGCTTGAGATGGGCAAGAGCAGCAACCAAGGAACTAACATGTTTGACTTTGTTTAGTTTGTTTTAA
This sequence comes from Brassica carinata, assembly GCA_016771965.1. Lineage (NCBI taxonomy): Eukaryota > Viridiplantae > Streptophyta > Magnoliopsida > Brassicales > Brassicaceae > Brassica > Brassica carinata. The sequence goes on from CM028694.1 coordinate 45,017,093, forward strand.
ATGACTAAGTTTTTAAGATTTTTTTTTTTTTTTTTTGTAATTTATAATTTCGGTAAAGAAAAAATGTATTAGTCTAGATATATTTATGTTTATATAATTCAGTATCACATGGTGATGAAATTATGCATATGATTCTTTTTATATCTTCAGCCTATTTTTAGTTGTTGTTAAATTTACTTCATAATATATGATACGTGACAACCGAAAAAACTTGTCACTAAACGCATAATAGATTTTTTGGGTAGTTTAAATATTATTGTTATATATATATATATATATATATTACAAAACCATAAAAGCTCTAAATAACACACTCCATAAAAAAATTGAATCGGAAAAACAAAGAAACCTGCTTCCTCGCACTATTACTAGGCACTAAAGCATATGAATAGTGTTACACTATTTTTGAGGGAACACTATTAATAAACTTATTTTGATGTCAATTTTTTTTATTTACATAATATTTTTTTTAATTTTTGACAATTTTTATTTTAGGGTAAATTAGCTGAATAACCAAAATATTGGTGGTATTTGCAAGATCATGTCAAATCTTTGTGAAATTAGGTGATTGGTTACATACTTAGACTAGTATTACAGTATTGTCCTTGATGGAGTTCAATAATAGGTAGACATGTCTGCCCAAACTGTTGCTTAGGTTTGTGATAGGTGCTGCCCGATTGTAGTTGTGTTAGAGATTTTTCTGAGAATATGTTATTTTCAATTAAATGTATTAGTTATTTGCTGTTTAATATGTGGGTGTGGCTATAGATAGCCGTATGTATTTATCAATAGTAAAAGAGAAGATGAGAAAACAATCCAAGAAAATCTATGGTGGGAAACATATCGAAATTGAGTTACATAACCACTAACTCCGGCGGATAAAACAGAGGGAATAGACTTCCACACCACCGCTCCGCCACTATGGGGAGCATCAACTCTGACCAGAAACAAAATCAAGCTTTTATAAACTTCGAAATATTGACAAGTGCTGTGGCGTTTTGGTTGAAATTGATTAAAATTCTAGAAATATTGAGAAGACTCTTTTTTTTTTTGTAACTGGAGATTGAGAAGACTCGATTTTTGCTCATCTTTTCGTTGTAATTAGTTATTCTATTTAAGATTTTTAAGTTTTGATGCTAAAGACGAAAAAATGAAGCTTGTATGAAGAAAATCAAGGTTGGCTTCGATGGATAGTTACATAAACTGATAAATCTTCAAAAGGAAGAAGATGAGTTAATTACAAAAGAGCCACTCATTTAAAAACCTCATGTATATCCGGTTATTAACAAGTGTTACCAGATATTTTTTTACAATACCGGGTATATGTCTACTAAACCAGATAACAAGTGTTGAGAAGTAATTTGATGATATTACATGACTTACATAAGTGTGAGATCATTTGAAAGAATATGAATAAGTCAGCAACATATTGATATAGTCGGCATCGAGTAATCTGGTGAATATGTATTATAACCGGTTATGACAAAAGTAATCTGGATTTAAACCGGCAATATTCAAAAAATAATTTATGTATATGTATTGTAATACTTCTGTAACGAGATATCAAAATATATCCAAAGATTAATCTTAAATCTAAGGATTAATCCTAAACCCAAAAATTAACCCTAAATTCTAGGGTTTAACATTAAACCCCAAATCCAAAGATCAACGCTAAATCCAAGAGTTAACACGAAATCCAAAAATCAACACTAAACTCTAAATCTAAGGGTTAATACTAAACTCAAGGGTTAACACTAAACCCAAAAATCAATACTAAACCCTAATTCCAAGAATCAACACTAAACCCTAAATCCAAGGGTTAACACTAAACCTAAGAATCAACACTAAACCCTAAATCTAAAGGTTAATACTAAACCCAAGAGTTAACACTAAACCCAAGAACCAGCTTACTTTTGTCATAACCGGTTATAATACATATTCACGAAATTATTCTTTGTTGATGCCGACTATATCAGTATGTTGCTGACTTATTCATATTCTTTCAAATGACCTCACACTTATGTAAGTCATGTAGTATCATCAAATTACATCTCAACACTTGTTATCTGGTTTAATAGACATATACCCGGTATTGTAAAAAAAATATCTGGTAACACTTGTTAATAACCGGATATACATGAGGTTTTTAAATGAGTGGCCCTTTTGTGATTAACTCATCTTCTTCCTTTTGAAGATTTATCTCTGCAACTATCCATCGAAGCCAACATTGATTTTCTTCATACAAGCTTCATTTTTTCGTTTTTAGCATCAAAACCAAAAGATGAGCAAAAATCGAGTCTTCTCAATATTTCCAGAATTTTAATCAATTTCAACCAAAACGCCACAGCACTTGTCAATATTTCCAAGTTTATAAAAAACTTGATTTTGTTTCTGGTCAGAGTTGATCATACAAATCCAACAGATCAATATGTCTCCAACACCTGATAATAAAACACTAATCAAACAGAGAGAATGCAAAATTCAAATCCGATAACCAAAAAAGAAGAAACCAAATTAACCTTAAATATTTGTGCAAGCAGGAGAAACAAATCTCACAACTAAATGTTGACAACGCCATAGCAGCCCCAGCTCCATCGATTATCACATCAATTAAACCACATAAATAAGCATAATTATTTTTGGGAAGCTGCTATACTTTGTTGGAGTAAAATATTGATGTATAAAAAGAAGAAAAGAAATTGTTATAAAATGGCGATTGAGATAAGTTTTATTGAATGACGATGAAGGAAGAAATGGGAGAAGGAGATAAAAGCTAGTGAAGTACAATTTTTATATTAATTTTTCTGTAGCTATGCGGTCAGCTGATTGAACGGTCAGAGCTATCTCCACACTCCTATCTTTAGGGTTAATGTTGGGATTTAGAATTTTTAACAGTGTCATATCCGTTTACCTAATATATTTTGTTTCTATGGTTATCTACCGCAAATTCCCTTTTTATGCATAAACAAACATTCACACTAAACATAACTTTAAAAAAATATATTAAATATGTATATACTGAATAAACTTCTTAAAAATATAATTACCAATAATTGATTATTAAAATATAATTCATATTATAATAATTATAACATATAAATAAAATAAAATAAAATAGTAAAAATATTATTGAAATACATAACTAATACAAAAAAATACAAAATCATTTGTAGGAAAAATATAGTAATAGTACTGTTTTAAGTAAAATTCTATTATTACTTTGAAGTTGTTATATACTTTTATTGATGTAACAAATATTTGTTTTTTAAAAGATAAAGTTTGGTTAAAATTGTAGAATTTTAAAATAGGTGAATATAATCTAAAATCTTATCAAATAAAAAGAATTATTAGCAATATATAAAAAGCTGAGAAATTATATATTTATAATTGAGGGAGAAAATGAGGAGAATCATTGGAACAAATTTTAAACTCAGTTTGAGTTTACATCATTTTGAGAAAAAAATAAGAAAAACCATTGGAGATGGTCTAACATAGTTGCTCTTTAATGTTAATGGCAATTCATACATTATAAAATAAAATAGTAAAAATATTATTGAAATACATAACTAATACAAAAAATACAAAATCATTTGTAGGAAAAATATAGTAATAGTACTGTTTTAAGTAAAATTCTATTATTACTTTGAAGTTGTTATATACTTTTATTGATGTAACAAATATTTGTTTTTTAAAAGATAAAGTTTGGTTAAAATTGTAGAATTTTAAAATAGGTGAATATAATCTAAAATCTTATCAAATAAAAAGAATTATTAGCAATATATAAAAAGCTGAGAAATTATATATTTATAATTGAGGGAGAAAATGAGGAGAATCATTGGAACAAATTTTAAACTCAGTTTGAGTTTACATCATTTTGAGAAAAAAATAAGAAAAACCATTGGAGATGGTCTAACATAGTTGCTCTTTAATGTTAATGGCAATTCATACATTATAAAATAAAATAAAAAAGTTCAAAATTATTTCCAAAATAAATATAAAAAAATGAACAAATTTATGGTGGACAACCCTAAGAACAACTTTTATAGATACTAATATTTATATTGAGTTTAATTATATTTTTAATGTATGTATATCCTACTCATTTTGTAATTTTCCATTAAAAAGCTTCCAAGAATATAGTGTACCATAAAGTACTATATTTTGTTTAATCAAAACAGTAAGTAGTCCTTTTTTTTCCTTTCAAAAGTATGAAGAAATAGAGAATAAATATATCACAAATTGTTTTCCTGCACCATGTGCAGTAATAAAACTTTTTAATTTAAATTATATTTAAAAATAAAGTTTTATTATTATTTTAGATTTTATTTTTTCATACCATTAATATTTTAATATAATTTTTGATTTAGTTGAACATAAAATTAAGATAAAATAAACAATATTGTTTATTTTAAATTAGATTTAAGTATATATATATGCATATATTTAAAATTATAATCTCAAATAAATATTATCTATTTTTGGATAAAATAGATTAAATCAACTTGTATAAAATTAATAAATTAAAAATTCGATATAAAAGTTGTATAATTATTAAAAATTCAAACTAAACAGTGTTTCTAAAAATTTATAGATATATAAAAGAAATAATAATATTACAATTATTCTTTTTCTTTAAATATCTTAGTAATAAAATTGTATAAAATTTTGAAAATATCTATTTGAGATTATATCTTAGTAATAAAATTGTATAATTATAAAAAGAACTAAATAATATTTTGAAATTTATAAAACATTACTTTTCTATTATTATATTATTTAATGTCACTTTAATTTTGATATTTAATTTTCTTCAACTCCACTCCATATTCAACTCCAAAATAGAGTAATAGTCAGGGTTACTCTATTTATGGAGTAATCTTACCCATTACTCCATTTTGGAATTGAGCTTTTTCTATTTATGAAATGGTCCTTTTAATCTTTAATGTTTTTATTTCATACTTAAAATAATATAATACTCTGCAAAAGATTATTTAATAGTTTACATAAACTATGCATAAACTCATAAAAGTCAAAACTAAGAATAAATAATATAAAATAAATACAATATAATATAAATAAGTAATTTAATAATTAATTCGGTAAATTATTTTCGAAACTACTAAAATCGGTGAAGTATTATTCAAACTGAATAGATGAGTTTTTTAATCTTGTTGGTCAAAATTTTGATTGATAACATTTGTACTTGATATATGCACAAACAATGGGACCCAATACATAATTCAAATTACAAAACAAAATTTTGTTTTTTCTTTATGTTCTTTTAATGCATATAAATATTTTGAATTAGAAAAATTGCATATGATAAAAACTGCGCGGATTGAAATTGGAAGATAATCTATAGTTGTATTTTTAATGATACATATTTAATTTAAATAAAATATATTTTATGGAAATTTTGTAAACATAAAATAGTTGGGTTAATTGTTAAATTTTTATAAGTTGAAGGTACTACTAACAATTATTAACTAAATAAAAATGAATATATTTTTGGTGGACAACCCTAAGAACAACTTTTATAGATACTAATATTTATATTGAGTTTAATTATATTTTTAATGTATGTATATCCTACTCATTTTGTAATTTTCCATTAAAAGCTTCCAAGAATATAGTGTACCATAAAGTACTATATTTTGTTTAATCAAAACAGTAAGTAGTCCTTTTTTTCCTTTCAAAAGTATGAAGAAATAGAGAATAAATATATCACAAATTGTTTTCCTGCACCATGTGCAGTAATAAAACTTTTTAATTTAAATTATATTTAAAAATAAAGTTTTATTATTATTTTAGATTTTATTTTTTCATACCATTAATATTTTAATATAATTTTTGATTTAGTTGAACATAAAATTAAGATAAAATAAACAATATTGTTTATTTTAAATTAGATTTAAGTATATATATATGCATATATTTAAAATTATAATCTCAAATAAATATTATCTATTTTTGGATAAAATAGATTAAATCAACTTGTATAAAATTAATAAATTAAAAATTCGATATAAAAGTTGTATAATTATTAAAAATTCAAACTAAACAGTGTTTCTAAAAATTTATAGATATATAAAAGAAATAATAATATTACAATTATTCTTTTTCTTTAAAAATTGTATAAAATTTTGAAAATATCTATTTGAGATTATATCTTAGTAATAAAATTGTATAATTATAAAAAAAGAACTAAATAATATTTTGAAATTTATAAAATATTAATTTTCTATTATTATATTATTTAATGTCACTTTAATTTTGATATTTAATTTACTATCATATTCTAATAAATTTACCAAAAATATAAATTAACAAATATAAAAGAAACCATAGATATCTTTTTTTCTTTAAATATCTTAGTAATAAAATTGTATAATTATAAAAATAGAACTAAATAATATTTTGAAATTTATAAAACATTACTTTTCTATTATTATATTATTTAATGTCACTTTAATGTTGATATTTAATTTTCTATCATATTCTAAAAAATTTACCAAAAATATAAATTAACAAATATAAAAGAAACCATAGATATCTTTTTTCTTTAAATATCTTAGTAATAAAATTTTATAATTATAAAAATAGAACTAAATAAGATTTGAAATTTATAAAATATTAATTTTCTATTATTATATTATTTAATGTCACTTTAATGTTGATATTTAATAACTATCATATTCTAAAAAATTTACCAAAAATATAAATTAAACATTAATTGTAATTGTCCATGTCACATTTAAGCAAAAGCCATATCATCATTCTTAGTATGTCATGTCACTTTTATTTAGTGAAAATGATTGTAGAGAAGACTTATGTAAAAATCACTTCTCAAATAATGTTAGAGGATTGATTTGTGTTTTATACAAAAAACTAGTAACATTAACATTATATTACTAGCCATAAAATTACACATAATATAACTTAATTTCCTAATAACTATAGTACATAAATAAAAGGTACTAAAATAAAATTTGAGATTTGTTCTGCTATTCAAGTATTTTCGTTTAGTCTTCACATCAGTTTCAATTTTTTCAGATTTGATTAACGTATACAATTTTGATTAACATATACATCTTTCTATCCAATTTATCTCCAATAAAATATAACAAAATATGAAGTTAATATGATTTTTAAGTCTATGCTTTTATCCTTGTTTGAGATATTTATAAACAGATGAACTCATGAAAATTGGAGAACACTTATTAGATCACATGATTTGAAAGTGGGATAACTTCTTCATCCTAACTCCTATGAGTTTTATTCAACTTCCTTGTGATTCTCCACTACTTTATGTATCCAAATACAGCTTCTCACATGTGATTCATCCTGGTTTGATTAGAATGACAAGAAGTTGTCATATTAAAATAGGAAAACTGGGATCTCGATTTGAAAGTAGGATAACTTCTTCATCCTAACTCCTATGAGATTTATTCAACTTCCTGGTGATTCTACACTACTTTATATCCAAATACAGCTTCTCACATCTTGATTCATCCTGGTTTGATTAGAATGACAAAGAAGTTGTCATATTCCAAACAGAAAAACTAGGATCACGATTTGAAGTGGGATAACTTCTTAATCCTAACTCCTATGAGATTTATTCAACTTCCTGGTGATTCTCCACACTGCTATGTATCCAAAGACAGTATTTCACATCGATTCATCCTGGTTTGATTAGAATGACAAAGAAGTTGTCATATTCCCAAACAGGCTGGATCACGATTTGAAAGTGGGATAACTTCTTCATCCTAACTCCTATGAGATTTATTCAACTTCCTGGTGATTCTACTTTATGTATCCAAATACAGCTTCTCACATCATGATTCAACCTGGTTTGATTAGAATGACAAAGAAGTTGTCATATTTCCAAACAAGAAAACTGGGATCACGATTTGAAAGTGGGATAACTTCTTAATCCTAACTCCTATGAGATTTATTCAACTTCCTGGTGATTCTCCACTGCTTTATGTATCCAAAGACAGTATTTCATCACAATTCATCCTTGTT